>SPJY01022109.1:0-13370 GCA_005191435.1 Raddia distichophylla
CTTTTATCTTTAATCCCCATTATTTATTAATTTTTTGCGACAATTATTTTTATATAATGCTTAAATCTTTTTATGCGACCCTATCACAAAATTATGGTTTAATTCATAAAGGTTTAGCATTATAGGATTCTTTTAGCTAACTACAAAAGCTAGAATGAGGTATTTGTTAATTCGTTTTTTATGAATTCTAAAAATTTAAGAAATGGCTTAATATTTTTATGGACTCTTACAATGACATTTCTTTAATTCCTATTATTCTTAATTCATTTTTAGTGAAACGTATTTATCTTTAATGTCTAAATCTTTTTACGCACCCCGGCCATAAAATTATAGTTAAGGTTCCATACTTTGAAGCTTTATTATTTTATTTTTAAGGCCTACATCTTTTATGGACACCTATAATGAAACTATGGTTTAGTTTTGTAAAAGTTTGGATTTTTTAGAATTTTTTAGCTAGCTACAAAACGCTAGAATGAAAGGAAAGAATTAGCTATTTCTTAATTTACTTTGCAGTGAAACCTAAAATTCTTTAAAATGGATAACTCTTTTCATGGACCTTTACCAGGAAATTATGACCCATTTTATTTTTTTTCCTTTTTTTTTTCAATTTTCGCCCTCTAGAAAAGTCTGAAAATGCATGAAAGTCAAAAAATGACGGGGGGCTAACTCCCTTTACCATGAAAATAGATAATAGATAGATAGATTCAATCCTTTACCAAGCACACTGGTAGAACTAATTAATGCTTGCCTAAGGCATCTCCCGTGGTTGCTCACTTCCTCCAAATATGGTGCTCCATCACTTTAATAGTGAAATTTGGGGTACACTATTGGAGATGTTAATAGTAATATATAGGGTAGTGACTCATGAATAACAAGAAGAAAAAGAGGATAGCAACAAGGCGTTACCTAAACACTATAGATGAATATTCATGGGCTAGCACAAGGCCAAATGGGGCATCTGCTACATGCTCTTAAGTGCTACGAGAATTGATTTGTCTTCTTAATTAATCAAACTTCATTGAGGCCAAGAGTAATATACTTATTCTACATAAGTCGTACCGGTCCTCAGATCTGAGCACGCCCACGCCACTCTCAAAAAACCTGGCCTCCACGTCACCCTTAGAAATCTAGACCGTTTGTTGCAGATCCGGCGGTCCCAACCGAGCGGTGGATTCTCGTGGCCGTCGTTCCTCCACGTCGCCCCCAGCCTCATCTTCCCACCTCCCGCCCGGCCGCCCCCATGGGGGACAGCTCATTCCACCCCCACCGCCTGCTTCTCCGTCTCCCCCTCGGCTGCTCCGCCTCCACGTGCCGCCGCTTCCGCCTCCCCTCTCCCTCGCGGCGCTTCCTCTCCCCGGCCGCCCTCGCCGCCCCGGTGCCCCGGCGCGGCTGCCTCCTTCCTCGCCCTTTCTGCCGCTGCTCCCGGTGCAGCCTCCGACTGGCTGCAACAGCACAGCGGCGCTAGGCCACGGGGAGGCCATCTCCGGGGACGGCGGCTTCGCAGAGGATGGGCCCGGCGATGGCGGCCCCGGCCAGGCCCGGATCCCTTCGCTCCCCGTCCAGCCGCCGTCGTCGCCGGCCCCGGCCAGGCCCGGATCCCTTCGCTCCCCGTCTAGCCGCCGTCGTCGCCGAGGTAACCGCCTGCATTCCCGTTGCCTCTGGTATTTGTTCGGGAGCTGAAGGATAGTTGTTTTCAGCATTTTCAGGAGCATTTGCAGTATCAGTGTGCGCTCCATCTTTCTTTCGAGAAAGTAAAGAGGAATTAGCCTTTGGTTTAGTATTTTTGGCCCCCTTTGGTTGTGACTGATCGCCATAGTTTGTTTGTGTGCTGTCAGATTCATCTTGGGGCGCATTATTTTCTAGAAGTATATACTTGCATAAACGATTTGTAGAACTCTACATTTTTCCAGAAGAATTCCCGAGGTCATAAACCAAAGCCCAACTTTAGAAGCCAGCTTTTTATAAATTATTAAAATGCATATTCTGTTAAGGTGTAGTGGTGTACCACATGATCAATATGACATGCATGATGCATCGACTCTTAATATGGTATTCCCACTTTTAGAAGTAGATTGCCAAACTATACTATGGTGCATGGAAATTTTCTAGATGTTAATTTGCTAAATGCCAATATTATTAGTTCATATGTGCAACGTTGTTAGACTCTTGAGTGTCGATAGTTAAGTCAATAACCACTTAAAACAGGAGTATATGATACTCTTATCATTTGTGCGTATACGTTGTTAGACTCTTGAGTGTCGATAGTTAAGTCAATAACCACTTAAAACAGGAGTATATGATACTCTTATCATTTGTGCGTATACGTTGTTAGACTCTTGAGTGTCGATAGTTAAGTCAATAACCACTTAAAACAGGAGTATATGATACTCTTATCATTTGTGCGTATACGTTGTTAGACTCTTGAGTGTCGATAGTTAAGTCAATAACCACTTAAAACAGGAGTATATGATGCTCTTATCATTTGTGCGTAAAGATCCTATATATGACTTTGATCTGTTGCTTCTTATCAGAGTTCAGTTTGCAAAACAGCAATGCTTACAATCATTGTTTCTTGCATGATTAAAAGAGTAAGTTCAGAGATGTTTTTTATCTGTTATTAGTGGCTAGCTTTTGCGCAGATATATTCATTATTTAGTTATTGTTCAACATATGATTGTAAGCATTGCTGTTTTGTGATGCTTGAATGTTTGGTTATGTTCAGAAGTATGTTTGTGCCTGTTTTGGGAATAAATTGTAGCAATGCTTGCACTTGGCTAATCCCTTTAAAAAAGATTTTCTTGCCTTATCATTGATGGATTAGGGTTTAGGGAAGGCATTCTTGCCTTTCTCCTGTTTTACCTATTTCAGGTTGTGGTATTGCTGGAGATAAGATTGCTTCTCTTAGAACAAAAAATATGGTAAGATGGAACTTACAGCTTTTGATGTTGTTATCTATTATCTATATTTGATACACTTGCTTTAATTTTTCCCTACACTCAGCAGTACTATTTTTAGGGAACACTCAGTTAGTCAATAGGGTTTTTAGGGAATACTATACTATACTATAGGGTTTTCTAATATTAGTCAATAAATATGTTCTGTTGGACACTTTCTTTTATTAATGTAGTGTGTAAAGATGTTGCTTACGATTCCTGCAAATACTGATGTAACTCCAGGATGGCCATGTCAGCCGATATTGTTGGTTAGGTTTATTTATGATGCCTTTTTCATTATGATATCTATTTCAGATGTGCTTTTTTTCCTGGTTTGGCTATTTCATGTTCTCTGATGGTAATTTTGATTTGTTTCATGCGGCTTTTATGTTGTCGCATCTACATATTTTGGGTATCCATTGATGTGTTTATTATAAATACTCATTTCGAATGATTGCATTCTTTCTATTTCTCATATGTGCTCTTCTAAATTATATTAAAATTAGATTTAGCTTAATGGATATATTCTTTCTCAGTTTATACTCTGATTTTTTTTATTATGAACATAGCATGCTCTGTTCGTTTTCAGTTTATACTCATGGGGTATGTCTTTTGTGCTGGGACTCTCGATTGTTGTAGTACACGTTTTCAATAGGCAGCAGGCTTCCATCGTTGGAAAATGTTTGCTCCTTGCAGCTGCACTGCTTTAAGTTTTGATTTGTGCAATTAGTTCGTTCATTTGTCTTACAGATCATCTTTGAAGGACAGGCCATAGCTATACTACACTTGAGCTTTCTTTGGTAATGAATTGTGCTGTTTTCATGGATTTCTTCCACATATTAGAACGACTCCTCGCTGACTGCGCAAGTGAACACTGTTATCTCCTTCATACTAACCCCTGTTTTATATTTGTTTTAGAAAATTTTTTCCTTTCACCTAAAAGAGGAGCTAACCATCTGGTTTACTACGTTTTGACATCATAACATGTGGTTTTGAGGCAGGTAAATCAATTAGATTGCTTCTATAAATGCATGATTACGGTTGATAGATTTTATTAGCTGTAAAGACATCTGAGCAAATGCATCCACAAGGCATTGTTGTTTATATATCTTTTTTCTTTACCAATCGTTGAAAGAGTTGAAATGAATGTTTTCAATCTGATGGTAGCTGATCTTGATACAGCCACACAAATGATAAATAGTGAGAGTGCCTTTGGATGCCTTCTTTTAAAAAAATTAGCTGAAATAAAATTCATGTCGACTGACCTCAATTGTAAACTAGGTTTTTGAGATAGTACAACTACAGATGGGTTCAAAAGTTTAATTATGGCTCTCAAAAAACTTCAATTATGAATTGTTGATGAATTTTCAGGAAACCACAAATGCGGTGTTGGCTTATCTCTATTGTTAACCGTTGAAAGAGGATTTTGATCTCCCTGGAAGTTTAGCTGATTTTGCGTGCCCTTTTGGTGGACTCTCACAGAAATATAATTTATATGCAATAGTGTATCAGCTGAGTGTTTGGATTGTTTTTGAAGATTTGCCAGTCTGAGGCAGCTTTGGACAACAGATAGCTTTGCCTTACCCATGTTTAGATAAGGCGACACGCTGTATTTTCGGACCGTTGTTTTGCTTTTCTTCCTTTTGGATGGCCTGATGTATATTTGTTCATGTATTTGTGTTACTACACATCGACGGGATAAAGACTTATGTAAAAAAATTAAACCCTTCGTATCTTTTCTACATTTAATTCTTGATTGTTTTTTAAAATAGCCTAGCGCGCGCAAGCGCGCTTTCACCTCTAGTATATAAGACGATGCGAGTGTGTAATGATCGCCTCGGTAGTTAGGTGCAGAAATAAGCTGAGCTCGAATAAGCTAGGGTTGGCTTAGCTTGGGCTCGTTTGGCAAACGAGCCGAGCCAAAGCATGCTAACGAGTAACTTGTGCCATCACACAAGCCCGGCCTCATGAGCTTATGCAACAGTAGTTAGGGTTTTGGACCTAGGAGGAGGGAGGAGTGGTGGTGGTGGCAACCGGGAACAGGGATCGGGAGGAGTGGCGGCAATGCCGTCTAGGAGCATGGACGGTGGTGTTGGGTGGGACGAGCAGTGTAGTGACCCAAAAATGGAGTCAGATTTCCTCTGTACCTGTTATAATCCCTGGATCAATTAGATAGAGCATACAGATTTACAACACTAGCTTCGATCATAAGATAGCAGTTAAATAAATATTACAATAATGTATCAGCCAACATGGCACTTATTACAGATTTCTGGCATGCGGGCCATCAACAACAGAAACAATGTTCGTGAAAAACCAAATAAAAACTCAAGTCCCACAGGCATGTTGTAGGTACGCACTCCTAGACATCTCCGAAATCCTCATCCTGCACTCCCTCGGCGAAGTCCTCATCGTCATACACTTCCCCATCAACGCAGGCGTTCATCTGCTAGTGTCCTACTTGTTAGAATGAGCAGTCAGCATGAAAGACGAGGAGGGTACACGAATACTTAACAAGCAAGACTAACTATATGCAACTAAGGTTTACAAAGAAAGGGCAAGATTCTTTTGCATAAAGCCAGTTTTATAAAAGTTCTCCCTAGGCTTTCGAAACATGAAAAAACTTGTAAAACAAATATTGGAATTATTTTATTTTCAAAGTCTCGGCAACAACCGGTTTTGCCTAGCTAATCACCTTTGCTCACCGTATACTTAACACCCTTGCGCTAATAGTCCTATTGTTTCGGATTTCTTTAGATCTCAAGATCTATTTGATTTGGGGTTTCTTTTTTGGGATATTTTGTTCCTTTGGGACTCTTTCTTGCGCCCCAAACCTGTTGGGAAGTCCATGCCGCCCCATATAAATGTGGAGGGGTGTAGGTCGATTGAATCAACCATCAATCGTTCAACATATCTACTTTTTACCTTTTTCCTTACCATAGCTTTTCCAACCTCTACCTGCTACTCATTCTTCGTCTCTACAGTGATCGACGATGTTCTAGGTGGCCTTGCCGACCCTATAGCAACTCCATTGGCGCCACGCCCTGATGGGGTCCCTCCCGGGCGAGACGTTCTTCGGAATCAAGAGACTTCTCGATGTGTCTTACGTATCGCGCCGGTCGATGAAGCTCCCCTTCCCGGATTGCCCGCGCATCGCGGCTTTCACTCGGGGCACACAGGTTACGTGTTCCATGTAACGACGCCGTCTAGGCGTCAACACACCTTTTGGTGACTCCGTTGGGGACGAAGCAATCACCATCGGCGACCATGACCGGTGAGAAGAGAGATGAAGTTGTAGATCCAACCAAGATTGACCCCAAGAACATCATCGACATCACATATGAGGATGTGCCGGAAGATAAGCGCCAAGCCCTAGAAGCCCACTTCAAGGAGTACATGGAAGATTACAAGAGGAAGATGGCTTCATGCTTTGGGAAGAATCGGCAAGGCGTGGTCGAGAAGGAGAAATTCATCATGCCGACGCTTCCATCTAAGGTAACAAGCAATGTAAGCACTAGCACCCCTCCCTATGACCAATCAAACTTAGAGGCTATTATTAAGGGTATTGTTGATGCTAGGGTTGAGTCCATGGTAGACGTTCGCATGCAAAATAATATGAATTTTATTAATGATGAGTTCGTCTTGAGAAATAAAACGCCTAAGGACCCTAGTACTTCCGGCACCAAAGATAATTCGACGGAAAAAACCCCCATCGAAGAAACTAACGGCCAGAACAAGGGTGATTCAGAAGTAAGAGTGGCACTGTGGCAGCAACCAATTAGAGGAGGGAGCGTGACTACTTTGTATCCCCCGCAAGGATCGGCCGCGCCTATGCCTTGGGCACAATATCCTTATGCGCTGACCATTATGTGGGATTACAACCTTGGGACTTGGGTGCAATATCAACATTATATACAGCAGCTTACGCAACAAGTCCCAGTATTCCAAGCATCTACGTCTCAAGTGCCAATGCAACAAAATCCTATGGTGGAAGTATTGGCGTGGCAGCAAATTCCAATGCTATGTCCTAGTAAAGGAAAAGTGCCTATACTTAGTGAAGTTGAAATCAGAACTACTAAAGTACCGATTAAAAAGCTTGATAAAAGGCCAATTGTCATTGCAGAATTGGCCACAAAAAATAATGAGAGCTCTAATGTGCAGGAAAAGCCTGTGGCAAATGATCATGAGGCTTGTTCAAGCAAGAACGACAAGACGGAGAAGAAACCGGTGGATCCCAAGTACTAATAACCAAGGTGGTGTCGTCCCGACTTGTCCAAGACCGAGAAGGGAAGGTTGCAGCGCCTTAGGATGCGAGAGAAGGCGGAGAATGAAGCTGAGAAAATGAGGGACAAATTATTTAATGAGATTCGGCCCATGCAGCCTTCAAAGCAAGTTTGGAAGCCCAAACAAGTGAAGGACGCAGCAGCCCCTGCGCCTATAGAAGAAGAGCCATCTACATTGACGACATCTGAAGTCTCTGTTGCTTTATCTCCATCAACTACGACAGCACCTACAACGCCTAGTACATCTCCCATGCCGGTCGAGGAATCAACACCGGCGACGGCGCCCGTTGGTGATGAGGGGATGGTGAACTTCGAGCCGACGTCGCCACATGAAGGTAATGATATAAATATGGTTTATTGTTTACCTTCAGAGTATCATGCTTATACTTTGTGACATGGCCGATATTTTATTATCGCCCTTAGACTTTTTAATATGGCCGATATCTAGTTATCGCCCTTAGAACAAATATACATGACCGATGAAGGTTGAACATCGCCCTTAGACCATAATGAATTGCAGGTGTTTTTCGGCATGTATATATTGCCAAAAAACAGGGGGGCATGTGTTGGCACTCAAATTTGGCACGAAGCATGTTTAAAGCATAAAGGTTCAAAAAATAATTTGAATCAAGAGATTTTGGTGCCAAATTATAGAATAAATTCTACCAATGGATAGTTCTCGTCGAAATGATCAAAATGGACATGTGGATCGCATAAATCGGAGCTCGGAAGCGAAAGATATCAAAATTGGAAAATCTGTCCGGGTTGCACCGGATTGTCTAGTCCAATTGTCCGGTGCTCACAACGGTGTCCAAATACAGATCTGATTGCACCATTGGAAAGATCTCGTCGAGTTAGTCGAAATGCATATGAGGTTCGCCCAAAACGGACTTCGGATGAAGGAGTTATGACTGATCGAAGGTGGCAAACACTATTTGCATAGGACGATCCGTTGGTGCACCGTATCGTCCGGTCCGATCGTCCGGTGCGCACCGGATTGTCCGGTGTGAATCGTCCGGTGCGGATCGTCTGGTCCGAACAGAGCCGTTTTGGCTCCGGGGCTTTGACGCGCAGGACGATCCGGTGCTAATCGGTTGTTTGCGCCGGATTGTCCGGTGCAATCCGAAAGTTTTAGATTTCTTTAGATCTCGAGATCTATTTGATTTGGGGTTCCTTTTTGGGATATTTTGTTCCTTTGGGACTGTTTCTTGCGCCTCAAACCTGTTGGAAAGTCTATGCCGTCCCATATAAATGTGGAGGGGTGTAGGCCGATTGAATCAACCATCAATCGTTCAACATATCTACTTTTTACATTTTTCCTTACCCTAACTTTTGCAACCCCTACCTGCTGCTCGTTCTTCGTCTTTACGGCGATCGACGATGTTCTAGGTGGCCTTGCTGACCCTAGAGCAACTCCATTGGCGCCACGCCCTCACGGGGTCCCTCCCGGGCGAGACAT
The DNA here is from genome assembly GCA_005191435.1 of Raddia distichophylla. Lineage (NCBI taxonomy): Eukaryota > Viridiplantae > Streptophyta > Magnoliopsida > Poales > Poaceae > Raddia > Raddia distichophylla. The sequence goes on from SPJY01022109.1 coordinate 8,676, forward strand.
TCTTCGGAATCAAGAGACTTCTCGGCGTGTCTTGCGTATCGCGCTCGTCGACGAAGCTTCCCTTGCCGGATTGCCCGCGCATCGCGGCTTTCGCTCCAGGCATACAGGTTACGTGTTCCGTGTAACGACGGCGTCTAGGCGTCAACACCCCTCCAATCCCCGCCCCGCCAACCAAACCAAACACCCTCTCAGGCTTTGTTCGGTTGATGGGGATTTTATAAGGTAAAGACTTGTTTACAGCAGTGCTGTGTGTTGGAGGAGCCGCACGCACACTCGGATCTGTCGTTCATCTGCAATCCTATGGTGCGTGTTGTGTGGCTGCTGCACCCTTATCCTCAAATCTTAGTAGTATTCAGTTGTTCATGTGATATTCAGTTCTTTAGTAGCTTTCATTGGTCTGTGATCTAACTTCAGTCCTTCGGTTTGTAATCCTAAGTAGTCATCCCTCCAGCACCTCTCTTCTTCAGTTTTGGTTGTATCAGTTCATTTATAATTGAGACTTACTAATTGGTACAATGAACTCAGTGTTCAGTTCAATTGAGTTTAGTGTTCTTTTTAATTGAGTTCTGTATTATGTTTTAATCTAGTTTAGTGTTCTTTTGGTTAACTATCAGTTCTAGGTTTAGCATTCAGTTCTTTAGTTAAATTTTCATGTAGTCACTTTTAGCTATCGGCAGTTGAAAAATACAGATAATCCGTGTTGTACAGAAATCTAAGTTTGATTTTCATGTTGTCATTTTTAATTTATTTTGTTCTGTCTTCATCTCCAGAATCTGAGTGATTTCCTTCTTTTTTCTCAATCGATTTTTGCTTTCTCTTGTTTCCTTGTGTTTTTCCGGTGAAAAAAAGAAAATCTGGCACTCAGATTTTGTTTGTTGGTTTAGTTGATGTGTCATTATCTCATTTGTTGAAAAACTGAGTGATAAATGAGGCCAAAATCGCAGACGACAACAGGTAGACACTCCCGTGACCGGAATTTCTATATGTCAGGCCCAGGAACGGCCCAATAGGTCTCATGGGCGGACGGAGCCGGATTGACTCGGACGGCAGGGACCCGGGGTCGACGACTCCATAGTCCATAAATCAGGCGGCGGCTTCTCTAACCCTAATAAATCTCCAATTTCTCACGCTTCCTCTCCTCATCCTCAGACCTCAGCGAATTCCGTACGACCCCGTCGCCGTCGAATCCGGTGCGCCGTGATGTTTACGGAGGAGATGATCTCGGGGCTGGACGAGGAGAAGCAGCGAGTGTATCACGCCATCCGTGCTGCGGCGCGGGAGTTAAAGTTCAGCGACGAGACCCTTCGCCTCCGCAAGCTCATGAAGACCGATCCCTCTGCTGCTGCTCGCGTGATCATGGAGAACGAGATGAAGAGGTATGAAAAGAACATCGGCCCGCATCGGGACGTTTTGTTTCAGCAGCAGAAGGAAGCGGAGGATGCAGCCGCTCGCCCCCAGAAGCAGGCGAAGAGGCAACATCGTGTGGTGGCTTCTCCGCCTCACATGATCCTCAAGACCTCCAGGTCTGCCTGCCATCAGTTTAATTCCTTTAGTTGTTTGATGGTTGGCTGAACTATCTCCTTAATACCGTCCTCAAACCAGCGGGTATCGAGCCTCTGCCGTGGCAAATAGTAGGTTGTGTCTTTGCAATTGTAAGATAGATTCCACATTTTTGGATTTTAACTGGCGAATACTGATTGCAAAAGTATATTGATGTTGGTGTGAGAGAAACTAGTATATATATATTTTTGGCAGGGCTGCAGCCCCTTCTTTTGTTGACATGTCAATGTCTGGTTGAGTAATGGTGACATGTTTCGCACAACGGTGTCTGTTTAGTAGACTATCTGATTTATGATTGAGGCAATTCTCTGTATGCCATTGAAAGTTAACCAAATTCCCTACTTGCCATCAGAAAACATCCAACGCCCTCCATGCCATCAAGTTTGTTTTTTGTTCGCTTTGTGCCACTGCTGTTAGAATTTGCCCAAACGGCTCCTAACAGGAGGGGGCCAAAGACGATTTTGCCTTTCGCTAAATTATGCCAGCCATGAGCTGCCTTTGAGCTCGCACTCCCAATCCGCGCCGGCACCGCGCCTGGCCTGCTCTGTGTTCTTCAGTGGGCCATACCTGCTTTGCCTCGCCGTGGATGCTGGGATGCCGCGGCCGTGCGCCTCATCTTGGGCCGGCAGCCGCACCTGCTCCGCCTCGCCTCGTCCGCCGAGGGAGTTCGCGCCATGCTGGTGTCCGCTATGCAGGCTGCAACGCGTTCCTCGGTGCTTGGTGCCGTGTGTGCGTGGACGGGTTCACTGATACGCCGCGGTGGGTGTCGGCGGCATTCACGCACCCAACTACGCTGCACATGGTGGCCATGGACCCGTACCTCCGCCACTGCTCCTGCACACCCCGCTACCCCGCTGTTACTCATCCTGGTGGAGGACCTGGACCGGTACATGCAGGGCGTCGGGGATGATGAGGTGCGGGCGACGAGGGTGCTGAGCTTCATGGATAGCGTCACCTCGTGCTGCAGCGAGGAGCGTGTGATGTGGCCCGGGTGGCTAGACGCGCACGTGATGCTTTTATGGGATCGAGGGAGAGCTGAGAGAGGGATCGAGGGAGCTGCTGCTGCGTGATTGCTTCTATGGGGATGAGGAGGAGCAAGATAGGAGAAGGGCAGGCGTTGGCGCGACTCAGAGACGCAAAAAATAGTTTCGATGCCACGAAGGGCATCAGCAATTTTGCAATGGCGTGTAGAGAATTTCGCTAACTTTTAGTGGCATGGAAGAGTTATCTCTTTGTGATTTGTTTAGACCACTGTGTTCAATGCAACAAGATAAAGAGAACAAGATCTAGATTAACTATGTTTGTCATTGCAAACTTTTATGCAATCTTGGGCAAAAATTTCATTTTTGGCTCCTTGCACAATTTTCGCATCAAGGCTACTTCTGGCTCTACCACAACCAAATATATTTTTACTTTAACACCATTTTGGTACTACGCATACTTTTGTCATGGCGCACTTGAAGTCTAGGACTGTGAACCTAATAGCCATGAAACTACAGTAGAATCGATGTAATACTTTATGTCAGATTTATGCACTTGAATCATTGTTGCTCTCTTTATTTGATCTATCCCATGCTTGAACTTGTGATTGCTTATTTCTACTCTTATAATCATCAGTTTCTTCCACTGAACGTACAACTGTTTAGTGGTCTTATCTTTTTTAGTGTTCATGTTTTTTTTGGTTTCTTTGTGGTAGTGTTGGTGAATTGTTTATTTCAACTTTTATAATCATCAATTTCTTCCACCTGCCTTTTTTAGTGATCTTATCTTTTTTTTTCTTTGTGGCAGTGTTGGTGAAGATGATGGAAGTTGACACTCAAGTTCTTCAGGTATTCCTACATTCTTACATGGACTGTTAGTTGATTTTTTATTCTGGCTCCTAATTTTCTTAGTTCTTTAATGATTGGATAAATTTCTCATTCTTATAACCTTAATGTGTGGACGAGGCCGCTCCTATAAACCTATCAGTATACAGCTGCCTTTATCATGGTTTGTTCTAGCCAGTTTTCTAGAGAAAACACACGGGGTGCATAGGAGTATTTTTTAGTTTTCAGAAAAGGTGCCAGCGTCTTAGCAACATTCTTCTGGTTGCAAAACGCCACTTTTGGTTTACACTTTTGAGGCAACATTTGTATCAAACTTGCAGCGCTAATTCCGTACATATTGGTGCCGGTGTGTGAGTGATATGTACATGTGCAATTGGTAGCAGCAAATCTTCTTATTAGAGTGATATGTATGCTTTTGAAGAGCTTCCACCTCATGCGCTTTAGTAAGTTGCCGAAGCCCAGACAAGGTGACTTTTGTCCAGCTCCCTAGGCATAAATTGCATGGAACACCCAAAATTACTAGTGATATACCATGCTATTATCTCTTTGTCAAAATAAATCGCTATGTAATCATTCTGATGCAAACCAACTTCTGTGCTTTATTCATTATCCTGTCTAATCTCATAGGCACTCAGGTGTCCTTACCCATTTTTACTCAATTTTAACGGCATGCTGGTTTTGCTGCAGATACATGCCTATTTTTTTTACATCTTTTGTCGAAAGGCTACATTAAATGTTCTATCATTTTAGGGCTTTGAGAGATGTTTGTTACTAACTTTAATGCTTAGTATGTTGATTGAATTGTTAACCATTGTCTCCACTATTCTTTGAGCATAAATGTGACATGTCGCGAGAGGCAATAATTTAAAGTGGGTGTGGATATCAGATATTTTATCGGTTCAGTTATCATATTCTAACAACGATGCACAGTTTATTTTTGACGGGGGTATACAATAGAATAGACATGATGCATATGGTCGTGGTTTAGATGGGTGTCTTCTCAAATGATGTACCTAATTAATTCTCAGTCCTTGCAATCTGAACTAAAGTTGGATTGTACCAACAATGTTTTGCTAATGTTTTGGGTTGCAACCAATATTTGGTATGCTTTTTAGAAATTTGTACATCATAGTAATCAAACTTTGGAAGCTGCAGCCCGTTCTGTTTGATGTGAAAATAGTTGGTCGGGTATATTACATCTTTTATTGTTCCATTACTAGATTCATTGGATGGTATCTCCTAAGATGAGTATTTGATTTGTCACTATGATCATTGTCATCCTTACTGAACTTTTTTTTTTTTTGAACAA
>SPJY01022154.1:0-12247 GCA_005191435.1 Raddia distichophylla
GCTCAACGATGCTCACAAGGGTTACACCGTCGAAAATCCCATCTCGAATCATCTGGTACCACAATGCGACGTGTGATCGAACGGTAATTCATAGGCTGTCCACTGGGACGCCCATAAGGGGTTCCGCTGGACAATTCGAAAACACGTGTCACATCTCGTATTACAACACAACGAATCATCGTCCGTGTTTCATACGAGATGTGCCATTTCCGAACGGGTGACATACGGCTAGGTAACATCCACTAAACTAATTCACGTACACTACCTAATGGCATGATAAATAATGCAAATCACCATCAACAGTCATAATAAATAAATTAATAACTGATAACAACAACCCTAAATTCTAAACTACATATCCTAATATTTTTTTTATTTTTTTCTGCTTTTTATATTATTTAGTTCATGTTAATCATGATTAAGAAGCAATTAATCTCGACGAAATATTAGTGGCCGTCGACACTACACTGCCGACATTTAAAAAAAGGCGGGAAAATACCTCGATGTAGGTGACGGAGGCATCGTGACAGTGGCGCAGCATCGGTGCGGCCGTGTGGCAGGGAGGCGAAGGGGCGGCAGGGAGGCACTGGCCGGCGGGGAGGCGACGGGGCGCTGCCGATTCCTGTAGTGCAACCAAACACACCGCCCCACATCAATCACCTCAGCTTGGTTCCGGTGAGCATGGCCTGCTCGGCCAAGCCTGGCCGGAAAGAAATGGGAACCAAACAGTCGTATAACTTCGTATAATGTATGCTATACGAAGTTATTACGGAGGCGGCGTCGGGGAAGTGTGGCGGCGCGGGAGGCGCGTCGGGGCAATGGGGCGGCGCTGGCGCGTCGGGGCAGGGCGGGGTGTTGTGGCGGCGGCGCGACGGGGAGGCGAGAGGGCTCAGGATTTGGCAAAAACGCCAAGTCTTGCCAAGTCCCGAGCCCTAACGGGGTATCTAATGCGTGACAGTATCGACAGCCGTCTCCTAGCCATCGATACTGTGCTCGTAACGGGCGAATCCAGTGCATACGCAAGCCGTCGACACTATCCTAACAGTATCGACGGCTATTTGTCAGCCGTCGACACTACCCCTATCCAACAGTGTCGACGGTTTTAAAGCAAACCGTCGACACTGTCGTCGAGGGAACTTGTATCGACGTTCATTTATAAAGCCGTCGATACTATCTGTGCCGAGGGCAACTGTTGACTATCGTCGATGTAGCTGCTCTGTATCGACGGCTTAGTTGGAAGCCATCGAGAGAGAGCTTTTAGTCTCGAGGGCAGCACTCCCCAAGGGCTTAATTAGTCAAACGACTTTATTTCAATTTTAAATTTTTTTTAAAAAACATTTTAAATGATCAGACCACTCCATGCTGTTTCCTACATAAAATTACAGGTATAGAAAAAAATCAAAATTTTAAAGCTTACCGTGGGGTGACTCCTTTGTAAATGGAAGCTTTCCGGAGAATTTGCGGCAAATGTTTACTATTTCATGCGTCTCCATGATCACTAAACAAGCTTTTCAATTTAACTTATTTTTATTAAAAAGGTTAAATTTATATACGGCTTAGTACACTAATCGATAACCTCATCTGATAAAAATTTAAACATTTAGCTTTCAAAATTAAATATTACATTTTAAACATTACTTGAAAGCTAGGTCGGCGTATATTATTCCATTGTAACATAACAAAAAAAATAACAACATACATTTCATCAACACGACATTCGCATCATTTAACTAGGTATCACAAAAACCTCAAAGAATTTGAAATGGATTTAAATTACAAAAAAGTTTACATCAAATATGAATTAAAGTGTTTCCAAGAATAGTTGTGTCGACGGCCATGTCCAAGTCGTCGAAACTGTTTTTCTGGTGCACACTGTATCGACGGCTTAACGTCTGGCCGTCGACACAATGTCGACGCCGTCATCCTCTAACGCTTCCGTGCAGCTATTCCTAGCTCTCTCGACGGCTGGTTGGGTGGCCGTCGAGAGTGTCCCATACGTATCGACGGTTGGATGTTGGCCGTCGAGTCTAATTGATGTGTATCGACGGCTGGTTACTGGCCGTCGACTCTGCTGCCGATTCCTGTAGTGCAACCAAACACACCGCCCCACATCAATCACCTCAGCTTGGTTCCGGTGAGCATGGCCTGCTCGGCCAAGCCTGGAAAGAAATGGGAACCAAACAGTACTTTATGGCGAGAAATGAGTTAGCGCGCAATTGCGGGAATAAGGCTGAGCTGCCCTTTTATCGAGGGGCAAGGGGTCTTGCTGCGTGCCGCCCACCCCATTGCCTTGCCTTTCTCTCGGTGTGCCATGTCTGATTGTGTGACGTGGTATTCATTGATGCTTGTAGCGATGCTTATATAGCGCGGCTGATGCTTTGGATTCAACTGCTATCACAATGCTGGCTAGACAGGTAGCGTATTGCACAGTGAGAGATGGCAGAGATGTGATGGTCTACTATTCGACCATATTCAATCCAGTTTCATTCCTAATTAGGTTTTATTATAGAGAAAGTGTTTGGTTGGGATAACCTCAAGGTAAAAGATGGTGGAGTGGCATATGGATATTGAGGACCGGTCAAGCAAGCCACCATGGCTGCTCAGGTGTTTGTCTCGACCACTCAACGGCAACAGTGCGAGAGTAGCGGCTATGGCTAAGAGATGCGTTGCGTACGTACGTACTAACATCATTGCGGTGCTCCCTCTGTTCTTTTATAAGACGGCCACGCAATGGTTGGTTCAAACTTTATTATAATCTTTAATTAATAATTTTTACAATAATATATAGATTTTATGATAAAAAAATGAAACCGCTGCATTAATCAATATATGGCTGGTGACCATGGCGGCATGATGGCGCGCATCACGCAAGATGGCGTGGTCACCAGTCGTTGGAGCGGTGGTCGTCAGTGGCGTCACAACCTAGTAGGTCTGCACAAGAGAGGAGGGAGAGAAGAGGAAGGACTCAATTGTTTGAAATCCGAAAGATGGGTGTAAAAATACCATGTGAAGATTGACTTGGTCTAAGCACGGATTTTGATGTGGATCTAGTAGTCGTGAAGGTAACTAGAACCCGGCTATATTAGAGGATGCTTATCTGTTAGAAAAATGAAACAAAAATGTATGCATGTGGATCTTATTTTAAGAAAACATGGTAGCAAAAATCGTTTTGAAAAGTTATTCAAAATTTTTTAAGCCTGGTCGAACTAAGTGTTGCTACTTCTGGAAGCCCTAGACGTAGAAGTTGTTAGATAAATGAATTGTTCATCCTTTTTCATCAGCTTAGCTTTCGGGTGAATATGGTATCAGAATCCGAGGTCATGGGTTCTTATCATGGCCAGCACAATTAAATAAGTTGTCCATTCCTATTCCACGTCTGAGGTCTGAGAGAGCTTCCATGTGAGGGGGTGTTGAAATAAGTGAATTGTCCATCATTCCCATCAGTTTAGACTTTTGTGTAAACTAGCGTTGCATGCGCAACTTAGACTTTTGAATGAACTGATCGGTGCATGCAACTTAATAACTTAATAGAAGTAATGAAATAAGTGAATTGACCATCTTTCTCAATCAACATATGCTTTTAGATGATCTGAATGGCGCATGCAACTTAATAGAAGTAACTTTTAGTTGCAATAGACTCTAGTTGTGCAACTGCGACAATTCAAAATTGAATAAGTTCCAAAAAGCGTCTTTTACGATGTGGATGTGGGAGGGCACTGAAATTGATCAAATCTATTTTTGGAGAGGTTGCGGTGAAACGGATAGATTTTAAAAGTTTAAAAAGATCCAAAGCACGTGATTTCGATGAGTTTCTAAAAGTAGCTTCAATGAGATCTTTAGTAGGCTTTGTTGCTTTTTATGGTGCATAAACTGAAAGCATAAACAACAATGTTCTCGCCTCTATGTTGTTTTGTACGTGTTGACATTACGCTATTGCATATATGTCTGCCATGGCCGTTGATGAGGGTGTGCGAGGTGGGCACCCGCATAGGGCCCCCAATTAAGGTGGGCCCCCAAATTCAGTAATTCAGCTAGCCTGCTGTAGTGCCTACTGCCTACCTCCATATATACCTCCATCTCGATGATCCCAGTTCCCAGAAGTCCCGTCGCTTGCCCCGACCCTTCGTCAGTTTCATCACCTGATCTGATCGCCTCATCGTCTCATCGGTTGAGCCCCCTTTATCGGTTCGTGATTGGTGATCACTTGCCCCTTCATGATCGATCGCATGCCCAACTCTCACGCCGCCACGCCCTGAAACCCAATTGATGATCTGCAGGCGGTGTCGATGTTTGCGGAGGCCAGAGACACAGAGGCCGCGACCCTTGGCTCCTGATTTCCTGATGGCGAAATGAAGGCTTCAGCCGATCATCAATTCAATATCACGCATGCCATCAGCCCATCACTAATTCAAGAAATACAAGACGGATGATGTTTTTTAGTAGAACATGAGGCCAGTCTTTTAGCATTAATATTTGATGTATTTATAAATATTGTACAAAATAATACATTTATATAATTGAGTGAAAGTATGACTTAGTTATATTAGACATATAAATTTTTTAAAATTTAAGGCCTCATTATGCATTTCGCCCAGGGGCCCCAGATTTCTGGAAACGGCCCTGATGTCCGCTGTCACAGCTAAGAGCGCAATAGCGCAATTTAGCGGCCCTAAAATGCATAGCGGGCCATAGCGTTTAGCGGCGCTATTCAGGGTTTGATGCTCGCAGGCCAAAGCTGAAACTCACTCAAATTCCAGTGTTGGTCTCGGCCCAAAATAGGTACTCTATTGTGAACTTGTGATAGACTTGTCAGCTCCTTTGTTATCCTGTTTGTGTTTGTGATATATTTATGTTTGTGATGTAGTGTATACTCATTAATAATAACTCCTGTGATCATGCCTTAATCTTATGTTGCTTATGATCTAGACAAAAACCAATTGAAGTCCATGTTTTTTAACTTCTGACTTTGTCACTGTGAGACATATATATGCCATGTTTCTTACTTTTTTTTAAAAAAAATGCTAGCCTGCTTAGCGGCCGCTATAGCAACGTTATAGTGGTCTTAGCTGTTTGAGTAAAGCTCCACTAAAACCAATAGCTACGTGGCAATATATGGTGGTCATCAGCGTGAACAAGGCATGACGGGAGCAAATCCTTGAAAGATCATATGATGTTGAGGGCTGGTCAACTGGTGAAGCCTTTGTGGCTGCGCACCTTCTCCTCTCCGGTATTTGGGTATTTGGATACTTCTTCAGGTTCAGGTCCATTCTACTTTCTGGCGCACGCATCTACAGTATTATAAACTCTGTATGCAACAGTTTTAATTTTATACTCAATTGACATTCAAATCTAGGTTTATTTTACAACTTAAAAAATAAAAGGAAAGACAAATCCTACTGAAATAAATCAACAAAAAAAATAAAGTTACCGTTCACAGTGATTCAGTGAATTTGTATCTCTTTCATCTCTTATAACTTGTAAGTCATATTTCCGTTTGAAGTTTTTTGCTTGCTTATATCATGATCTGTCTAATTCCTTTTCTAGATTTTTTTTGGTGTCTTCTCTCAAAGAGGGAACAGAAAGCACCATAAGGATGAGAAGCACCAGATCTCTCAAGTCCATGTCTACTGTATATTTGTTGAAACCAGCACACATTGGTAGCTGTTTGAAGCAGGGATAGCAAAAATACCCATGGGTCTCATTATTCGTAGGTATTCAACCCAACATCTAGCTAGGTCCGGGTGTCGCATTGGACCCATGGCTTGCAATTTTGGGTATGGGTTCATATCTCATTTTAGACCATGAGTACCGAAATAACTAATAAGCAAGAAAACAATCTGATCAAATCCATTGGGCCAACCATTCGGCCCATCTCCATTTTGCTTTTGAGCACATCCAGCCCTACCCCCTCACCAACCTAACCCTCCCAATCCCCCCTTCTTCTACTCACCCCACAAACAAACCGCCACTGCCACTCTTTGTAAATTTCTCCCCCTCCTCTGTTCCTCTCCCTCGTACTCACTTCCCATGCAACCAACGAATTACCGTGGCCTCTTCAATGGAGGCATGCCCTCGGAGGCCCTTCCATTCTGGCTTCTCTAGGAGCGCACCTCAGTACCGTGCTTAGCGGTTACCTTGGCGACCCTCTTGGGCGTGAAGTCTCTCCTCCCTTCCCTAGGTTGGCGGGTGACAACCCCTCCAAGGTGGCCTTTGTAGCGCGACACTCCTCCCTAGCATGGTGGTTTTTCTTGTCCTCCCTTTCTCAGCTTGGTTGCAGCTTGCAGGCGCCCCTACACAGCGCATTATACCAGTGACTCCCTTCCCACACATGCGTCAACCATCTCCTCTCTGTCACTGTTGCCCCACTCTATATTGGCATGCCACTTCCCCTACAAGCACTGCTTGTTCATCTTCAACGATGTTACCCTAGAGCTGGTCATATGGGCCGAACCAAATGGGCCGAACCGGGCGGCCTGGTACTGTGGATTGGGCCGACCCGATTTGGTTCGTTCCCAAAACGAACTCGGCCGGCCCGGTTTAATCTCCCGAACTGTGCCTGGGCCTGGCATGCGGCCCGTTGGGTCGGCACGTTTCGGTTCTCATAGTAACGGCCCGGTTCGGCCCGTTAGGCCCAGTATACTGTAGCAACGAAATTTTAAACTCAAAACTTCTCCCGCGCGACCGTGCCCGCCTGCTCCCCACTCCGGCTCCGCCTGTCCCGGCCCAAACCCCAACGTGCTGACGCACGAGCGCCTGCTGGCTACCGCCGCGGCCACGCGGGCCCATACGCCTGTGCACGTCACAGCGCCAGTGCGCCACAGCGCGGCTCCGCGCCGGCGGCCCGCAGCCCAGCGCCACGGCCACGTGGCCACGCGGGCCCTAGCTGTCCCCCACACGCCGGCCTACTGCCCGCCCCGGCGACTGGCGCTTGGCCACGTGGCTGCTCGCTCCGGCCCCCGTGCCATTTCCCGCCCATTAGCCCGTGTGGCAAAGACAAGGTTTGACGCGTGGCAGCGAACCGGGCGGGCTGATTCGTTCGGTTCGCTTTTTTTATACCGTTGTGAATATAACCGTTTGAATCTTTAAAAATTCATAAACAATAGCAAACAATTCCAAAAAATCTCAAATTTTTTCCTATAGATAGGTAGGCACCCCTCTTCTGCCAGCCACCCTTCTAACCCATTCTCTCTCGAGCCTCTGTGTGCATTGCGTATTTGCAATTTGTGAGCTAGAAAAGCGTTGCTAATTGCAAATTTGGGCAAAGTTAGAAATATTTTAGAAAAATATTTCTGACTTTCATATTTGTTGGTGTGATCCTGTGAGGTTGATATATTTCCATATTTATGTTTGAATATGTCTGATTTGTGTATTGTGATTCTAAATTAATGTTGTTTTATTATTTCATGTGTAGACAGCTTTCCGAAATGGCTGATGGTCGTTCTCCGTACGACGAATTTCACCTTAGCCAGTTCAGATTAACACCGGATGACTACGAGCCAATCGGTCAAAGTCTACCGGAACTGGTTCAAGACACGGAAACTGCCGGAACCGAGGATCATCCCTATGGTTCCGGATCCGGTTCAACCTGTGCTTCCAGCTACGACACCGTCGGATTGAAGCGGACTCGATTGAACCGGTCGGATGTGTGAAACAACTACGAGGAATTGAACCATCTTGTGGACGGCAGGCTAGTGAGGTATGCGACTAAATGTAAAATTTGTGGACAGGAGTTATCGGCGGCGACGGGCTCGGGTACAAGACATCTCAAGAGGCACGCTGCGGCATGTAAGAAGAAGAAGGGTGTTCAAATGAGGCCTGATGATTCGGGAAGTAACTGGGAGTATAATCCTGAGGTAGCTAGGGAGGCGTTGTGCCGATTAATTGCTTCTGAAGATTTACCACTAGGCTTTGGTGATTCTCTTGCTTTCGAAAAATATATTAAAAGTGCTCATAATCCTATATATAGTAGTGTTTCTCATCAAACAACGACTAGAGATTTGAAAAAATTGTATACCGCCAACAAATTAAATTTAAAAGAATAATTTTAAAACCTGCACATTTCCTGTGTCGTTAACCTCGGACATCTGGGTTGGTAGGGCTACAAAAGATTATTTAAGTGTTGTTGCTCATTATGTTAACCAAAACTGGCAAATAGAAAAAAGAGTAATTGCTCTTCGCCTTATTGATGTTGATCACACCGGCGAAAATATTGTTGATTGCATTATGAATATTGTTCAAGAATTTGAAATTACTGATAAAATTTTTGCTATGACCTTAGATAATGCATCTGCTGATACTAGTGCCATGAATATTTTGAAACCTGTTTTATCTACGTACGCCGAATCATTTTTAATGCATCAACGTTGTGCATGTCATATTATTCATTTAATTGTTAAATGTGGTTTAAAAAGATTGCAACCTTATCTCCAAGTTATTCGGGATGCCATCTCATTTTTAAATAGTTCTAACACAAGAATTGTTGCATAGAAAAACTATTGTCGTGCGTCATTTATTCAGCCTAGGAAATTTGTCCTAGATATGTCTATTAGGTGGAGTTCCACCTACCTTATGTTGCAGCACATATTACCAGATAGGCAGTTTTTGAAGTTTTTAGTAACACTCAGTATCCAACTCAAGATGGAACACCACTTTTGACTCCACAAGTTTGACAGGTACTTACTCATTTACATTCATTTCTTGAGATTTTTTATGAAGCTACCGTTAGCGTTACTACTGTGTATGAGCCTACATCTTATTCTATTATTATGTCCATTTATTACATTGCTAACAGTTAAAAATGTTTGAAAATGATCCTATTTTATTTAATACAGTTAGCCATATGAAAGCTAAATATTTAAAATACTGGAGAGATGTTCCATTCTTATATTCTTTTGTTTTTATCTTTGACCCTAGAGCTAAACTTCCTGGATGAACTAATGCTATAACACAACTTGATACTGCTACTGGAGTAGATTATTCAAATTATTTTCAAGAAGTTAGAAGTAAACTTAATGATTTGTACAGAAAATATGAAGAAAAGTATGCAGGAGTTCGTCCACCACGACCACCACCAGTTCAACAGACGGGGAGAAAGATATCCTTTTGGAAGACAACCACGGGCAAGGACACTTCAAGTTCCTCGGGCATTTCAACTCACCCGACTGCACAGGCAACACGCGGAGCTGTTGGCGAGCTTGCCTCCTATCTAGCAAAGGATGTCGTTAACTTCCAGGAAGAAGAGTTTAATATTCTTCTATGGTGGCAGCAACATAGTGGAACATATCCGGTGCTATCCATACTAGCACGGGATTTGTTAACTGTTCCGGTCTCCACAGTTTCTTTCGAGTCCTCTTTTAGCCTCGCTGGGAGGATACTGGAGGAGAGACGGACTTCCCTCCATAGTGACATGGTCGAAATACTACTGAGTACAAAGGATTGGGCATTAGCCGAAAGACGACAGCAAAACATTGTCGCCGAAAGACAAAATCAAGAGTTGGCGGCTGCATTCGGGGATTAGAACTCGATGAAGATTAAAGAAGGCCCCAAAATGTTTTATGCTTGTATTGTAGAGCTTTAGGTTGTACTCTTTTTTCTTTACCAAGGTTTTCTCAAATTGAGTTTTTACTTGGTAAAGTTTTTAACGAGGCAACCCATGTGTATTAATAAAAAAGCTCTGCAATGCATTTTAAATATTTCTCCATATATATTTGAAATTTTTTAATTACTTACATGAATTATGGTTCACATTTTTGAATTTCTTGGATTGTTCTGATTTTTTGACATATTACACGAAAACCGGGCCGACCGGGCCAACCGGGCCAAGCCGCGCCAAACGAACCCGGGCCGACCCGGTTCGTTCGGTTCAACCAGCGAATCGAACCTGGGCTGGGGAGCTGGCTCGTTGGTACTGGGCCGGCCCGAAAAATAACTGTGCCGAACAGGGCCGGCCCGTCTCCATTCATTTTCGTCGGTGCCACCACTCCTCTCTTGAGTGCTTCGCTCTCTCGATCAACGCCACTATCTCCTCCCACGAGCATCATCCCTTTTCCTCTCTGTTGGCACCGTCTCCTCCCATCACAAGCATCGCCCCTCTTCCTTTCTGCTGGCGCGTCGCCTCCACTACGCCGAAACAAGGGCAAATGTACCCCCTCATCTTTGTCGGTTCACTTTGAACCGACACAGATGACCCTCTTCTATGTCGGTTCGTGAGGAGGCAGCTTCTGCGCCACCCTTCAGAGTCGGTTCAATTCTAACCGACACTGATGTACCACCCATCAGTGTCGGTTCATAGCACGAATCGACACTAAAGGGGCTGACCCCTTCAGTGGCGGTTCATAACACGAACCGACACTGATGTATGCCACCCATTAGTGTCGGTTTGTAGCACGAACCGACACTAAAGGGGCTGACCCCCTTCAGTGGCGGTTCATAACACGAACCGACACTGATGTATACCACCCGTCAGTGTCGGTTCGTAGCACGAACCAACACTAAAGGGGCTGACCCCCTTCAGTGGCGGTTCGTAACACGAACCGACACTGATGTATACCTCTTTAGTGTCGATTCGTGATACGAACCGACACTGATGTATACCTTTCTGTGCCGTTTATTGTTACTAACCGACACTGATGTGCCTGCAGCCTACCAACCCACTTTTTGCCCCATCTTTTAGCCTGAGCCTTCTTCTTCTTTCCTTGCCTCTTGAACCATTCCTTCATTCTCTTTCACTACTTCTTCTTCCCTTTCCACCATTGCTGATTCTTCCCCCATTTCTTCTTCCTCTCCGATCTTTTTTGCATGGTCTTCTTCAACCTCATATGAAAAGTAAGTAATATTCACTCTCTTGAATATTATGTACTATTTCTTTTGCCTATGAATAGTGAGTAATTAGTCGTTCTTAAATCTTGCATGATTTGGTTTGGAAATGAATTTTTTAGTTCTTTCATATATCTCTAGGAGTTATGCTAGTTTTCTAGGTTTTCTTAGCAAGATTTAAGATATTAGCTCTAGGTTTTCTCTAGTTATGTAATGATGTTTTTTTTGAGAAGGTTATGTAATGATTATGGTAGTGTGTTGCAAGATTTAAAATATTAGCTCTATGTTTTGCATTATATAAAAAGGAAGATTGAAAATTATATTCACCGTAACAAATAATATTATTATTGATCTTACATGGTTTGCTTGAAAATTCTACTTGACAATGAATCGTGAATAAAATAATATTTTAAATGTAGATGGATCGAAGATGGATGTATGATCAAAGTCGTTGCAGCAAGGAGTATATCGAAGGTGTGGCTGGTTTTCTTAGCATTGCCGATGAGCAAAGGAGGAGAGAAAATTCACAGTACATATTGTGCCATGCTTCGATTGCAAGAATGAGATGTACTCAAATAGAGATCAGGTCCACACGCACCTCATTCGAAGGGGCTTCGTATGTGGTTACACAAATTGAACCAAGCATGGTGAAGAGGAAACTGTAGAAGAAAGGGATAATATCGTGCACGACGAAGCCAACAATATTTCAGATGATGGCGATGGTTGTGGACTAGTTGAGGATGTAGATTTTGTCGGCCAAGAAAATGATCTTTCTCAAATGTTACGTGATGCAGAAGAAAAATCGTACAGTACTGAGAGGGAATACAATCAATTAATGACCTTAATACATGATTTAGAGAAACCCTTGTACCAAGGATGTAAAGGACAACACACGAAGTTGCAAACGGTGCTTTCGCTGCTACAGTTGAAGGCACGCTATAAATGGTCAGACAAGAGTTTGACAGCCTTGTTGCATGTTTTGTCTGATATTCTTCCAGAAGAAAATGTGCTGCCAGAAACAACATACCTCGCCAAGAAGGTTGTATGCCCCTTGGGATTAGATGTGGAGAGAATTCATGCATGCCCGCATGATTGTATCCTATATCGAAAAGAACATGCAGAAAAACATATATGTCAGGTTTGTGGTGTATCACGATACAAGCGTAATGGCATGGGCTCCGATGAAATTGAAGATACAGAGATTAGCAAAGGACCCCCAGCTAAGGTTGTGTGGCATTTGCCGATTATCCCCCGTTTGAAGCGCTGGTTTGGGAACATCAAGCATGCAAAATTGCTAAGGTGATACTTTGAAGAACGTAAGAGGGATGGAATGCTAAGGCATCCAGCTGATTCGGCTCAGTGGAGAACAATAGATAGTCTCTTTAAGAACTTTGCAAATGAACTAAAGAATGTCCGTTTTGGGATGAGCACA
>SPJY01022196.1:0-11505 GCA_005191435.1 Raddia distichophylla
CTTAGTAAAGTGCTTGATGATATCTCGAAGAGTCTCGTTCTTGTACCGATGTAGCTGTCCCATCTCCCATCTCCCCGCGCGCCTTTCGCAGGTCCCTTGGAAATTGGCGATGAACTGGTCTTCGAGGTCGTCCCAAGAATCAATCGAGTTCTCCGGGAGTCCCATTAGCCAAGTCTGGGCGGTTGGGGTAAAAGCGACTGGCAAGTAATTTGCCATGACGTTCTAATCACCTCCTGCCGTGCTGGCTGCCAAGACGTAAACCTGCAGCCAGTTCTTTGGATCCCTCTCTCCATCGAACTTGTCGATACCTTTGAGGTTAAAACCATCCAGCCAAACCACTCAGCGAAGATCCGGGGTAAATGCCCGAATCCCCTCCAACGGTCGTGGCCTCCTCCGCCTTGGGGATCTGCTATGATGCTCCCGCCGTGGGTCTTGACGACGCTCATGACGGTGGTCGCGCCGACTGGAAGTGCTCTCGGCCGGATCATCAACGCGACGGCTGTGATGGCTACGAGAGTTCTGCTCGCCGTTACTACGCTCCCGCCATTTGGCTTCTATGTCTTGACGAAGATCGTGGGCAGGCGACTGGCGGGAGTCGCCAGCCGCGTTGGCTCGAGCCCTGTTCCGATTGCACGTCGATCGACTGCGAGTCAAAGCGGTCGGAGCAGGACGCGCCTCGTTTTGTTGAATGGCAGGCATCTCCACCATGGCCGTCGCTCGAGCGAGGGTCTGGGCAAACGGGATGTCTTCTGGATGTTGCGGCGCGATAGTCTCAAGAAGAGTCTTCGAAGCGACGATGTTTGCCTGGGAAGTCATGTAGACGTCTTGGCCCCTCGGCTTCACCGCGCGAAGCTCATTCTGGAAGTCGCGGGCGCGGGCGCGAAGATGTCGTATGCAATCTCGGTCCTCATCTCGGCGCAAGTCCGGGTCCGCCGCACCAGTGGTGGTCACCTCGTACCCGACCAGTGGAGAGGTAGAGTGATGGTCATCTGCACCAAGAATGAAAACCTCTCGGTAATTACGGACCTCGGCGCTCTCGTCATACTCGGAGTCAGAAACGGAGAGGCTGACTTGTTCGCTCTGTCCGATAGGTTGGTCAGCATTGATGACACCCACGAACATGGTTGGATCTGATCGGACTGATCCGACGGGATCCGTTGCTCTTGCCGACTGGTTATCTCTTGTCCAAATCTCAGAGGGCGTCCGTGCAAAGACCGCATGACTAATTACATGTTGATCCAAATACGCATGACCAAATACGCTATAAGCATCTTGATCCAACTGTCGACCAAGGCGCGCCAACTGTCGATCAAGCCGTAGGACTGAGACAACAGCAACGAATCAAGTCATGCAAAGACCAACGTCAAAGCACAACACATGGCCGCGGGGGCTTATTTCCCTGTACAGGGTGAGCCCGCTCCTCATCTTCTCTTCGACGGCGTCGCACGCGGCCTGGCTAAGCCCGTGGGGACGCGTCTCGTAGAACGTCAAGGGCAAGCGGGCCGAGGACTCGGAGTCACTCTCCTCCGCTGACACAGAGCGCGCTGCCCTCGCCGCAGACGGCTCGGGTGAAGCACCGGGGGACAGAACGGTCGCCCCGGCCACGGTCACTCGTCTCTCCGCCTTCTCCATCTTGGCCGCAACCTCGACCTTCGCCGTTGCTGCTTGCTCTGCGGCTAACTTGGCCTCGCGGAGCTCCGCCTGAGCCTCCGCCAGCGCGGCCTTCAGCTCGTCCGCCACCCGCTTGGCGGCCGCGAGCTCAGCCCTAATTTTGTCTGCCTATTCCGGGAGAGCCCGGACATCGCCTTCTCCTGCCCGTGCCTTAAGCGTCGCTGTTGGCGATTCTTATGCCTTTTGGAATTAATCCGTAAGCGCACAGATATCGCTGTAGCTTTCAATCGGGAGTATTCCAAGGTATCGATTTCCATGAGGAACGAGAAGTGTTCTAGTTTAGAATCTAACTTGACCGGATGGATAATGGTGGTAATAACAGTAATGATGGGAGTGGGATAAGATATTTCGGGTTGAGAGGCTCTACGGTTTTTTTGACTTAGCCAAAGATACAAAATCACTGACACACAATTGCTACTCTATATCGGAGCTCGGACATTCACTACCACCCACTATCCTGAATTGGAATCCCGAATAATTATGATCATTCCGATAGGGCTCAACCGGTCTACAACTAACGGGGCGGATTTCACAAAGTCTAAGCCGGATAATAGGGCTGGCACCACCTATTACCTACCACACGTTCGTTGAAGCAGGTGCCTACCGGCTACTAACTAGTCCAAACACCACGTTTGTACCTAGTAGTAATACATATCAAGAACGTTACTTCGATACACACCCCTACTACATTTTATACTAATCTCTAGGTGGACAATTAAGCACAAAGATCTTAGCACTCAAGAATAGTACGGGCCTAATACCAACAAAGTAACCATGTATATGAAAGAACTTTGCTTTATTCAACAAAGAATTAAGCTAAGTATTACCGAACATTAGAGCGAAGCTGAACTCGCGCCCGAGTCGGCTCCGGAGCACAAGGTGGAAGAAAGCCGACACCTCCGGCGTCTCCCGAATACTCAACTCTCCTCTCTCCCTACTTCTACATTTCTAAGTGGACAGCCTAGAGCTGATTTCTTCTCTTCCCCACTTCTCCATGATCACAAATGAGGGAGAGGACCTCCTTTTATAGTGTTCCGGGCTAGTGAGCGAGTGCCACTTGTTGGGACAAGTGTCACACAACCTCCTCCAAAAGAGAATCCAAGGCGGGCCCGGGGGTAGGTCGGCCAGCCTAGTGGGTCGGCCGGCCCGGCTTCGATTGATCCCGGCCCTCCAAATCGCCTGGGATGCTCCTTGTGCGGTGTAGATCATCTCCCTAGGTCGGTTTGGCAGTTGAAGACCTGTAGCATTGGGTTCCTTTAGAATCCTCAGCATGACTTGTGAAGTACTCCCTGTTTCCGGATCAAACCGACTTGCATGGATGGTTGGGATGGCCTCTAGGTATGTTTCTTGGCATGTGGGAAAGAAACCGAGGCAAATTGAGCAAAAGAAGGGGCCGGCCGACCTGGCTTTGGTCGGCCGGCCCAGGTTTGGGTCGGCCGGCCTGCCTGGTCGGGTCCGGTCTGGCTCGTCGTCTTCCAAAACTCCTTTCTCCCTCATCCGAGCTCCAAATATAGCAAATAATATATGCGTTTCGATCGTCTCGACAAGCTCTTCATCGTGGTGCAGTCCATTTTGTCATTTGACGACTTTCCAAAATATGTTTAATTTAAACTCCATCTTTCGTCCGATTCGCATACGGCCGATAAATCGTCTTTTCTTGTGTATGCCTGCAAAACATGAGACTACACCAAAACTCGTGGAAATCATTAATGTTAGCCTCAATGTAGTTTGAATTCCTTTATTTTGTAGATATGTTGTCGACTTGTGACTAACTAGGGGGTCACCGCCGGCAATGAATTTGTACGAGGGGACTCTAATCAAGAACCAAACCAGATAGTAGCACAAGAACAGGTTTATACAGGTTTGGGCCCTCTAGTCGAGGTAATACCCTGCTTCCTGTGCTCTGGGATTATAGTTGATCAAGATGCGGGATGCAAGATGACCAAGGTGATTACAGCGTATGCTCTATGAGATGTAACTTATGCCTGTGGGCTCTACCCCCTCCCTTTATATAGTGTACGGGGAGATAGAGTTACACGGCACCTAATCTTGTTATGCCGTTACATGTCATGCATGTGTTAATCTCCTAATTACATGGAGATAGATCATAGCCTCGGGAACTTCCTTGAAGCTCAAGGCGCGTGTAACCCGAGTGGTCTCTATCCTTGATCGGCCGACTTGAATCGCCCCCCATCTGCTCCCTCATGGGCCTTCTAGAGGATACCCGGGGCCCATATTGTCCACAGTAGCCCCCGAGTGCTTTACGATCGAGTCAGATGTCCGGCCGACTGGTTTCACCGATATCTCCTGTAATCTGAAAAGAGATTGTAAATAACTCAAGAAATCTTAAGTTTTTGTGTGGAAGCAACGCCTGGATTGGTAGTACCAAACCCCAGCTTAATCGGCTCATTGGGCGCATCACCTCAACAGACGAATTCGGCTATTTGGCACCTACTCTTGCGATGCAAAAGCTACAATTGACCCATCATGGGGCATGCCTCAATCCACGCCATTACAGCTTCTGTCTTGCAGCA
Organism: Raddia distichophylla; assembly: GCA_005191435.1. Lineage (NCBI taxonomy): Eukaryota > Viridiplantae > Streptophyta > Magnoliopsida > Poales > Poaceae > Raddia > Raddia distichophylla. The sequence goes on from SPJY01022196.1 coordinate 4,206, forward strand.
TGCTGTAATTTAAGCGTTTCAAGATGCATCAGCATCAGGCGCCAGGTCTTAACTTGTAAGAACTAGCACTCGGCCCAGCATGGGACGCACCTTTCAGCCGAGTGGTACCTGTCCCAACCAGAGAAGGGATCAACGTAGGCCCCTAGGGGAGTACCGATTGGATACAGTTTGGCCGATAGATATTTGTACCTGGTAGCGGTATACAACTGGCGGCCTTAGAAAAGGCATACCTCCGAAACTGTACCCAAATTTCACCAACACCCAACCTCGAGCATGCGAAGTTAGCTAGTGACCCAACATGGGGTATGCCGTGAAATACTTTTAATTTCGGCGCTTCAGGTCATATGCCCTTCAGGGTGTACCGAGGTCGAATTAGGCTTCATTTTAACACATTGCTACAGTTAGAAGCGTGTGAAGAAAGCCTGTTAAGGGGATCGCCCTTTGCAATTTTAGCCCAAGCCCAATATGGGGAGGCGAAGCATTTTCGCGCCCTTTTCTCACAAAGCCGGAACGACACACGTTTCCGCCGGGAAACATATCCGTATCCACTTCCGTCCCATCGCCATGATGTTTTACTATGTTTGAAACGGATTACAAGGCACGCCCTTTAAACTTCTCATGTGTATAAAAGAAACCGAAAGACAATGTACTACTCCACAGCCTGCAAGTCTTCGAGTCCTCCTCTTCTCGGCAAAACCCAAAAACTCCCCACTTTTTCTCTCAAGAGCGATGGTGAATCAGGTCGAGACGATAGACGAGTGGGTCGCCGAGGCTACCGCGGAAACAGAGGCCCAAGCCGCCGCCAAGGCCGCCATGGATGAGTTCTGGCAGGACTACGCCAAGGTCACTACGGAGATCCGCGCGGTGGAATCCATCAGGGTTCTGATCCGCGGGTTTTCATAGCTCTACAAGGTGCGCACCCCACATAGGGACGCACTGGCAGCGACTCTCCACGCCGACGGCAGTACACGACGGGTGGTTCTGAAGTGCCTTTGGCAGGCACTTCACCTTCCCGTCGGGGGGATTTCTTCTTTTGTTTCTTTTGCTCCTCCGCTAGCCAGCAATGAGCCTAAGCTCACTGTGCTGCGCCGCGGAAATATGTGTAATTAGGCCTAAGAGCCTTTTAATGAAAATCTTTTGGGGAATCCGCAGGTCTCCATTCAGTTTCTTGCTTTGATCTTGATTCCACAACAACATTGCTTCATCCGAGTAGTTAGGACTGCACGCTCTCAGACCGGCGCCCAACGCGTACACGAACCTCTCAGGAGAAATTACTCGGCCAATCGAGTGGTTATCCGAGACCTTCTCGAAAAGGCCGCATCCAGCGCTAGACTAAGGCCCGACCTAGAATGCGAAACGCTGCCCGTTGAGATAAATTACGAACAGGGAAACAAAATTAGTTCACCTCGCCCACTTTTCGCGCCAGTCTTTTAGTCTCTCCTAGCGAACTCCGCTGCTAGGGTTCTTCTCCGTCGCATCCTCCGCCGCCACCGTCTCTGATCTGCAATGGCTCCCCCATCTCCCTCCGCCCCAAAGATAGCCAAGAGCGGCAAGGAGTGGATGAAGTCCATCACGACCGAACAGAGGCTACAGAAGCTCGTCTCCATCGCCGTGCTCCCCACTGAAGAATTCATCACGTGGCGTCCTGCCGCCGGTGAGTCCTGCCCCACTCCTCGCTCCGACGAGGTAGTAGTCTTTGAGTCCTTCTTCCTCCGCGGCTTCGGCCTCCCTTATTCTCCTTTCTTTCGAAGAATTGCTACACTTTTACGGGATCGAGGTCTCTCATCTGAACCCCAATTCCCTCTTCCAAATTGCCATTTTTATCCACATCTGTGAGGCCTATTTGGGGATCGCTCCTCATTTTGACCTCTTCAAATTTCTTTACCTTCTCAAGCCTTTTCCCAACAAGAACTCTCGCAAAGCCGCCGCCGGCGCGGGATTTCAATTGCGGGAAGGGGCCAGAAAATTCTATTTCGACCTTCCTTTGAGAACCTCCAACAAGGGTTGGCACTCGGAATGGTTTTACTGCATCAATTCTCCTCCAGTCCTCCCCTCGTTCTCCGGAGAGTGCCCCACGGTTCATCCCTCCTGGTCTTCTCCTCTCGCCAATGGCGAAGGAAGCCAAGTAAAGGAGCTCCTCGTTCTCCTCCACAGACTGAAGTCCGCTGGGCTGACCGGCATTGGTGTGGTCTGGAACTACACCCAGCGTTGTGTCCAGCCCATAAAGGAAAGGGTGCATCTCGCCTTCGAGTACTCGGGGCCCCAAGATGCCACTGGGGAAACTGAAGACCCGATTTCGCAGAAGGAAATTGTCAGCCGAGTGACTGAGCTCTTCGCCCCGGGCTCAGAAATTGTCCAAACAGACTGCCCGAGTGCGTACCGCCTGTCATATCCACCACTAGCGGTAAGGAAAAGACCCTTCTCAACTCAACCGTGGTTTTTGGGAACGACACTGAAATCGATCTAATCCGACGCATATGCAGGGACGCGCGGCCTTCTTCTCCATCTATCCAATCCTAGAGGCCCCAAGCCATAAGGAGGTACCGCGCAAGCGCCCTGCAGGGGACTCGGCTGATGCTCCTTCAGCCAAGAAAGGCAAAGGGGTTGCTTCAGGGGACTCGGACGAGCGCGACGATGAAGACAACGTCCCGCTCCTGCGCCACCGCCGCCCAGCAACGAGGCCGTCTTCGGCTCCAGCGAAGCAGCCACACAGCCCTCCGTCTCCCCAATCCGCTAGCCCAGCGGCCGCGTCGGGGGAGGAAAAGCCATCGGCACCAGCCCGAGTGATTCGGGCATTCGATTTGGATTCAAGTTTGTTTCATCGCAAAGGTATTCCCTCACGACATTGTCCCTTCACGACTTGTAAAGAAATTTGTGTCTTGAAAAGTCTTCAAATGCTTTTAGAAAACCTGTCGAAGATGATGATGAACCGCCAAGCTCCATGGCAGCAAGGTGCCAGCCTCAGCGCCTCCAAAATCCGATCGCCAAACCGAGTGCAGACCAATAGAAGACCCGACTCGGAGCGCCGCACCCCGCCAAGACTCCGGTCCATCTTCTTCCACTCGCGAATCCTCGCCGTCGAAGGGGAAAATCCCAGCCCCGGCTCCAGAGAGCTCAGAACCAGAAATCGAGGAGATTCCTTGCCCCACCGCCAAAGCTCACACTCCACCCATCCGATTGAAGTAGAGGAAAGAGATGGAGGGCTACGAAGTTGACGACGAGAAGAAAACCGAAGAATGGGAAGTATTGGAGAACATGGCAAAAGCTCAAGCTGAGATATACAGGGTAAAGCCCTTTTACACCTTGAATCCCTACTTTGCACGAGGGAGTCCGACTAATCTTCCCCCTTTTTCCATGCAGCGCATGAAAGAGAGGTCGAGGCAGAAGTCCCTGTGCATGCAGAGAACAGTGGGCGAGCTAAAGTCTCGCGACGAGTTTGACAACGCGCTATATGCCATTAAGTCGCAGTATCGCTGCAGGATCGAGGAGCTCCAGCGAGAGGTCACTGAACTCCGATTCCGCCACGTGGAAGAATCCAATACCATCTGAGGTATAAATCCTCGAACGGCACTAAACCCTTACAAAAAGAATGCTCTTTGAATGATAGTCTCTGAGACTTGCCTTTGAGTGTTGTATTGGAGACGAGGTAGAAGGCCCTGGAGGAAACGTCGGGGGTGAGGAAGAAGGCCTTGGAGGATGAAGTCTTCCAATCCGGTACTCAAGCCGAGAAAATGGCTAAAGAGCTCGAAGGTAACTTTCCGCCACTGACTCTCCCTGGCTCAGCCCCGCTGAAGTCCGACTGATTTGTCACGCCTGATTGGTATACAGAGTATCGGCAGAAGACTACGGAGCAATTCCAGGTTCAGGATGAAAAGGTAAAGTCCACCTACGAGCTGCTCAACCGTGCTCTGGTGGGAATAGCTCCAACGCTCTAGTGCCTCTATCCTGAGGAAGAGTTGTCGTCTGATGCCGACATCCTCGTGGCCCGCCTTGACGATATTCCAGCGCGGATCAAGGTCTTCACGCGGGAGGCAGCGATAACATGCACAAGCTAAGGCCTCGCAATCGCGAAGTCAAACTTCCCCCGCTTAGACTACGAGGCCGTAAAGAAAGGATTTGCATGTACCGAGGAAAAGGCCTGCGCCTTACTGAAAGAAGTTCGCCCGACTGCTGCCCATCTGGTCAAACATTTAGATTTGTAGATGTATTTGTCACCTGAACGGTTAATTGATCCTCGATACTTGTGATCTTATTTATCCGAGTATTTAGCTTTATCATCTTTCATGAAACGCATTTGCCAACTGGTCTAGCCCCCGAGTGCTAGGAATTAGCACTTGGCTTTCTCCCCATGCACCAATCAGGTAGCTAAATGTTGTCTTTGGTAAACACGATCGCCATTACTCTAGAATTTTCATAATACCCAAATCTGACAAACATACGTAAAGAGAAAACAACTTTTATTGGTAAGATAGGGTGCGGTTGACTGCGCACACTATTTAGTATAGCCCCCGACTTACTGCTTAGTCGTTTACGGCTAAGTAGTAAGTCAGAAAAGGAGACTAATTACACGATGCTTGAATACAAGACTTTGAGAGTAAGAACGACGTAGCTGCTCGATGTTCCAGGTATTAGGCACTTCCGATCCGTCTTAGCGTTTTAGTCGGCAATCCCCGGGTGGGTCACTTCATCAATCACATAGGAGCCTTCCCACAGTGGGCAGAGTTTATGCTCGTGTTTCTGATTCCTTCGGAGGACTAGATCTCCCTTGGAGAACGCATGGCCCCGTACGTTACGCTGATGATAGCGACGCAGGCCCTGTTGGTACTCTGCCGACTGGATCATTGCTGCTTCCCTGGCTTCCTCGAGCCGATCGAGGTCTTCATGTCTTGTCTCATTCGACTGATTATTGTCGAAACCGGCGACTCGAGGGGACCGGAACTTCAATTCAGTCCGGGGGACCGCTTCTGAGCCACAAACTAGGAAAAAGGGTGTCTGCCCGGTCGCTCGACTTGGGGTTGTTCTAAGCCCCCAGAGCACCGAGGGCAACTCCGTGACCCAGCGCGTGAGATACGGCTTTAGGCGATCGAAGATTCTGGCTTTGAGCCGTTGTAGTACCAATCCGTTAGCACGTTCGACCTGCCCGTTGCTCCTTGGGTGGGCCACTGAAGCATAGCAAATCTTGATGCCCGGCTCCTCGCCCCTGATGTGACCATGTCCATCATAGGTATGACCAACACTACCTCAATGTGGTGGTCATCAAGATTTCTGTTAACTACTTCGCCAACACACTCGTCGACAAGTTTTCGATCGACTATTTCATCTTCGACGTCTTCATCTACGACAAGTTGGCAACACTTCACGACATCCTCTACATCCTCTACATCAACTATGGTGCCATCATCAACAATATGGCATCATCGACCCGCACCATGGCCAGGTCGCGTGCACAGCCGGCAAGCTTATCATGTTGATATTGCGCTGTTGCCGCCACCAGTTCGACCACCACCTTGGCCGCCTCCACTACATGAAGACATACTCAAGAAAGGCACATCTCAACTATTCCGACGCCCTATGGTCCCACAAGCCACGTCGTTACAAGGCCGGCCCAAGAGAGAGCACAATTTGTCCACGAGTCAGGTTCGGCCATCTCCGCACAGTCAACTTAAAACGGATGCCCCTGATGCATACGAACTCCGTTTTGGATGTTCTTGGTATGTACAGACATGCTCTCGACGAGATCTTTCCAACGGATCTGGTTCCACTCCAAATTCCTTACGGATCAGCAGGAATTATCGAAACAAGTTTGCGACCAGAATCTACCAAGCGCTGTGACGCTCCACTTTGGGCCCATGGCCCATGTACCTCCTAGGGTTGCGCCCCAAACCCTAGTCGTCGCTATAAATTTAGTAGCCATCGCTAGTTTAGACTTGGGTTTTGCTTAGATTGTTCTGCCGTTGCAGCTTCGCCGTTTACCGGTTTGCGGAACCCCAACTTGTGTGCTTAATCGGTAATCTGTAATTTGAGATTGCATCTACCGCGTTCTTTTTTGTGTTCTCGATTCGCTTGCAGAAATTAACCTTCATGGTGAGGTCAACCGTGTCTTGGCGTGGTTGATAACAAACGGAGACAGTGGTGTAGCGATTGCAGGCCTAGATCTAATCTGATTGGAAGCCGGATCGTCAACGTCGAGTTCTCCACCAATCGTGTTTATCCATACCTGTCGGAAGATCGGGACCCCGTCCCCCATTAGCCCCAATCTTGGAATTCACTGCTTTTGAGCTGAACGCCATTATTTATGATGATGCGATTGGGCACGCCAAAACGAACAACTATGTCCCGGAAGAATTCGCGTGCTTTGGCCGCCGTGATCACCGTAACCGGCTTGGCTTCAATCCACTTTGTGAACTTGTCGATGGCGACGAACAGATGGGTGAATCCGCCTTGCGCTCGCTTGACGGGGCCTACCATGTCTAGATTCCAGACGGCGAAGGGCCAAGAGATTGGAATTGTTTGTAAATCCTGAGTCGGCATGTGAATCTGCCGAGCAAAGAATTGACACCCATCACATCTGTGTACTATATCGTCTTTCGTATCTGTGACGGCGGTCGTCCAGAAGAATCCCTGCCGATAGGCTTTTCCTACCAAAGTGTTGGACGCCGCATGGTGCCCACATTCTCCCGAGTGGATATTATTGAGTAGATCCCTGCCCTCTTGCTCGGATATGCAACGCCTTAGTACCCCGGAACTGCTTTTTCTGAAAAGCTCGTCCCTGACTACCTTGTAGCTCTTGCTTCGGCGTGTAATGCACTCAGCGAGGCTTCGATCCTCAGGCAACTCATCACGAAGGAGATATTCTAAGTAAGGCTGCGTCCACCCGGGGTTAATTGCTAATACCTCCGCATCAGGCTCTGGTTGCTTCTCTTGATCTTCTCTTGATGCAGGCGGTAGCTTGATGGACGGCGCGTGCAGTTCTTGGACGAAAACACCAGTCGGGACTTGCCCCCGAGTGGATCCCATCCGCGATAACTCGTCTGCTACTTCATTATCTCGGCGGAGCACGTGTGTGAGCTCCAGTCCGTCAAACTTGTCTTGTAGCTTTCGTACCTCCAGATAGTAAGCCGCCATGGTGTTGGCGATACAAAACCACTCCTTTTGAACTTGGTTAACCACGAGAGGGGAGTTGCGGCGCACCATTAACCACCTTACGCCCAACGATATGGCAACACGTAGCCCATGGATGAGTGCCTCGTACTCGGCGGCGTTACTGCTTACGGGAACATTATCTGGAGGACGTAGCGTA
>SPJY01022205.1:0-12512 GCA_005191435.1 Raddia distichophylla
ATAAGGACAAGAACCCCAGGTCTCCTGCAAGAATACAGGGTAGAAACCATGAAGGCGAACTAACTTATACTATGCCCAGAAAAAAGGAACTTCTTGGTTCCCTTTCTATTTACAAATAAAAAAGTTAAATGCCCTCCCTGATAACTGCACCAAAAAAGCATGCACTGCTCTACTGTCCACAGGAACAACAGCGAGTAGCCAGTATAATCAAGGAGAAACATTAACACATACAAAATATATAAATTGGATTTGAGAAGGGTATTAATTTTTCATGAATATTCACTTGATCAACAACATTAATGTCTAGTTACCAGCAATTACTGAAACAGAATAATAATAATATTTAACACCAGAAATGTGTAGTTGATTCAAACTGTAAACCCACCACAGAATCACAATTTCCACTGAATTATTACATTAATCTACAAAGTTGCATGAACTAAAAACACCATACACAACAAGTTGCTGTTTCGAAATAAAGGATGCTATCATCTATTTATCTCCCCTAAGAATGAACTCCCACTATTTATCACATATGTGCCACACTAGTGAAAAAGCAACAAAAGCAAATCAACTAACTGTTTGCCAAACCCTCATGCCGCCACATTGCTGACCGAAGTATCACATTATCTCTACTCCTAAAAAACATCTTGTGGTGATGAGTGATGACTCGTCAGGCACATCCTCACCATCCATTTAGCATCGCACGGTCTACATGCTACCTTGCTCAATTTGTGCTGTACGGCATCCAAGCGCCCCAGGCTGGCAAAGCTCCACCGCCCCTGCACACCGATCCACGCGCCCAGCCGGCAGCAGCTCACCTTGGCCAATCAGACGCGTCCCGCTTGCTGCCCAGGACCCCCGTGGGCACCCAATCCCAGTCGATGCACCGCTAGCCCCGTTCAAATCCATTCCCTCGGCACGCTGCATTCCGCACGGCCCCGCCGCCCTTCACCTCGTCGCCCTCCTCGCGCCGCCCCAACCCTAGCCGCCTCCACAGTCCACACTCACGATCCCCCCTCTCCTCTCCTCTCCTCCCCTGATCTCATCTCTCGACGCCATCTTCCTCACATCTTCTGCTCTGTTGTACCCGCCGCCGCCGTCCGTCCTCCGCCTCGCCGCGCTTGGGCTCCCTACTGCGCCCGCAGCCGCGCGACGTCGCTCGCCCTACGGCAGTCGCCGCCGTCCGTCCTCCGCCGCGCCCTGGCCGCCCTGGCCTCGCTGCCCCGCGCCCGCGCCCGCGCCTCCATCATCACTTGACCTCGCCGCCGTCCGTCCTCCGCCGCGCCCTGGCCGCCCTGGCGCCTCCACCATCACCTGACCTCGCCGACGTCGCTCTCCCTACGGCAGCCGCCGCCGTCCGTCCTCCGCTGCGCCCGGGCTCCCTACGCGCCGCCGTTCGTCGTCTCGGTAATTACCAAAATACTTTTACCATAAAATCTCATTTGAGACTTTGTTTATTTGATTTGTGACTTGGCTGTTTTTGTATGACTCTCACAAGCCGCCCCCACTACCCTGCTGTCTCATGCAATTTTATCCAAGTTTGAAAGATGATCACATGCAGTACCGAAAAATTCTATGACCTCTATGCTTGAATTGAAATCTCTCCCCAATATGAGTTATTGCAGAAATTTCAATGGTTCATCAATTGAAGAATGTATGATGGATAAGAGTTATTTATCTTTTCAATGACCAGTTGTTTCCATTTTTTTTGTTCGACCAACATTTTTCAGGCCTAGGATGAACCTAGCTGCTCAATGATCTTCAAGGTGCTTTTTAATTAGGAGTAGATATCACATGCAGATTGAAGAAATAGATTTTTAACTCATGGAATTATTTCATAATGAAATACGAAAATTGATCGTTAGATTGAAAAAATAGATGTGTCAGTGCAGAAGAGAGTAATCTCTACTCCTATCAAATAGGATTCCTGTCTCATGCAATTTTATCCAAGTTTGAAAGCTGATCACATGCAGATTGAAGAAATAGATTGAAAAAATAGATGTGTCAATGCAGAAGAGAGTAATGAGATAAACACTACCCAGACTGCTTGCTATAGCTCTCACAGTAGTGTTAAATATGGGATGCAGAAATGAAATATCGTCTCAAATGAATGATCCCCTAAAACAAGTGCTGTTATTAATACCAATCTCCATTACATCTTTTAGCCAGCATCAGATATTTTTTTATATGCTATAATGGACATACGTGTGTTCATGATTTTTGTGGTGTTCTTCTATCCATTTCAGCACATTTTTCTTTGAATTGTAGGCCTTGAGTTGTCTCTTGCAACACTCTCTACAACCTAGGCCTTCCTCACTATGTTATTTGGATGGGGTTAGTTTTTTATGCCGATCACATACAGATGCCCTGCCATTTTGTCGAATGGAGCGACAGCCAAACTACATTTATCTTAGCCCCGTATGGTCACGAAGATGAGACTACATTTATATTACATAAAAGATTTGACTGAAAACTTTGCTCATCAGTGCATAGACATCAGTGCACGCCAGATATAGCATTGTTCTGTTCTTGAGACTTAAAAGCAACGAGCAAGTACAGACGAAAAACAGCCAGCAAGCCAGAGCAGAAGAGATTAAGAATTTTCAAATAATTTTCAGGGATTGCTGTCACCTAGATACGATGTGCCATGGGAACACTAACCTCCTAAAACAGATAAGATGCCTGTTAATTGGGTTTTTAATTGTATTCTTGTGGTGTAATGGTGCTGTAAAAAATGAAATAAAGTATTTTTATAACACATTTGTCAATACATTGGATTAGCTCCCATTGTTATAACGTTGCTTGGGTTTTTAATTGTATTCTTGTGGTGTAATGGTGCTGTAAAAAAATGAAATAAAGTATTTTTATAACACATTTGTCAATGCATTGGATTGGCTCCCATTGTCATAATGTTGCTTGATTTTCAGGGATTTTGGCTTGATTTGTTTTACCTAGAAGGTTATTATTGATATTCAAGAATATGTCATTGCGTCGTAGCCATCAATCCATGAAAGGAAAACAAGGTTAATTTCCTATCACATTTATCTTTAATTCGTATCTCAATGTTGTATTAGTGATGGTTGAACAAAATGCATCGAAAAGATATTGCAACGACGCAACGACTGGCTCAATACGGCTAGCCACATCATCTCCTGCTGTCCCATTTAGGTTATTTGAACAAGCTGGAAGTTCAAATCAGACTGCAGTACGAATTCAAGCAAGACAACAAACTGAGAGATCAAGCCATCAAAACGTAACACCTGATCAAAGGGATCAAGCGAATGCTCGATGTGGATCACGAAGACAATGTTTAACGATAGAACAAAAGGAACAGGCTAATGCTCGTCAGCGAGCACGTAGACAAAGTTTAACAATAGAACAAAAGGAAGAGGCTAATGCTCATCAGCGAGCACGCAAACAAAGTTTAACAATAGAACAGAGGGAAGATAGAAATGCTCGTCAGCGAGCACGCAGACAAAGTTTGACAATAGAACAGATGGAAATGGCAAATGATCGTCAGCGATTGCGTAGGCAGATCGTGACACCCATAGAAAAACAAGCACTGCTGAATCGTCGTAGAGCAAACTATGCATCCACACGAGATACCCCGTGTGCTCAATCCATCGCTATGCCATGCCCAACAGCGGATATTTCGTTGGTCGAGGATTCGTCGGTACCCCAACACTTCGAATGCGATCAAACCCCAACACAGCCTTCCAGTCCACAAGGAGGTGACACCTTCAACTTACATTTTCCGCTCTTACCTTCTCAGAAAATATTTTTTGAGCTCATACCCACATAGATGTATACACAGTTAATACGGAAACCGTCATTAGGGACCACATGACCGAGGAGTATATATTTCCTGATGAAGGTATTTCCCATAGCGTTTATTGCTCCATTGTTCCTCTCTACCACAATTCTCTCATTCATACTTTCAAACACTATAGTCGATGACGGTGGCGATAATGTTGACATTCATGAAGCAAGAGATTCCTCTGTGACAAGCTGTAGCCTCCCTGATCCATACGATCATGTGTACTCTCTCCCCCCCCCAATCCATGGTAGCAAGTTCCCAAATGCTTTCGCATGATTTCTCAGATCTTCCTCCTCCCTCTCCCCAATCCGTGGTAGCAGGTCCACTCCCATTCAGATCTTCTCCACCATCCCTAAGTTCAGCCAAATCACTGCCCCCCTGATTCGATTAGCTCTACATCATTTAGGCCAGAACCCTACCCATCGACCGAATAACGAAGCAACAAAATCATCGGCAGTATGCAGAGGGATCTTTCTCTTCCCCATGCAGGCTTGGCCGGGTGGCATCGGTCAGCATCACTATATATAGAGCGGCTATTCGGTGTGCTCATCCATGGTTTGTTCCACCTGTTGAGGTAAGCTTGCTTAAAAAACATTGCCCCTTGGTCTATTGTAAAGTCCATGTGGTTTATTGCTTCATTTCCCCCCATCTGCTGCTGAAATTTTCTTTGATTGATTAGTGTAGGTGTGGCCGTTAACGTTGGCTGTCATTACTTCAGCAGCATACCACTTGTGTGCTTTTAGGATTCAAGTTTGATTTGGAATCAAGGTACTGTTCATTCGCAACCTACTACAATTTAGCAAAGCTGAATACATTCAATCCATTTTTGTGCATTTCAGTTCATATATTTATGGTTTTGCCCTTTTACTTATTTTGTATTTGTCATTTGTCCGTGCTTAGCATGATGTCATCATTGAAGCGTAAGAGAGTTGATGCACCGCGGATTCCAACCCTTCTGGATGTGCATCCTTACAATAAATGGAGTTTATGTGTTCGCATTTATCACAAGTTCTGGGTTGAAAACATCGGTTTTGGAAGAGAGAGGCTAGATTGGATTGATTTAGTTTTGGAAGAGAGAGGCTAGATTTAGTTTTGTTGGATGAGGAGGTATTGTTTTTATCCCTTCTTTATGTGCATCCTTACAATAAATGGATTGCTATGTACTAGCATACTATACCACTTGTATTATTTTAAGGTGTTTGTTAATTGCTACAGATGTGCGGTTGTGATTTTAGATTATATAAAGCATGCCTTCATCATGTCAGCCATTATTTGAGTTGTTTATGCTGAATTGCTGAGTCTGTTTGCATGGTCCTTACCTATTTCCGTAATGAATACTAATTTGACTATCGCCAAAAGACCTAGATGTTGTAGTAAAAAACACACATCATTAGCTATAAAATATAAAACTACAGAGTATTGCCTTCAACATGTTGCCAATTTTCAGACAATTTTGTTCATGAAATCTGATTGTAGTTTAGCTAGCCAATCTGTAACGAATCTGATACAAGCTGCAATAGTTTAGCTATCTATATAACAGGTTTAAGCCATTAAAATTCATTAAAATGTCATCAAACAAAGCACGGGCAATTGCATGGGCTATCTGCAGATGGCTAAGTACAACGCACGGGCTATCTATATTAACGAACTCCTTCCCATTAACAGGTTTAAGCCATTAAAATACTAGAGGGAGCCCTTCCTGCCCTTTAAAAATGCTGAAATATTGTCTTTACTTTGATGCCAGTCTCATGCGAAGAATTTATGCTTGGTTAGGAGCTGCAAGAGTATGATTTATGTTATTTCCTTTGATTTGATGTTCCTTTAGATTTCTAGAATTTTTTTTTGGTTGCCACTACATGGAGTTTTACACAATCACTGCTTTATATAAATACTGGTGTGATACCCTTGCGTTGGAACGGAACACCTGCAAGTATATTGTTTTTTTCGTTGAACGTGCTTGTAGAAATGGCAGTAAAGGGGAATGGCTTAAACCTGTTATATGCTAAAGGGGAACGTGCCCATAAGAAAATCTGCAAAGCACTAAAGGGGAAGAAGCGTTTTCTTATGGGCATGTTTTCTTATGGCCAATAAAGGGGAACATGCTTGTAGGTACTGGTGGTTAACGAAACATTGCCTCCCTTTAGTTAGCGCAATATGTGGCAGAGCACGTGATAAACTAACCATATCATTCCCCTTTATATGCTAACCATTACATAGTATGCATCTTCACAGTGGTAACAAGGGACAAAAATTACTTCTCTGTTCAGGATGGAAAAAACTTTTGTTACAAAACAAGCTCAGAATTTACATAATTGGAACGACTGAATGCCATACAATCTTCCCAACTTTTTAAGTCAAGCATTTGCAATGATGATTCTTAGAACTATCTGATTCATAAATCCCAGTTTTCACGTAGGCTATCGTTTCTTCAAATTTTCAGTGAGGTGTACTGCATCAATTGGACCACTTCAGTATAATCTTTAGCGTGGATGGCTGCATTGGGAGGGCAGGAGAGGGGTGGTAGGGTGATTGGTCCAATTGATGCAAAAAAAATTTGAAAGATGCTATCTTTTAAATAATAGGTATATAGATAGAGATAGAGATGATGGATGGCATGGTGGGTAATTCTAATGAAGTAATGACAGCACCAGCACTCACCACAAGAGGCTTTTTATTAGTGGAGATATTAGTGGAGATATCTCTTTGTATTGCTTTATCTGAAATGAACTCTTTTAAATTTTATATAATAGGGTACAAAGATGGCCGCTACTATTTTGGATGCTGATGTGCATCGTTTTGATCGCCTCCTTCGAGAGGGTCTCACATATTATGTGCAGAAGATGTCCGTTGAATATTGTGAAAGAGAAATGCATCGTTTATTTGCTAACAAAAAATTTGTGTGCCGTTTCACGGATGCCACTAATGTTCATGAGATACCAAATATGCCTGAGAAGTCAATCCCACTCTTTCCTTCATGCATGCCACTAAATCGTGTTTTTGAATTCACAATGGACAATGACGTTTATGTTGGTAAGTGTTTCAGTTTTACTATTTTTATGTGGTGATTATTTGTAATTATACTGTTTTTAATACATTATCTATTTTGTGAGTTAGATATTGTTGGAATGGTCATCTTTGTAAGCTCTGTGCAATACAATATCTCCACTCCATATCGCAATGTCCTCGTGATGGACGGCAGGTATGCACAATGCTATTCCGAGTGTATAAAGATTTAGTTACCACAATGCTATCCCAAGTGTATAATGTCCTACTACAGTTTTGAATCAACAAATGTTTGTTTTTTTGTAGCTTTCATCATGTATGTTTAGTCGTTAAGGACAAACAACTTACCGACCACATAATAAAATGGACAACATGCGCGGATGAGCGAGTCATATTATTGGCTACGATGCTAAGAGCACATCGTACTGTTGGTAAGTTTATATATAGATTAATGTGTGCTAATTAACCATATTATATTGTGCAATGTGTGATGTTTCCTCATTTTTCAGACTTTAGCCTTCATACTACGGCTTTTAGTAGGATTCACTTCGATCCGGATATTGCAGCCGTTCGTGAATTGAGGTCAAGGTAAATATAATATTGGTGGTAATAGTATTTCTTTTGTAATCTAATTTTAATGTTGTGTTTAATTGTCGTTGTTTGTGTAGCATCAATAATGAGCTCAACTGATGGTTTGGACCAACAAGAGAGAAGAACAAGAATGATGCATACCTAGAGATGTTGCCTTTTGCCTAAGATTACCTTTTGTCGCCAGTGCTATCACTATGAATCATGGATATTTTGTGATAGACAGTGTATGGGGTTTCTAGCATAGATCTTCTAATCTATGTATTCTACAAACAATTGTTTTTTGGACTATGACAATGTACCCTTTATTTGCTGTCATCAAGTTCGGCTTGATTTTCGTCAATGTTATCTTTTGAATTATGACTAAGGCAGTCCTCGTGCTTTTCAATATACATGTTTATTCAATCCAATTTGCTTTCAATACTAAGATTGACAATTGTTACTTTTTAATTCATGTTTTTTCTTTCATTCCTTTGTAGTCCGTTGCAAAGCACGTGCATTGTACTAGTATATTATAGTCAAGGTTAAATACATATTGTAGTTAAGCATTCAAGAAACAAATTTATATAGCGAGACCGGTCTAGTTTTGATAACAAAAATGTCAGGAACATGTAGGTGAAAACGGTTTGTTGAACAAATCATCCGGTCAAAAGTTATGGACGAAAAACGAACGAAAAATAACTTTTTCCATGAGCTGCATGCATGCATACGAACAGGCTGGGAGGAATAAACGCGACTCGGCGCACATGCCTTGGCGGGAAGGGAGAGGATACTTGGCAAGATCAGACGGATTAAAATGGAGAAAATTGATTGTATGGCACTCAGTTAATGTGTCTCACAGAAATTAACACTCAGTTGATAAGTCTTTTGATGAATAACACCGGGCACACCTATTCCTTTTATTGATTAAATTTTAGCTATTTTTCTGGCTTTTCCCTTCTTTTCCTTTTCTTTTAAGCAAAAGATCGGTATCCATCACCCACTACAACCTAAAAAACGTATTTGATCATTTCTATACCACTTTCAGAAAATGACCCAAGCATTACTTTATTTTTATCAAGACTGAAACAATATTCTCTTCGGAAACCAACTAATTAAAATGCAATCAAATCAATCGGATCAAGTTCCTGCACAAACAGGTAGCTGATAATCCAAGCGTCGTTATGTAAAATGGAAATCGTAAACAAAAAATACATGCATTAATTCTAAATGCATAGTGATTGTGTGGATAACATAGACCCCGGGTACCCTCACGGCGGCCCTAAGAGACCACCCGACAGGGGATGGACCAAGTCGAGTGAATAAGGACGTGTACCACTCGGACTCTATAAGGCTTGCCCGGCAAGGAATTAAGTCTATCCCTAATTAATAGGAAAGATATACTTGTAATCCTGGATAACTATATATCTGGCTAGAGGATAGAGATAGTAATCCTACCTCGTAGCCGACCAGGACGCTATCTTGTAACCCTGCCCCCCACTATATAAGGCGGGCAGGGAGCCCCTGGTTCGACAGGTTGATCATCATCTCTTAGGCAGGTTGATCATCATCTCCACACCCGTCCATGGAGAGACATCTCCCTCCACATTGTTCATCAGATCACTATATAATCCCAGAGCACAGGAAGTAGGGTATTACCTCCACCATGAGAGCCTGAACCTGTATAAATCACTGTCTTGTACTACCATCAAGTTTGGATCTTGTGCATCGTCCCATATATAATCATTGCCGACGATAACCCCGGTTAGCTACCAGTCGACAGATTGATATAAGCTATTGACTCAAAAGTGGAAAAGAAAAGAAAAAGAAGATAAAAGCCAGAAAATGACTAAAATGTCATTAATAAAAGAAATATGTGTGCTCGGTGTTATTCATCAAAAGAAACATCAAGTGTGTGTTAGTTTATATGAGACATCAACTGACTGTCATATAACCAATTTTCCCATTTAAAAAGTGGGGACATGTAGGGCTATGTGCTTACAAAGAATGGAAAAAGAAAATTACCTTGCCACAGTACAAGACTTCTTCACAATATATTTTACAACTGATGGTATGTTACAACACTTAACACTAGTACTACAAAGACAAAGGCAGTATGTGGCTTGACTTTGAAAGTATGAGCTCCAGTTGCTCCCTCCTCTTTGGTATTGATAGAGCTGGCCTTTTATGGGAAGTTTGCTTCATCTGGAGGAGTTCCCCTCCAGCTTCCGGCCATCTATTATATCTATAGCACAACATTGGGGAGTTCCTCCCATCTTTCTTTATTATATCTATGACACAACATCTTTATAACTGTCATGTTATGGCACACAACTCATGACAAACGGTGTTGATTCTCATGCCACATTTATTTTTGAATGTGTTGATTCTTAGATCTTCCTGGTTATATATCTTTTCACGCCAAGGTATTAAATAGCCCGCTATAGCTTCAAGGTAGCTCCACTATAGCTTTTTCGGATGTAAAACGCTATGCTAAGTATCAAAATTCCGCAATCACAGTTATGCTCGCTATAGCCGCAAAATTGTACGATATTTCCGCTATTTTTCTAACCTCTATAGCTCCGCTATGTCATCTTTTAAAATTTTCTTTGAAAATCCAACCATAAGTTAGATGTTTAGTTATGTTGTCACTCATTCTTACATCTATAACCTTATATGATATACCATTGATATAAAACTAATAAATGATTACTTCGTCAAGTTTCTTTATAATGAACTCGTGCTCACATTTGAATGAGAACTTCTAGAAGCCTAATCCGAATTACCCTCCAAATTTCAGCCCCATCCTACAAAGGAAACTCCGTTTACTTGCTAAACAAGCCAAAATTCTATCCGAATCCTACTCGGATTAGAATTCGAGTTCTAATCCAACCCTTCTTAACCCTAGGTCTGCCGAACGTCGTTCTTGCCAAGGTTGCATGTCTTTTTTCAACCTATTCAAGTCCAAACCGTTGGGGCCCCTTAGAGGTTCTAACCATGGAGCACGAAGGTCCCAAAAACGCATAGTCCCCCCCCACCCAAAATAACATCTCCAGTTGGGGAAGGCATTACCTATTTACCTAAACCTGTCGGTCCTTGGGCGGATCCCACATTAGCGCCGAGACGTTTTGCCCGGAGCTCGTAAAATAAAACCTATCAAATAATGAGAAAACGAATTAATCTTGTGCTCAAATTTGAAGGATAGCTTCTAGAAGCCTAATCTGAATTATCCTCCAAATTTCAGCCCCATCCTACAAAGGAAACTCCGTTTACTTGCTAAATAAGCCAAAATTCTATCCGAATCATACCCGGATTAGAATTTTAGTCCTAATCCAACCCTTCTTAACCCTAGGCCCATCCCAGGTCGATCATGACACTCTATAAACCCCCAAGACCCCTCCCCCAACACCCCATCACGAAAATCCACAAATCCAAAACCCTAGCCACCAAAACTCTAGCTGCCGAGACACTTTTCTAGATATCTCTCTTCGTGCCTTGTCAAAACCCTTGATTAGATGGTGTCTTGGCGTAGAGCTCGTCGAGACGGTCAACATGGATATATGTATTCAAAGATTTGGTGGAGAAACGCCCCTGGAAAAGCTCGGCGAAGTTTCAGGCACCGCCGTCGTTGCCGCCGGCGTCTCCCGATTGTGCCTCGCCCCGCATCCTGCGTCGCCCAACCACGCCATGCCACATGGTTGCCGCTCCCACCCGTGCCAGCACGTGCGCACGCGTCGCCCACGGACTCGCTTGCTGCCACCTCGAGGAGTGAAGCGCCACGCGTCGCCCGCGGACTCGCTCGCTGTCGCCTCCAGTAGCGACGCGCCACGCGTCCCCTCTTTTGGCCCCCTCCTACCCGCGCGCACCCGGGCCCCGCCACACGTTGGCTCACCATTTGCAGCCTCTGCCAACCAGTCGCCCACCACCACGTGTCCACATTTTCCCACTTGCACTGTCACGCGCTGCCACGCGCTGCCACGCGTCGCCACCTGATCGTTGCCCGTGCTGCGCCGCCAATCAGCCTCTACCGCGTGTCCCTGCCGATGCGCTGCGCGCGCCGTCGTCGAGAAAACCGCATGGACCACTCAGTTCACGTGATTTTCTCTCGGTTAACCCAATAAAACCGTACAGGAATTGTTCCGAGAGCACCTGAACTCCATATTAGTTAATTCCAAATCCATTAAATTCCGTAAATAGCCAACAATTATTTGTATTCAAGAGAAGAGTTAGGTCTGGTCTATCTTCAGAAGAGTTAGGTCTGGTCTATCTTCAGTATCAGGAGGATTATGCCCCGGACTTCGTTGAAGATTAGTTGACGCTCAAGGGTCGGATTGGAGCATCATCATACTTTTATTTCCGCTTCATATTTGAATTTTCGCACTATGATATATTATGTACAATATTATGTCATCGTTAAATCAAACTATTGTAATAAGTTGTTGTCGGACACTTATTTGTGCATAATATGTAATTTTCCTAGTTATTTGTGATTGCGTGATGATGTTCAACAAAATGTCGCTCACAAGTTGCTACCATTGATATGTGGGACTAGCAATCGATTGCGAGTGGATCCTGGTGAAGCCGGGGTCATGACAAAAGTTGGTACCAGTGCCAGTCTGACCCTTGGAAGCGTAGCTAGTCAATCTCTAAGACTTAAGGATTGGTTTTAAACAAAAATTGCATTCAAGCTCCTTTGCTACGATCTGATCTTTCCAAAGTCTAATATCTTTCTAATGGGAATTCTTTGCTTTCACTCTTTTGTACTCACCTTCAAAATTTCATTCTATCCTTGCCTATTCTTCCATCATACAAAGTTTTGTTCTGTCCATCCCCATAATTCAAAGTTTAGTCATTAGACAAAATTTGTTCCATGAGAAGTGATTGCTACCAACACCAACATCGAAGAAGAGACCGTCGCTGAAGAAAAGAAGAAACGGAAGATTATTTGATGAAGATGGAAAACCATTACATTCGAAAGATTAAGTGTGGAAGACGTATAAAAAACTTAATATTTTTTTGTGGAGTATACCGTATCAACTTTTGGTTTTCTCTGTGAGATGTGGATATTCATTAACTAGGTTAATAGTGATATAGTTATTTACTAGTAAATGGCTTGGTGTAT
>SPJY01022224.1:0-11799 GCA_005191435.1 Raddia distichophylla
GGCCTTAGATCCCTTCAGGCGGCCAGATCTAGTGGGTGGCGCGCCGTCTGCCTCGCCCCGCGCCATCAACTTGGGCCTGAGCCCTGCTGGCTTGGTGGGCCTTCCTCGAGCTCCCCGTCACCTCTTGGTCATCGCCGTCACTCCCTCGATGTCTGCTGCTCCGCCCTGCCCCGCTGCCCTCCTCTCTCCCGGAGTGCGGTGGCTCCGGCCGTGTGCCCTCGGTCCTCCTCCCAGTCCCTCCCTTCGTCCGGGGAAGGATCAACGGTCCGGTTGGGGAGCGCCCCTTCTGTTCCCATCACCGCCTTTCCGGCCCTCCCCTCTCTGCCGGTGTGGTGGCAACTCGGTCGCTGCCCCCCTCGCCTCTCCCCTCTCTGGGAGGCGTTGGTCTGGGTCACACTCGCCTTGGCAGCCGACGGGTGTTTCCGGCTTTCTCGTGGGAGGTACCCCTCGGCGTTGGTGACGAGCCCAATTCGTGGGTTCAGGGCGCGGGCCCTTGGTGGTCCTCGGCTTTGCTGTGGATGTCTTCGGCGGTTGGCTGTGTGGTTCTCGGGCTTGCATCGTGGCGGGTGGCTTTGGTCTGTTCGGAGGTCCACCGGCATTGACTGCCCTTGTTGCTTTGCTCTCCTGTTGCCCCTCATCGGGGTAGCGTTGGTGGCCTCGGGCTCGGCTTTGCTCTCTCGGCGTCCCTGGCTTGGGCCCCTGCAGTGTGGCTTTGGGAGCGGGTGCGTCGGGCGAAAGCCTTGCCTATGCTTTGCGCTTGGCCGGCGATGGCGGCGCTTCGGCGTCGTTCCCCTCCCTGGAGGCATTGTCGTGGTCGTCACTGTGCTCCTGAAGCCCTTGGGCGAAAGCTCTGCGTCGGCGGCGCTTTTGTGTCGTTCCCTTGTTGAAGGCGACGCCGCTGCAGTTCGTTGGTCTTCGCCTCGGACCTCCCTATGTTTGCCATGTTGTCGTCGCGGGTGGCCTCAGGCCTTTGCTGTGCTCCTCCCCCTTTCGCTCTTGTAAATTTGTTTTCTCTCCTACTTAATGAAATGGCAGAGCTCCTGCCCGTTAGCTCAAAAAAAATACCTGTCGCCGCTCGCTTACGGCCGCGAGCGCGTGTACAGCCGTTGCACAGGCGAGGTGAGGCGAGTGAAAAAATACCTGCAGCAAAAATGGCACAGCGAGGATTCGAGCCCGGCCCTCCAAGGCGAGCGCCCGCGCTGCTAGCCAACTCGCCAAACCACGCGCCATGTCGGGCAAGCAGGGAAAAAATATTTTTAAAGGTTGATTTAATATGGACTGCTGGATTTGATTCAAAGGAGCGATCGAACGGCTCGCAAGGCGCCGGGCGGGGAGGCGGGCCACGTGGCGAGTGGGGACGGCGCGAACTCAGCTTTGTATATCTATTGATACTACCTGCATTACTCGCGCCCAGCGCGCCCGAGTGAAAAAGGGAAAAAAAGCGGCGACGATAGGATTTGAACCGCGGGCGGCTGGCTGAGAGCTGACTCAGCTAGCCAGCCGGCCAAGCCGCCCGCGCCGTTGAGAGCAAAGCGAAAAAAATTGTTTTATAGCTAAACGAACAGATGGATGGTTGGATCTCCCTGGCGCACATGATCGGACGGCTGCGCGTGACGGAACGACGTGGGTTGCGCGGGGCCAAGGAGCGCCACGTGTGCAGCCGGGGCGAGCTCAGCCCAGCAACCCACGATTGCGCACCTGTGGCGCGCCGAGAAGGAATGCTGCAGGATTAGGTTCTACCATGTGGGCGTTGTAGGGTTGCGATGGGTTAAAAAATGAACCGAACACTGACCTGATGGACAAATTTAGAAATTCCAAAAATTTAAAGTAGTTTGAATTTAAATCTTAAAACATATTAGTACTTGAGAAAAAAAACCCATTAAAACCCTATTTTTGAATCATAAAATGCAAAAAAAACTTGATAAATTGAAAAATAAAAAAGCTGTAAAGGTAGGTAGGTTAGAATTTTATACGAAATATAAAATTTTATTAATACAATCTGGACGATATATGAAATAGATACAAAATTACAAAGTAAAAAACAATCAAATGAACCGATCAGTACTTGGCTGCTGGCTGTGTGAGCCTGTGACAGATAGGCAGCTTTGAGGCTGTGACTGGCCCCTTTGGGATGCTGTGCACGACAACAGCATGGAGAAAAATGGGATAGCTCGGAAGATAGATGGCTTGTTTTTACTTTTTCATTCTTTTTTTGTGTCACAAAAAATTTGGAAATGAAAGGAAAGAAATAATTGATTAATTCTGGTTTTAGCATATTCCGCATGGTTAAAAAATCTGGAAAAGTGGTCCAAAAATGGGATTGGACCATAAAACATTGGTCTATTTTCTGTTTTTATTTCTTCCGCATCGTAAAAAAATGGCATGGTAAGCTCGGAAGATAGATGACCTATTTTTTGTTTTTTTCCTTTTTTGCGTCGTAAAAAAGGAAATTAAAGGAAATAAATAATGGACTAACTGTGTTACCATAAAATGTTGGCCTATTTTCTATTTTTAGCGTTTTCCACATTGTCAAAAAATCTGAAAAAGAAGTCCAAAAAATGCGATTGGACCATGAAACATTGGTCTATTTTCTTTTTTTTATTTTTCCACATTGTAAAAAAATTTCACGCTAAAATATTAGTCTATTTACATTTTTCATTGTTTTGTCACGTTGGAAAAAAAAAATCCGGAGGAAACAAAAACGGGATTGGCGAGGCTGGGATTCGAACCAGCACCCTGCAACTATAGCTTCGCGTGAGTTACCGTGCGAGCTATGTGTTATTGCTGCCAGGGCTGGAGAAAAAAGGTAAAAAAAAAAGGTAGAAGAGGAAAGGGAAAAATATGGGTAAAAAGAGAGCCAGGATTCGAACCGCGACCAGCCGGCTGTTAGGCAGCGCTGCTAACCAGTTGATCAACCAGCCCGTCTTGTTCTTTTTACGGTGGAAAAAATTATTTTATATATAAAGCACAAATGGACGCTCGGATTTAACCCGTCATGGCGATCGAACGGCTGTGGCTGATAGCAGCGACGTGGCGCGTAGAAGGCCCGCAGGGGGAGCACGTGGCAGCGAACAGAAACCTAAACCCCCTCTTGTACATTTAATAGATTGATGCATCACCAAGTGAAACAGGGTTATAACCAAACTGTATCACCATAATTCCATGGAAGAGACAAGCTGACGAAGAATACCAGTTGGTACAAAAAATTGTTAAGGCCAAAAATACAATGCAAGGAATGCCCAATGAATAGAGAGGATCGGTCAAGTCTAAAGTTTTTTTCCTGAATGATGAATTGGTCAAGTCCAAAAAGTTTTTTTTTTCTGAATGCTGACTATTTCAATTTCCATTTAATTTTACTCCTGTGCGTGTATGTAAATGTGACTGGGTGTGGAAACTATTTTTCTATCGAACCATCTATGTATATTGATAAAGTTTGCAGCATCTCATCCTCCAATGGTGGAGCATGCATCCCCAATTAAAATAAATGAATAATTTCTCTCCTAATAATTAATAAACAGTTCAAGCTCAATTCTATAATCTTTATAATTTCATAAGGGTTAAACATCAAGTATACGTAAGGTAAAGATTACCCCATGGGAAGAAAAAGCAACAAGTAACTACCTTTATCTGTTGCTTATTATTTGCCAACCTCAGATTTCTATTGTGAATACATGATATGTTGTGCTAGACTGCTAGCAAAACACAAAGGTCTGAAGCACTGTTACGGTATTTCTACTAAACATAAAAGAACTTCCTCAAATATGTGTATAACATAAACAGTTTCCTCTCAGTTTAGTGAGCTATTCAACTTGAGAATACCATTACAAGTAACCTCACCTCTTCTAGCATGAGTGGACATAAACCACTTAACTTCCTGGAGAAAGAATCAACTAATAGTGGTTCCTTTACAGTTCCTCGTCTAATCATCTAATTCCTTTTGTATTGAATTAAGTTTTGTATGAATGTCCTAGTGAAGATCAAAGTAACAACCACTCAATGGAATTCAGTAGATAGATATTTGAAGAAAATTCATTCAGCATTCTCACCAGAATGTAACCATCCTAACTGCACAAACTTGGAAAGGTTCAGCACAACCATGAAAAGCTAGAGTATCCCTTGGCAACCCTGGGTTATATCTGTGGACGAGCCTGTGCATGATAGGATGAAGCTTTGCTGTCTGAAGCTTTGTTGAGATTGTCAAATCAGTATAACAGTAAGAAATAAGAAATGTTCTTACGACAGAGCGGAAACACACAATTCGGAGCTAAATTCCATAGAGGAACTGACCATTACAAAAAAAAAATGTTAAATAACCTTTCATTCATTACTGGTTCTTTGTTTTTTAGTAGTGCGCTCCAGAAATCATAGCTTCATAGACCATGGTGTAGTTCTTAGTTGAAAGAGGTCCATGAATAATAATTGATATAATATCCTAAAACATATTTTGATATCTTAATTGTTGTTGAGTGAATATTTTAAATATTATATGATGAGATGATTTTACAGTTTATTTACATATTTTTGTGAGGATTTTGGAATTATTGGACTAATCTTGAACTAATGCTTTTTGGTGAGACTTGGATATATATATGATTGATTTTGTAGGAAGAAGGAAGGAGAAAATAAAAGGAAAAGAAATGAAGAAGAAAAAATATGTGCGTGCTGTGCATGTGTGTGTGCATGGCTGTGCATGCATGTGCGTCAGTGTGAGTGTGTGCGGATGTGGTTGGCAGGGAGGGAGCGCGAGCGCAGAAGCAGAATGGCGGAGCGGCCCAGCGCAGAGGAGGCCGAGGCCCAGCGGGGTCAGGAGTTCGTGCGGCTGGGAGGAGGCAGCGGCGGGCCGGCCCAGGTGGGAGCGCAGCAGGCCGAGCTATAGCAGGAGTTTTAGCCCGAAACGGTTTCGCGATTTCTCCACTATTTAAGGGACCCGAGAGGGTCGTGATTAGATGAGTTTTTAAGGTTTCCACATGTTAATGACGGCTAAGAAAATTAGAGAAATTCCAGAGGTGATTAGAGGAGATTAGAGAGCGAGGGGTTGGGTTAGGCTTGCAGAAACTCTAGCAGGGCAGTAGGTTAGGCTTGCAGAAGCTCTAGCAGGGGCAGTAGACGTCGTGTGAGACGTAGCCAGGAGCTGTTGCAGAGCAAGATAACTCATACCAGAGCAGATACCAGAGCAGATCTGTACTTCTTTGTAAAAGGATTTGATTGGGGAGGAGGGCCCGGAATCATTGCCTCGCAGATGTAGGCAGGTGCCGAACTGCGTTATCAAACGTGTGTGTCTTTGGTAATGTTTTTCTAATCTTGCATTAATATCTACTTTCATCGTTTGCTTCCACTAATTAGGGGCATTTAGCGCCTATGATCCTACAATTGTGCCATATCACTCATATGTGACTAATTTGTTAAATCATGAAATTTCTACTAAATGCATTTTCATTCTAATATCTAAGTTACAAATGCTAAGGTCAGTGATGATAATTGTTAGATGTGGGCCATGCATTATATGAACCAGAAAATTTTTTAATTTTTTTACAGCGGATAAAATACACATGATCCAATACATCTACAAAATTCCCACCAAGAAGTAATTGTCCAACATAGCTAGCCCAAGTATGTGTCATAACTAGCAATCAGACGATAAAAGTTATAATTCCTTCAGAATTCCTGCTACAAATTCATCAGTCTCAAGCATGTGTCTGCAACCATCTTATCAGTCTTTGCACACAAGGTTTAGACACGGAGACTCACCCGAAACAAACCAATACAGCATATATAAGTGCATATATCATGGCATTGATGTGAACACGAAGTCACGGGGCATGAGTTGTATGAGTGTGTGCTATCATATTCATAATATTCATATGTTAGTTTGTCGGCGGCCGGTGTAGGTAAGACGATGATGGAGGCGCGGCGTCAATTTGTGAACCTGCTGGAGAGGAATGGAGGGTACAGCACTACAGCCTGCGGCGCATGAACGCGTGGAAGACCTTGTTCTACCCGTCCACGCAAGAAGCAGAAGCCGCCGCCGCCGCCGCCGCCGCCGCCGCCGCCGCCGCCGAGAAGGAGGGCAGCAATGTCAAGCTGCCAGGGACGGCAGTAAAGCTGCCGCGGCCAATCATCGAGGTCACATCTTTTGCCCGCCGCAATTCATCGGCTCTGGATTTGCTGGGTCGCTTGGGCGACGGCGGTAGGTCGCCGACGATGCCGGCCGCACCCTCGGCTACGAGTACCACAGAAACTCACGCGTCATTGGCTCATTGCTGCCGCTCAACGAGCCCAAGCTCTACCCCATCTCCGTCTCCGTCAACGACGACGAAGGCTACCCCGAGCTCTACGTCATGGACAGGTCGACGATGCTCGAGCTGCCCTGGACCACGCCGCCGTCATGCAGCTTCGAGGTTCTCATCTGCCGCCGCCCGGACACCTGGTGCTGGCAGTGCCTCCCGCGGCCGCGCTGCGACCATGTCGAGGACGGCGACCACGTCCCCATCTACTCCTACACGGCGCTCGGCTCTACCATCTGCTTCTCCGCCCTGGACGGCGTCACCTACCACTTCGACACGCGGACGCACGTGTGGCAGCGCCGCTCCGGCAGGTCGGCGTCGCTGCCCTTCCACGGCAAGGCGGAGTACGTCCCCGAGCTTAGCCTCCACTTCGGCTTCACCGAGGGCATCCCCCACCACCTCTGCGCCGCTGACCTCGCCGGCATCGCCATGCCCGGCGTCGATGATGAGGCGCCCATGGTGCACGTGTTCCGAGACCTGGACCCGCCGGAAGGATGGAGGGTGGTGAGGGGCAGCCTGGTGAGCCTTGGCGCCGGCAGGTTTTGCGTCGCCAAGTTCCTCCATAAGCCTCGGAATTACGATGACAGGTCGTATGGTCACCAGTGTTATCCTCACTATGGATATTACGAATCATACGATCCAATGCACGACATCGTTGTTCTCACCGGCGTGGAGGTGGTGCGGTGCGGCGGCGGCGGCGGCGACCAAAGCCTCCGGTTGGTAAAGCACAAGACTAGACGTTACCAAGAGCCCCATGCCATCGAAGAGGTGCTCTAAATAAATGATGTGCTTAATTTCCAGTCCAGGACGTTCTTCCATGGTTCCATCAGTCTGATCCTGATCAGGTCATTTGAGCAGGATCTGTTCCAAACGCTCGGTCCAATGATCAATGCACACTAGCTTCTGATGAAAAGGATAAAAGAGTTACATGCAGTCAGGTCATTTGCCTACCCCCGCAGGCGAGCACGCGGCGGAGAAGGTGATCTCTGCTTTGTTCTTCTTGAATTCGTTTCTCTCGAGCAGCCTCTTCCTTTGTCTTCTTTTCACGGCGTCGTGCACCCCTGCTAGGCTTCGCACAATCCACGTTGCTGTTCTTTGTTTCATATCTTTGTTCGAAGGGAGCTGTTACACTATTTTCTGAATTTGGACAGTCTTTTTGTACTTGGCTTAGCAAATGAAATTGGCTTACATATTTCAAACCAAATGTAATTAAATAATTAGAATGAGGATTGAATAATAACCGCCGAAAATGGCAATTTCATACAGGTTATACTGCATAAATAGGGCTATCTTAGCTCTTACTCCCTCCGTTTTTTTTATTTGACGCCTTTGACTTTTTGGTACGTCTTTGACCATTCGTCTTATTCAAAATTGTAGTGCAAAGATGTTAAAAAATAAGACATATTTAAAGTACCTCTATTGATGAAACAAATCACAACAAAATAAATGATATTTACAAAAATAATTTGAATAAGACGAATGGTCAAAGGCATGTCGAAAAGTCAAAGGCGTCAAATAAAAAAAACGGAAGTAGTAGCATCTAATATCATATTCTTACACTCCTCTTGTTTATCTATAGGTGGTAGATTGTCGTATTTGTGTTGACCCACATTCAGTCTTGCGTTTTGCCTTCATCGAGTTTGTTGATGATGGTAGCACCTTCAAGATCTTTTCTTTTATAGTCTTGGGTATGGAAAACAGTAATGGTGAAGTTCTGCTTTATGTACAGCTGGTGCAAGGGCAGCACTTACACTTGGGGGAACCATGCTTGGTTTCTATCCTGTTAGAGTTTTACCTTCGAATTCACTCTACTGCAGTCCATGTAATTATCTGCAATCGAACAATCTCTAAAATTTCAAGCTACAAATCTCTTTAAACCTTAGAATAAAAGGTTATTTTGAGCAAGGTAATTATCTGTAATTAAACATCCCCTAAAATATTATAAAACAAGCCCAACTAGAGTTTTTTTCAGTTTAAATTACAGCATTGTGCAAAGCATCGAAGGTTCTGTGCCTAAAGCAATAATCACATTTACCTGCATACCATGAAGAATATCCAGCATTGAAAGTTCAGGAAAATGAGCAAGGTCAAGAAACTCCAGTTCTTCTACCCTTTTTACATCATCTTTTGCTTGACTACAGAGGAACATCATAATAAGGAAAGCAATCCTATAAATCTGGACAGCTAACATCTCTCTGAAACGACTCTGCTTCACAGAATCAGAATCTCCAGAACTTTTGCCTTTGTTCACCAGGGATATTGCTGCATTTGAATGACTAGAAGCAACTGTTGTTGGCAAAGTACTAGCAGCAAATCTGAACCATTCGTATTTGCTTGTAATAATTGGTGGCTCTTCATGAAGCACCGTTTCTTCTTTAACAACAGGAGGGCAAAGAAATGATGTGCTCCACTTCAGGAAATCACCGGCCCTTGAAATTCCTCTGCTTATAAATGCAAGCAGGTGGATAATAATCTCCCTTAATTCTGAGTCCACTTCCTTCATACCTGTGTCCAGTGGGAAATGATATTTTCCCAAACTACATAGAAGTGCGAGGATGTCTGCGACCTTTGCAACAGCGTCCTTTTTTTGATTTGATGAGTATTGATGCTTTGTGCAGATAGATAACACAACATAAAAGATGCTTGTCCAGAAAGAAAGCTGATGGTACTGTTTGCAACATTGTTACGAGAAATGTCATCAGCCATACAATGGTTCAGAGAGGTGACAATAGAAGCAAAGCAATGGTTATGCTATTTGCTGCAGACAAATCAAGATTCCTTCCAATTGTAAAAAATCAAAACAAAGTAGAAAATTCAAAAAAATATCAAAAGAAAGTGTAATAAGAACTTATGATACCTGGATACGGCTAGAAATTCATGTATCTGTATCCGGTCACATACCCGATACGGATATGTATCGGATACGCATCCTACGTATCGGATACGCTAGGATACGTCCAGGATACATATCGAACATTTTTTTGATTTTCGAAACAAATAATGAAAAATTTTAATCAAGTTTAACTTTTGGTTGAGACATGCTACAATGAAATTGGTTAGCAACATATTTGGTTTAATTCATATTAGTCGATTTCTCCTGTTGCAACATAAAACAATAGATGCGGTTTAATTCATATTGGTCGATTTCTTCCGTCGTAACGCATGGGCATTTTTGCTGGTCTTATATTCCTATAAAAAGCGGGCGGGGCCACGAATCAGGCAAACCCTAGACACGCCATCTTCCTGTCCCGCCACGAGAGAGCTGATCGAGCCGAGCGTCGCCACGCCCCGCCGCCGCCGCTTCTCGTCGCTGGCCACCATACAACGCCGCCTCTCGCAAGGCCTTGCCGCCGCCCCGGAACGCCTCCCCAATTATGAACCAAGCCGACCTCGTCTCCTTCCCCAGCACCCCTCCTCGCGGCGGCCATGACGCCCTTGCCCATCGACGACGACCACGAGCACCAGCGTCCGCAGGACGCCGTCGCTGCCGATACCGCCCCGACGCAGCCGGCTGCGGAGGAAGGAGAGGTGGAGTCCGCCGCGGCCAAGAAGAAACGGAACAAGAAGGCGAAGGAGAAGGAGAAGAAGGCGGCTGCAAAGGAGGCAGAGGCTAAGAAAGATGCGGATGCACAGGTGCCCAAAGGGAAGCTAGCCATGACGAAGCGTGCAAAGCTTGTGCGGGAGATGCAGGAGGAGATCGCGAGGAGGAAGGAGGCCGAGGAGCGGAGGCAGCGCGAGGAAGCAGAGCGATTGAAGAAAGAGGAGGAAGAGCGGCTGCGGCAGGAGGAGGAGGAGAGGAAAGCAGAGGAGGCAAAGAAGCGGAAGAAGGAAAAGGAAAAGGAGAGGCTGCTCAAGAAGAAGCAGGAGGGCAAGTTCTTAACCAGGAAGCAGAAAACAGAGGCGAAGAGGTTACAAGACATGAGGAGACATTTCGAACTCCAAGAGGCTAATGGTGCTGCTCCTGTGGCAAAGAAGAGGCCTACATATGATTCCAATAAGAAGAAATCCCAACCAAAGACCACTGAACCTGAAAAATTAGATGAACAACAACAGCAACATGTTATTGGAGGTAACAATTATGCGGAGGAATGTGCGTCAATAGACCAGGAATTCAAGTCTAATCCCGAGCCTCAAGTGAAGGAATCTGAGGTGAAAACCAAACCTGATCAGGATGTTGAAGTTTCGGAACCAAAAGAAGAGGAAGAGGAAGATGAAGATGAATGGGATGCAAGGAGCTGGGATGGTATTGATGTGAACTTGCCAAAGGTAAGCGCTTTCGAAGAGGAAGAGACAGAGCCTGTTGGCGAGAAGGCTGTTGAACCTGTCCATAAGCAGGTAGAGACAAACCCTGCTATAAAAATGGCCCCAAATCCTGCTGTCAAAAAGACTCTTCGTGCCACAAGGTCTACAAAGAGTAAAATAGAATATGGGGATGTTGGTGACCGTGATAGAACTATTAAGACAGACAGAGGTATTGCTTCACAGAAAGGACCTTCTACCAAAGACGGTGACACTAAGAATGGCAGTGACCTCCGTTCACCAATCTGTTGCGTCCTTGGTCATGTTGATGCTGGAAAGACAAAGCTACTAGATTGTATTAGACGCACTAATGTACAAGAAGGAGAAGCTGGTCGTATTACTCAACAGATTGGAGCAACTTACTTCCCGACTGGAAACATTAAAGAGAGAACGAAGGAGTTAAAAGCTGATGCTACACTTAAGGTTCCAGGCCTGCTTGTTTTTGATACTCCTGGCCATGAGTCCTTCAGTAATCTGCGTTCTAGAGGTTCAAGTCTCTGTGACATTGCTATTTTGGTTGTTGACATTATGGATGATAAGCTTAAACCACAGACAATTGAATCCCTTAATCTTTTGAAGAGTCGGGACATGGTGTTTATTATCGCTTTAAACAAGGTATATGTTTTGGAGTTCTTTTTCCCCTCTGAATGTTTCCTTACTATTATTTATTCATTTATTTACTGTCATTTTTGTCTGTTTGTTTTCACCTTGCAAAGGTTGATCATCTTTATGGTTGGAAGACATGCCCAAATGCCCCTATTGTGAAGGCTTTAAAACAGCAAAACGAAGATTTGAAGGGGAGGTTCAATAATAGGGTTACTAATGTGTGTGAACATTACAGCGTCCCCTTTCTTAAAAAAGTAAAACTCTTGCCAGTTGGTGTTTGTATAATCACCTTATGTGCTTCGTCCAACAGATTGTGACAGAATTCAAGAAGCAAGGTGTGAATACTGCTTTGTACTACAAGAACAAGGAGATGGAAGATACATTTAACATAGTACCTACCAGCGCAATAAGGTATGATCTATCACTGAACTTATTGCTTCATCCATTAGATTCTGGCAGCAACTATGATTAGATGGCATCTTTAAAAAAAAAGGGTCTTATTATTTTTTCAAGATTGCTGTATGTCTCCTATAAAGCTGTAACTGGATAATCTCTCATCTATGTCCGACTCAATTCTAAAATGTGTTCCGGTGCATTAAGCATATTCACT
>SPJY01022275.1:0-15517 GCA_005191435.1 Raddia distichophylla
ATGTGATGCATTACAGTGCTTATAGAACACTCACCAGTGCTTAATGCATGCAGGCTGCAGCTATTAACATCATTACTGTTAACGTGACAAGTTCAAAACCTCAAGTAAATTTTGAGCTGATGAAATTATCAGAACATTCATACCATGATGCCTGTTTGGTTGCTGAAAAGAAGAAAAGATCATTGTGTGCCAAAAAATTCTAGCTTTTTTTTTTTGGCACAAATGAAATTTTGTTGTGCTTTTACAGAATTCTCAAATGATTGTCTAACCGAATGATTCTGGTTTCTGGAAGTGTGATTAGATTGCATCCAGAAATGTTAGAAGACATTTCTGAGACGATCTCTACAAATATTTTAGGTAAAAAAAATCTTACTTGTACTTTTGTTTATCGTTATAATTTCTACAATACATTGAATGTTTGTCTTTTTAGTTGATATATGGTATTATAAAAAAGCTAATACTTATGTTATGAGGCCTCTGCCTGTGATTTCATCCCGGGCCCCCAAAAACTCAGGAGCGGCCCTGCATATCTAATTCTTCTCTATTAGCTGCAAACCGTGATAGAGCGAAGAGAGGAAATGATAAAATAACTTCTCAATTGAAGCTTCCACTGCTTCCATGCTATTACCATTTCTCTCAGAGCGGAAACATCAGAACATGTGAAGTGGTTAACTAAAAAGTATAATTTTATTTTGGATGCTACCAATTGATGGATTATGTAAGTGTTGAAGTATAAGTGAATTGCCCTCCTTTCCCTATCAGCTTAAGCTTTTGGGTGAATTGGTTAGGGCATGCAGCTCAATAGTAAGTAGTCATTTTATCTGTTTATACATGGCACAATATCAGAGTAAATTAGTTGGTGCCATGTAACTCTTGAGCTAATGTGGAACATCGGTCTCGCATGTGATTTGAGATCTTTTTTTTTGAAGGAAAAGGCAGGAAAGCTGTCGTCCATTCATTGATAGAAGAAGAACGGTGCGACGCACCAAAGTTACAAGAGTTACAACGCAGCAAGGCTGCTGCACACCCTGGCCAAACGGCCGTGCCCACACGCGCAAGGCCAAGACCTTGTGGCGACACACAACTAGAAGGGAAGGGAAAGGAAACAACATCGGCCATGCCGGGCGCACTACCAACGCACACAACGACGGACGACTCCGAATTAGCAGACCTAGTAGACAACCAAGAAGTGCTCTAATATCTTTTCGGTCTTAATTTCGAGAAATTCAGAAAAGAGTTTGAAAAAAGTCCAACACAATTTGTTCGACTTGTGCCTTAGATCTCTGCGATGCATCCTCGAGACGGGAAAAAATTGATGAAGTAAAAATACTCAAATAATTTCTTTTTCGAAACCTAAATAAGCAGGTAAGGGTAAACAAACAAAAATTTGAAGTTTCGCATGAAATTCCAGCGGCCGAGATTGAGCCAGGTTCGAACTAGCGCTAATCCGGACCGTCGATTCGGCGATCCCACAGATGGCACGAGCGGAGCGCAGCCGTCCTCTCCACGTCCCGGCCGCCACCTCACCCGCCGCCGGGCCGAGCCCCATCCTCTCACCGCCGTCCCGTGGCCGCGTCGCCGCTGTCGCCTTGCTCGCCGCCCCGCCGTCGCATGTGCCGTCGCTGTGTCCACCGACTTGTGGTCGCCGCCGTGCCCTCATCGTGTAGCCGTCCAGCAGCCGCGTCGCCGTTCCCTCGTCGTGCAGCCGACACCGCCGTGCTGTGCAAGCCGTCGTAGCCGCCATGGACGACGTCTTCGCTTCCAATCCACTCGCTCTAGGTAATCCTTCTATGTTTTTGCCGCGAGGAAGATGTGAGAGGAGGACGGCTGTTAGTGGAAGGGGAGGAAGCAGGAGATTATAAGATACGAGGGAAGGCTAGTGCCGGATTTGGTGAAGAGGGAGGAGGATTAAGGAAGAATTTCATGTTCTTATTTGGATCTCGTCAAGTTTGTGGGTGGAAAACTTGGATTACTCCTGTGCATTTACACCTGCAACTGCAGGCGATACGGATCGGCTATACCTAAAGGTGAAAGATTTCATGGGTATTTGTTGAAGATGCTGAAATAAATTGCACTTTTGCTCCCGGAAGTCGGACGAAAATCTCACTTGGCCCCCTAAACTTTGTTTTGTCTCACTTGACCCCTTGAAGTTTCCACACAGGCTAATTTTTCCGCGGCCGGAGCCAACTTCTAGGGGTTATGTTGCAACGGGATCCAACTTCTAGGGGCTTTGTGGCACCCGAAAACAACTTTCAGGGGCTAAGTGAGACAAAACAAAGTTTAGGGGGCAAGTGAGATTTTCGTCTAACTTCTGAGGGCAAAAGTGCAATTTACTCTTAATTTTAAAACTGCAGCAGTTAGACATCAAACTTCTACTATTTCGGCAAGGATTGAAAGTTGGGATCTATAAAGAAAGTTGTAGGCCTAGATGTTAGTTTTCTTTAAGCACAAGAATGCGGAAAACGGGTAAGTGGTTTGGGAGAGATGTATATTTTACGCATGTCGTCCCGATTGTGTATGGCTTGTTTTCCTTACCACGGTGGTCTTAGATATGTTATTTGACTAGAGAGAGATAAAAAGGGTGAGTGTAGATACAAATATATTTATTTGATGTGCTCCTCTTATGGGAATTGTATTGAGATGCTCTCTTTATGTTGGTGTTGGATCAAAATCGATGTGGGCCGTGCTTATCCTAATATCCTTGGTTAAAGCAAGTATATGTTAAACATATATTTATTGGATGATATGGCTAAATTACCCTGTGCTTGTTTTATATTATGGTGATATGAACCAAGAATTGTGCTATGTATGTTCGCAAATGATGTATGGAAAATGGCTAACAGATGAGACATTGTTGCATCATGTGCATATGAGCTAGGTCGGTGAGAAAGTCACTTTTGACTAGTCCGATAAGGTCGCTGAGAAAGTCAAAAGTGACTAATCCGGAATGCTTTAAAGTCTTACTTGGTAGGCACTCCACGAGGGTGGAGTAAATTGGTCCCCACCTAAAATAGAGTGGGAAAGGGTGTGCACCGACGGGTGACACTCTGGCTATACTGGTATAAGCTTAACAGAAACAGACGCATGTGCATGTGTATTGCATCAATGCTTGAGAAGTGGTTTATGTGGAGCTATTGTTGGGGTAGTTGAGTGGATTCCATGAAGCTATTGGAATAATGGTCGTTCTCTGAGTATGATTTATTATGGGGTTTTAATATTTGTTTTGTTTATACATATACTTTGCTGAGTATTGTTGAATACTCATTCTTTCTTTTATTTAGCTTTTAGGTAATGGATGGCAGCGTCATGCATGGGACATGGGGAGTAGCACAATTAAACTTAGCACCCACTACCTCTCATGTTAAAACTAGTGAATATGGTTTTCACATGAGCTTTATGTTATTAGTTGAGCTTTGTATATTCGAGACCTTTATTCCTTTAATGTTTACTTCTGTGCCTTTCGGTTGGTAGAACTGGATATATATTCTTTGGATATTAACTGTCTATCGTGAATGTCCATATAAACAGGGGAGATGCTGCCGAAATTTAAAGTATTTAGTAAAGTTAATAGCATCTTAGGCTCTGGAGGAGCTGGGGTGTTACAGCCGGGGAGCTGGAGACCTTCCTCAGCACGCCCGTGTCGGAGCCGGAGCTGCTCGCGCGCCTCCGCCGCCCGTACACGTCGTCGGCGAGGACGCGCGCACGAATGGTGAGAAATTAATCAATCGATCGCCGGACGCGGCCAGGAAGAAGAAAGACCCTGCATGATTCAGTGCTTACCATTTTGGGGAGATTTGGAGTTTTGGACGTTCTCAAATGGTACATCGTGGCGCGGGGGAGGAACTCGCGGGTGCCGATCAGCGGCAGCGGCGTTGAAATGTCACCACCGGCGAGCGCCACGGTCGGTGCAAGCCATGGCAATGGCAGCAGCCGCGACTGCGCTCTGCTCCAATCGAAGTAGACCACTCCTCCGTGGAGGAGGAGGAGGAGCAGCGATGGCAACGGTTTCTTCTCCCGCCCCAGCGAGCCCGAGGTGTGCGGCGAGCTCCTCTAGGATGGCGTGGCGGTGGGCAACGCCAATGTCGGCGAGGATCTTCGGCGGCAGCAGGCGGTGGGCGTTGGCGTCGTCCAGCTCCCACGCGCAGCAGCCGGCTATTGCTCGATCTCCGACTCCGGTGCAGTGGGGAGGTGGGTTAGTGGGAGTCGCGCGCGACTTTATAGCGTGCTCATGGGCGAGTGGGAACGTGGCGCGAGTGCCACTACTAGAGAAAATGCCTAATTTACCAGCACATCAGTACCGGTTGGATTGAAACCGGTACTGATAGTGCACCAGTACTGGTTTGTAGCAGACCTGATCATCGGTCAGGCCGGGTCGGGTCGGGTGTCGGGCCGAGCTTGGAAAAGCCTGGTCCCGTGGAACCAAGCCCGAGCACGGCCCGGTCCAACGCCCCGGGCCTCTACTTTGGGCCTGAGCCCGGCCTGAAGCCCGAAAAGCCTGGCCCGGCCATGGCTAGATGCACATTTTCCCAAGCCTAAACCCGGCCCAGCCCGACGGCTGGGCTTCAGACTGAGGACCGAGCCCGGCCCGGTGCACCGGTCAGGACGGGCCGGGTCGGGCTTTTTCGGGCCGGGCTACCCATGAACAGGCGTAGTTTGTAGCAATAGTAGCAATTCTAGACTTTCAGTACCGGTTAGAGGCAACAGTAAAGATACCTTTTGCAGGCGGGTACAGGCCAGTTGGCGCATGGACTCATCAATACCGGTTCGTAATACGAACCCTTACTGATATGGGCTCATCAGTATCGATTCGTATTACGAACTGGTACTAAAGGCCCGTTCCAGCAAACTTCAAAAGAAATGCATATCCTACTTTAATCAATACGCGTGGGTGGGTGGGTTGGTTAGAAGGGTGAGTGGAAAGTCATGTAATGGCATGAGATCCCAGGTTCGAGTCTTGGGTTCGACATATTTTTTAGATATTTCAGTGGCTATAGTCCCGGTTGGGGGAACTGGGACTAAAAACCATAGGCCTTTCATCCCGAATTTAATGTCCCGGTTGGGGAAACCGGGACTAAAGCCGGTTCCCAACCGGGACTAAAGGCCATTTGCCTAGTAGTGTGCTTTTCCCACCTTTTTTTTCATCTCCTCTTCTTCTTTTCCCATGTTTATTTTAATTAATCTTGGGATAAATTAGTAGGGACCGTCTCCATGGCACTCACGTGTTTTCTTTTTAAATTGTCCAGGTGACTGGAAGGCATGTGAACTGAGCAGGCAACTGTCCATGTTTTTTTAGTTTTGGGTGTGAAATTGTAGTTGACCGTACAAGAAAAGACAAGCCCAGTCGATTCTTTTGACTTTGCTGTTAGTACACCAGCTTGGGTTTGTGCGTTGTGTTTTGTTTTAGTATTTGGCTGTGAAAAAAATGGGCCGTGATAAGAATATGGGCCGCTATTGACACATGGGCAGCGAATTAAGAATGGGCTACTTTTTGTATTTTTTTTTAGTTTTGGGTTGTGAATAAGACAAAGCCCACCCAATTCTTTTCACTTTGGTGTTCGTACACTAGCTTTGCTGGGCCTTTTTTTTGTTTCAGCCAAAAAACATGGGCCATGGTAAAGAATATGGCCCCCAATAAGGCATGGCAGCGAAATAAAAAAAGGCCACCTCTAACAGCACAAAGAAAAAAACAAAACCCTACTCCCACCAGGGGAAAAAGGGGACAACCCTTCTCCCACGCATACGCAGCGCCGTCTTTCACCCAGGATGCACCAGGGAGTGCAGATGCTTATCATTCAAAAATCTTCTTTCATCTCATGAACTTTACCAAAAAGGTTGGGCTGAATTTGGGCACCTGATCCCTTGAGGTGCCTGTGTACCTCCCTGTCCCTTTTATCTGTCCAAAATTTCTTTCATCCTCCCTTTTCTCTTGGAATTTGAAACCTGAGAAAGAAAAATCATTCAATTTTCCTACCCTCTTTTTGTGTAATGAATGCCCAATATGCAAAAACACATATGCTGTTTAAAACCAGATTAAGCCCTCTCCCCCTAAAAAAATATCATCATATATTTTGCATGTAATCACAAGATGGCCTGTGGAGCAAGTTATTGTGTGATTTTCAATTTGCCTCTGGAAAAAATCATCAAAATTAGTTTTGTGCGTTTTACTAGTGAGGCAAATAAGAACAACAAATGAATGTTGTTTCCACCTGCTGTCACAAAAAAAATAGGCTACCACCCTGAAAAAGTAATTTGTTTATTTCCCCACACCCACTCCCTCCCCACCAACAGTTTAGTTCGTCACTATCGAAAGTAATTTTTGCTAGTACAACATGTGAAAAATAAAAATATATTCTTCAATGTAAGCACTATTTGGTGTATGTTTTACTAGTAATGCTATAAAACCCACAAATGAGTGAAAATGTTGTTGCCAAAACTGTTGTTATAGATTTGATGTTGTTGCTAAACCCACTTATTCCCCCCAAAAGTTTATTCATCAATACACAAAGCAAATTTTTCTAGTATGATAATGTTTGACATGTAAAAGAAAAATGTGTTTCTTATGTGTAGTCTCAATTTACTACTGGTTGTTGTATGTTTTACTAATAATTATGTCGTAGTATTTATGTTATCATTTGCCTCCCAAGAAAAATTATGCATCTCTGTAAAAGTTACTACTATAATAGATGAAAACGCACATGTTTGTCTTATAGAAAAAAGTATTCTATGTGTATTCTTGTGTGTAATATTATTTTTTAATTCTCTTTCTTGCCTTTTCTGTTATGCGTGATAGTTACTTTGTATGATGACTGAAATATCAGGCAACATAGAAGATTAGAAAAGTATGACAGTACAAGAAAAGTCATCAAACAACTCTACAGAGGTATTTCACGATGAATTGGGAGTAAAATCAAGTGTGTTCTCAGATAGCCTTGAGAATTACAACAATTTTACGGTATGAAATTAAAAGCAGAAAACATTTGTTGTACTTTTTGGTAAATTTATTCATTGTTATCTCCAAAAAATACGACAGCTCCGTTTGTCTCAATATAGCACAAGCAACTTCTCTGATTTGTAGGATCAAGTTAACAATTATGTGCAAGCCCTAAATGAAGCAATGCAGGTGAGAGGGGGGACAGGCACACGCTTGTTCTCATTAATGTTGACTGTTTGTATGAAAAAGGTTAACTTATTATTTTTTTAAAAAAACATCCCTGTTTGTCTTAAGATAGCACAAGTGTCTTGTCAGGGTTTTTTTTGTCAGGGTAACAATTATGCACAAGTGGTACATGAAGAAATGAATGTAAGTGGGTCACACATTTATTTTGTTGTTCTTTTTTTTTCCTCCATTACATTCCTCTCATCCCATTTTTTGCATATGTTTTTACATACTGATGCTTACTGTAGTTTTGACAAACTTGTAAAACACACATGTTTTGTAAAAAAACACAGGATGCTAGGCTTGCCCAGTACATTAGACCTCCAGAGTCCTACAACTTTTTTCTTATTGAAAATAAAAATCATTTCATTTTGCTTATATAAAACAAAAATGGTCGCACAATTTGTACTGTATTTAACATTTTTCTTTGTGTCTTTTTTTCAAAAAAAAAAACAGAACCACATGATTGTTACTACTACCGGTTTGACCTGCCTTCACACGAAAAGCATGTTGATGAAGAATACTTTCACAGCAACATGCATTGGCCAATGGTTAGTTGAAATATAAAAATACAAAACAGTGAAAAAATATGCATTATTTTATAAAATATACAATGTTTTCTTATTTGATATGCTGATAATAAAGACATGCATGTGTAGGCGATGTATTTTACAACCTATAGTAAGAACTAACAACACAACATAAGAGCAAGTGCAAAAGCCTTTGTCACGGTTTCCTGAAAAGGGTGATGTTGTTCAAGGAAATGGTGGCTCTATGCAACAAGAACTGCATCTATCAGGTTGTACTAAAATGAGTGGTATTGTGCAAGAAAAAGTCCATTCTCTACAGGAAGATCAGTTTTTGTTGGGGTCTGCAAAAATAAGTGATATTGTGCAAGGGGGGCCTGTTCTGTGCAACAAGAGCAATATTCGTTTGGGGCAGTTGAAATAAATAATATTGTGCAATTGGGAGGCAAGTCTGTGCAAGAAGAGCTTGCTGTTAAGGAAGCAAAAATTTTCTTGCATGAAGATAATATAGAAAAGACACAGCGACAACAGGTTGATGATAAGAACTTTCTTGTACCAAAGATTGGAATGCATTTTGACAATGATGATGATGCGCATCAGTTTTACAATGATTGTGTATGTATTATGGGCTTCTCTGTTGTTGTTGCTTATACATATCACTCGAGGAAGGCGGTAGAAAACAATGCAATGACAAAGCTCACACTCAAGTGCTCTAAGTTTGAACAGTCGCTCATTGATTAGAACATATCAAACTCAATAAAAACGTGTTTGTTTTGACCAAGAAATCCCTACAAATTCAGATATGGGAAAGAAAAAAAAGAAATGTGCAGAAAGTAAGTGGTTGCCCAACAGTTTTTGTTGTTACAAAAAAAAAATGCATGGGTTGTTTCTAGACTAGACTTGCAGCACAACCATGATTTTACTCCTACTGATAAGGTGAAGTTTTTGAATGCACACAAAAAATTTCTGAAGAAGAAAAAAGTATGATACAAAGTTTGACTGCTGTCCAAATTCCAACAAGGAAGGTTATGGCTATCATATCCTATCTAAGGGGTGGCATTTCTGTTGTACCGTTTACTAAGAAAGATGTAAGCAACTTGAGTACAATGATGCGAAACGATTCAAAGGTGGTAGATATGATGCAATTACAAGAACATTTTATTAAAAGAAGAATTGAAGATCCTCTATTCTTTTACACATTTGAAATGGACAATCAAAACAAAGCGAGGAAATTTTTTTCGTCAGAGGGCAAACATAGAGAAAACTATAAACTGTAGGGAGATTGCATTAGTTTTGACATAACATACGGAACAAATTGTTATGATCTCCCTTTTGCTCCTATTGTTGGCATCAATGGTCGTGTTGATAATTGTTTCTTTGGATTTGCATTTATCCAAGACGAGAAAATTTCAACTTTTTCATGGTTTTTTCGTACTTTCCTTCTATTGAAAGGATCGCTATGCCGCCTAGAGGGGGGGTGAATAGGCGAATAAAACGAAATTGCGGAATTAATACACTTGAACAGTAACCAGTCGGTCGGATGTTCCGATGCAGCGTCGGATGTTCCGACGTGGTACAGTACACCCTCCGTCGGATGTTCTGATCCTGGGTCGGATGTTCCGATGGCCGTCGGATGTTCCGATCCGGGGTGTTCTGGAATTGATCGAAAACCTGTAGAAAAACTGATTTCTCGCAAAACCAAGGTTAGATCTATTCAAGAATACTCAGAACAAGCCAATACCAATAGTTTAAACACCAGATCAAGACCAAGACAAAAACACAGCGATTTTTGTTTACCGATGTTCGGATCTTTGAAGGGAGATCCTACTCACCGTTAGGGAAGGCACAAAGCCCGGATCACCAAGACCCTAATCCCCCTTACCAGCGAAGCACAAAGCACTCACCGGCGATCACTAGTTGAATCCTTTTCCTTGCGGAGGTAGATTCGCACCTTCACAAACTCCGGAGGCACGCCACACAAAGATCGGCGACTCACCGGCGACACCTAGCCGTCTAGGAGCCCTTCAAGCCTCCAAGAGTAACAAATGCGATGAAGAAATTAGAATCGCTAAGTGCTCAAGAATAGGAACTCTAATTCACGGAGCACTTGGGTTGCCTTGATCTCTCTAGATCTAGATCTCACAAGATGAACAAGAGAGACAAAGGCTAGGGTTTTGAGAGAGATGATGAACAGTACGAATTAGGCTCAAATCAGGTTGTAAACAGTGTCAGCAGCCTTTGGAAGGTATTAGAGACGGCTTTAAATAGGGAATCCCGAAAACTAGCCGTTGTGCAGTTAATCCCGCATCGGATGTTCTGATCCCCCGTCGGATGTTCCGACCTGCGTCGGATGTTCCGATGGAAGTTCCGATGGACCCTTTACTGGATAGCTCTGAAAACTGGCAGGCTGGCTCACCATCGGATGTTCCGACCCTCGTCGGATGTTCTGATGGCATAGGTTCTGTATAGGGTGTATTTTGAGTGGAAAACTCACACGAACTTCGAGATACCTATTTTGAGCACTTAGAAACCTTTATAAGCTTCTCCATTTCATCCCTCTTTATAGTACGGCATCCCTAGGACTCAATAAATAAAGATTTACAAATAAATACTAGTCTTGATGCCTTCTTGCAATAAATCCACATTTGAGGGGTACACCATCACATGTAAACATGTACCTCATGGAATTAACCTGTATAATATCTGTGCGCAATTCTCCAATAGAAATATTAGCTCTATAATTGTTACTCATTAATCACCAAAATCACTTAGAGCCTAGATGCACTTTCATCTATATATGTTAGATAAGCATCCAACATCAATCATTACCGACCAAGACTTGGCAACGAAAGCAGCAATAAAAGAGGTTTTTCCCCAGAACAGCACATAGGCATTGCTTATTTCATGTGATGAAAAAGCTAAAAGAAAAGGCAGTAAGGGTGTTGCAATTAAAGGATGGTTTGGATGACGAATTGTTTGATGTTGTTAACAACTATCTAACTATACATGAATTTGAGAGTTCTTCGATGGAAATAATGACAAGACATGACGTTGAGTATGTAAAATATTTTCAACAAATGTGGGAGGCTAGAGAAAACTTTGTACCTGTCTATTTCAAGTATAATTTTTTCCCTTTTATACAGACAACATCTAGAAGTGAGAGTACTAATGCTGTTTTTTAAGGATAATATTGGGTCAACTTTTAGTGTGACAAGTTTTGTTCAAGAGTTTGAAAGGATATCTGATGGGTTTGCAGAAAATGAAAAGACGACAGGACTATAAGACAAGGAATACAACTCCCCATCAATATTGGTCAGCATACTACTTTGAAAACTAGATGGAATGCCTAATTCTATTAGATCAACTGATGTTGCGCTAGAATTGCAAGGGGAAGATGAACAACAGAAGTTGCAAGACCCCACTAATGTCGTTTCAAAAGGAAGGCCTGCCACACTTCCGAGAAGAAAAACTTTGTTTGAACAAATATCAACCAAAAAAATTACTTGTAGTGCATCTGGAGGGTGTGATCATAATGTCAGAACTTGCACGAATATTGAAAATGAAAAAAACAATGCAAAGACAAAACAGGTAGGCTTTTTTGGGAAAGACTTGCACATTGTATTCTATTTTAAGTATATAACATAATACATGTGTTTTTTCATATACAGACAAACAAAACATAATGATGGATCAGTGCGGGGAGCATCATATGGTCACAACAAAAAAAGGGATTCAAACAGATAATTAATTTTTTAAAAAAACTATCAGCTATGAAAGAGGTAAACTGAAATGCAACATTAAAAAATGTTCACTCTATCACATATTATTTTTTGTCTAAAAATTTAGATCAATTAACTTTCCCCTTT
The DNA here is from genome assembly GCA_005191435.1 of Raddia distichophylla. NCBI lineage: Eukaryota > Viridiplantae > Streptophyta > Magnoliopsida > Poales > Poaceae > Raddia > Raddia distichophylla. Next base: position 11,550 of record SPJY01022275.1, read on the forward strand.
TTTATAGAACAAGTCGTTTAAAAAGAAAAGGTATCATCTTTGGAAGTTAAAAAAGCAAACTGATTTAAAATAGCTACCTGTATGACATAGGTGCACACAAAACAAATGCAGACATATATTCGTATTTTTTGTGTTGTGTACAAATATAAAACATATGTGCATTTATCTAAAGAAAATAAAGAGGAATATCAAAAATTTCTCTTTGAAAATAGAGATGTGTTTGCTTGGACTTATGAAGAAATGCCTGGTTTGGATCCTGGAGTGGCAGTTCATCGACTCGCCGTACAAGAAGATGTTCCACCGGTGAAACAAGGATAAAGGAAATTTCGATCGGAAATACTCCCGGCAACAGAAGCTGAGGTTGATAAACTCATAGCAGCAGGATTTATTAGGGAAGTCAAATATCCAAAGTGGCTTGCTAATATTGTTCCTGTCAAAAAGAAAAATGGTCAAACTCGTGTATGTGTAGATTTTTGAGATTTGAATAAGGCATGTCCTAAAGATGATTTTCCTATTCCTATCTCTGAAATTCTTATCAACGCTACCATGGGTCATGAAATATTTTCTTTTATGGGTGGTTATTCTGGTTATAATCAAATAAAAATGGCACCGGAAGATAAGGAGCTAACGGCATTTCGAACTCCTAAAGGCATATTTTGTTATAGAGTTATGCCTTTTGAACTAAAAAATGCTGGTGCAACGTACCAACGAGCTATGACGGTTGTACTTGACGAACTATTGCATGTCATAGTTGAATGTTACATAGATGATATTACTGTAAAATCAAAACATGAAAAAGATCACTTAAAACATCTTGCCATGGTCTTTGAACGCCTTAGGCAACATAATTTGAAAATGAATCCAATGAAATGTGCATTCGAAGTGTCTTGGCTTTATAGTTACCAAGCGTGGTATCGAAATCGATCCAGCTAAAATTGTGGCCATAGTAAAAATGCCACCTAAACCTACATAAATTAAAAAGTTTGCAGGGTCATTTGGCATATATTAGACGGTTTATTTCCATGTCTGGGAGATGCAAACATTTTTCTCGTCTTATGAAAAAGGGTGTCCCTTTTCGATGGGATCAAGCTTGCCAAAATGCATTCATGGATATAAAGAAATATTTAATAAATCCTCCTGTGTTGGGTGCTCCAGTCAAAGGACGACCACTAATTCTTTATACAGTGGCCATGCCTACTTCACTAGGTAATGGAAGCGTTAAATGAAGTACACGCCGGAGTTTGTGGTGCGCACCAATCCGGTCCAAAATTGCATTACCATCTTAGGAACTTAGGCTATTATTGGCCTACCATGTTCAAAGATGCTATGAGATTTGCAAAAAGATGTCATGAATGTGAAATACATGCAGACTTCATCCATCAACCACATGAGACACTTCATCCAAAAAATATGTCCTGGCCCATTGAAATGTGGGGAATGGGTCGGACCAATTCAACCACCATCGTACAAAGGGCATAAATTTATTCTCGCTGCGACCGATTATTTCTCTAAATGGGCAGAACTCACCCCATTAAAATAAGTCAAAGCGGGGAATGTAGAAAGTTTTATAAGAACTCATCTTATATATTGCTTTGGTGTTCCTTCACGAATTATGTCCGACAACAGCACACCTTTTAAAAATAAACGAATGGCAAAGTTGTGTTTAAAATTTAAGATAAAACACCACTTTTATACGGCATATAATGCATCAGCCAATCGACAAGCAGAGGCACTTAACAAAACCCTCTGCAAATTGTTAAAAAAATAGTCTCAAAGAATAAACGAGACTGGCATGAAAAACTGCTAGAATCTTTGTGGGCTTACAGGACCATAACACGTACACCAACCGGAATGACACCTTATTCGCTAGTACATGGCGGTGAGGCAGTATTGCCATTGGAAGTGCAAATTACTTCCCTGAGAGTTGTGGTCCATGAGAAATTCTCGGGGGAGGCGGCCGCTAAATTGTGTTTGGAAGAGCTAGAAAGGCTTAAGGGAAAACGACTTCAAGCGTTACAAAACTTGGAGGCATACCAAGCCAGAATGTCTCAAGCGTTTGACAAACGTGTTAAAAGAAGGTCGTTCAAAGAGGGAGATTTGGTTCTTGCCGTAATCCGCCCTATGAATATTACACGAAGGATGCAAGGAAAATTTGAGCCTAAATGGGAAGGCCCCTACATCGTAAAAGAAGTTTATTCTAGTGGCGCTTATAAAATTATTTCCTCAGATGGAGAATATTCACCTCCACCGATAAATGGGGATTTTTTTAAGTTCTATTATGCTTAAAAAAATATAAATTGCTCCTTTCTGCACGAGCCTAAACTGTAGTACCAAAAATAAATAAACAAAATGCTCCTCGTTGTACGAGCCTAAACTATGGTACATTAAAAAAATTGCTCCAACGTTGCACGAGTCTAAACTATGGCGCAAAAAAAAAGTATATAAATAAAATTGCTCCAATGCGTCACGAGCTTAAACTGTGGTACGTGCAAAATCAAATAAATTAAACTGCTCCATGCCTCATGAGTTTAAATTGTAGCCCACAATGAAATAATTAAACAAATTGCTCCAAACACTAATGAGCCTAGTATGGATGAATACAACTGTGCGCCAAACATAAAATTAAAGGATAAATGATTCGAGAACGACAGGTTTAATTGAAGCAATGTATAAATGAAGTAAGAAATGAGAGCGACAAGTGCTCTAAGCTTGCAAGAAGTTGTTCAATTTCTTGACCCAAGGCAGAGGTTTTTACTTGAATATATGCAGCCTCCTGACTTTTCTCGAGTCGCGCTGTAACATCCCAATTTGGGGGCAATTCCAAAATTTTGTTGAAATTCAAAAATTCGTTTGAATTTGGTTGCCAAGCTCTCTCTCTCTCTCTCTCTCTCTCTCTCGCTCTCTCTCTCTCCTCTTTCCCGTGCACGCGCGCCCAGCATGCCCTGCTTCTCTGCTCGCCGCCGTACTGGTTGTGCCATGCACGTCACCACCGCGTCATGTCCGACGCTCACCTCCCCGTGCACAGTATGCCTCAGTGTCGACCTCCGGTTGGGTCACCTCGCCGGTGACCGGCCCGGGAGCTCGGACCGCCGGATCGTGGCCTCGGACCAACGGTCAATGCCCAGCAAATCCTGTCGGCGATTCGCTTCTGCAGGCCCTCATCATCCGGACGCAGGGGGGCGTCCGATGGGCGTCGGACCAGGCCCCGTCCGACGCCCCATCCAGCCGTTCGGTGCCTCAGTTCCTAGCCGTCCGATCCCACTTCTCACCCTCGTTTTTCAGCTGAGCCACGGCGCCGTCTCTGCAGCGTCCCGCGTCCCGTCCCCGTTTCCCTCGCTCCCAAACCTTCCCCCCAAATCCTCTCACGCGGGAAATTGAGGGGACGACGGGAATGGCTTCCCACCTGCTTGATCAGGGGTAGAGCTAGGGCTAGTCCTCAACACTGATCCCCTTTCCGTTTCCCTCGCTCCCAAACCTTCCCCCCAAATCCTCTCACGCAGGAAATTGAGGGGACGACGGGCATGGCTTTCCACCTGCTTGATCAGGGCTAGAGCTAGGGCTAGTCCTCAACACTGATCCCCTTTGTCCCCTTCCTTCTCTGCAGCAATCCTCCTTGGGTGACCATCATCTGTCGTTGGGGTGCTCATCTGATATTAATGGACAACCCTAGCCCATCCAAAGGTTTGTTGTATCTAGTTTGTTGTGAAGGACATAGCAATCGATTTGTTAGAATGGATGAATGATAATTAGGGTTTTATTTTTGTATGCTTGTTAGATGACATTGGAGATGGAAGTCCTGTTAGGAATGTTGATAAGGGAGAACTTGCGGTACCAAAAATTGGAATGGAATTTGCAAGTGTAGATGATGCATATAAGTTTTACAATGACTATGCATTTGATGTTGGTTTTAGCGTCAGAAAGCATCTTGACAGAAAGAATAATGCAAAGGTTGTCACAATGAAATATTT
>SPJY01022280.1:0-10161 GCA_005191435.1 Raddia distichophylla
CCCCCCTCTAGGCCTTAGGATCCTCTTTCACACATGAATATATGTGTATGACTAATGTATATTTCTATGTGTTGATATGAGCCATCTCTGATTATCATAAACTGGAATACGATAATAAAATGGAATGTGATGTATAATACCTATATGTATATGACTAATATATATTTCTATGTGTTGATATGAGCCATCTCTAATTATCACAAACCGGAATAGGATAATAGAATGCAATGAGGTGTATACTACATATACTGATTTTCACCACAGCTGCCATGTACTATGCTTAGATTATTTAATTGCCATATATATTATGGAAGCACTATAGTCAGTATTCAGTTTACCTATTCAGTATAGAATAAACAGTGTTTAACTACGGCGCGCTGCAGGCGCGCGGATCGTCCTAGTAACTAACTACAACCAATACTGGAGCCGAGCACCATTGCATGGCCCACGATTCATAATACAAAATATATCCCGTTCTACGTAATGAGTAATATATCCCGTTCTACGTAATGAGTTCAATATAGGGGTATTTTTCTTTCCCTTCAATTCCATCCAAAAAAACGGGAGTGCTCTAGCTTTTCGATGAACAAACTAAGAGCATGTTTAAAATGATTGAGCTAAATAAATAAGCTGGCTGAGCTGAAATTAGTTGTGCCATTGTGTGGGACTGTGGGGTCTGAATGGATAAGCTGCATGAACGAATAAGATTAAAATGTTTTAAGCATGCTCTGTAAGTGGAAATGATATGAAGCTTTATGAAAATCATATTTCTACCGTCCTCATTGAACTGCATAAAAATGTATAGCACCATGTTAAACTCTATAAAGCTATATGAAACCATATCAAACTTTATAGAATTTTATAAAACCATATGACGAGACTATACAAAACACATGATGAAACTAGTACACCTAACTAGCATTGGAGAAAAAATGGTCCGAAGCCACAAAGCTCACAGAAAATAATATGCAATTTAACAAAGGACTAATGGGCCTCTTGTAGAACACAAAGCCCATTGGCGTAACTTAGAGAAGAGGTCCAGTACGCATGAGAGCCCTAACTCGCATCGCTATAAATGGGCAAGCCATTCCGCGTGGAGCTAGGGTTTATCTCCTCTCGCCGCAGCCTCCCTCGAAAGCCAGTCCAGAAGGGCGAAGGCGGCGGACGGGAAGATGTCGGAGAAGAAACGCGCCGCCGGCACCCGCAAGGACGAGGTGGTGACCCGCGAGTACACCATCAATCTTCACAAGCGCCTCCACGGATGGTATCGTCCCCTCCCCAATTCCATTCATCCCCAACCATTTTGCTTGCCGTAGATCCGCGAGTTGGGCGCTAGCATTGCGCTTCATGGGGTCATGGCATGGCGGTACAGTCGCAATTCTAGAGAATGCTGGTGCGGAGGGTCGCGGCCTGCGAGCTCTGTGTGAGCTTGCTGATGGCTGATGCACCTGCGTTTGGATCGATTTCCTTAGGCCAGCTATATTATAGGAGGGATCACATGACCGAGCGAGATTTGGTTCTTGTGGATCTCGCTCTTGTATTTGAGCCCACATCCTAATCACGTAGATCTTGATTAGTGATATTGGTTTTGCTTGGTGCCTAGTGAGATGTAGGTATGAAGATTTCTTGGGTGTCAATTGTTTAAGTGTTAATCGGGTATAGTCAGGTGTCTGCCTTTATAATCATGTGGCTGCACACAGTTACATGCCCGGGAGATGGATTCTGCTGCTCATCGTTACACGTATTGCTACTTGTTATGCTACTATGTGTTCCATTTGGGCAGCAAATTTCTGTAGGTTGGTTCACTTGTTTATATGATGATTGTTAGGAAATTTTGGTGATTCACTTTGTTTGTCATCAGTGTGAGATTTTATGTTAAAACATGTCTGTTTGTGCTGTCAGACAAGTCTTAAGTAGATTATAATTAGTTTAGGGCCTGTTTGATTTATTTTTGTTTGATGATTATTTTATCTCAATATCTCATTTAATAATCTGATCCATTATATGCTGCCCGTACATAGTCAGGTATCTGTCTATAAATGATGTGGTTGATACAGTTACATGCCCGGTACATGGATGTCACTCATCGTTACACATGCTGCCTTTATATGCTGTCAAGTGTTCCATTTGGGTGCTACATTGGAATGAGTATTAATTTCTCAAATACCTTTCTAATCTGGCATATGTAGGTCCCTGCCTAATGCGCTAGCAAATTACAGATTTTCATCTGGTTGTTTCTTTATTGAAGAATATGCTGCCTCATCTTGTATCGCTTCTGTGTTGTGGATAATAGTGCGAATTTTATTCACAACTATCCTTGCCAGGGAGTTTTTGATATTTGACACTCTTTAAAATTTGCATTTTGGTATTTACCACACATGTCATACACAAGGGTTGTAAGGTACCAAATCATGAATTTTATGTAGTGGAAAATACCAATTTATTCCACCCTTGCCATGCCTTTCTATTAAAATTACAACTGACTTTAAATGTAATGCAATACAGTTTTAGCACATTTGCATTGCCTATTTGTGTCATTTGTGTCAATGTTTTACCTTGGCACTTGTTAGCATATGTATTTGTTAGTTGAGGTGTAACATCGTAGTTTTGTCTTGTCCTAGTACCATGATCTCAAATATATTGGAGCTGTACAGATCATACTTAGTACTATTTAATCATATTTGATCCATTTACATAGAAGTTACATAACTCAAAATTTTCTGATCAACAGCACCTTCAAGAAGAAGGCACCAAATGCCATCAAGGAGATCAGGAAGTTTGCACAGAAAGCCATGGGCACAACAGATGTCCGTATTGATGTGAAACTCAACAAGCACATCTGGAGCAGTGGTATCCGTAGTGTCCCAAGGCGAGTCCGTGTTAGAATTGCCCGCAAGAGGAATGATGAGGAGGATGCCAAGGAGGAACTTTATTCTCTGGTCACTGTTGCTGAGATCCCTGCAGAAGGTCTTAAAGGATTGGGAACCAAGGTTGTTGAGGATGAAGACTGAGCCTTCTGTGCTTATAGTCTGTTAGAACTTATCTCTGCTGAGAGCAAATGTGGAAGTCTTGCTTTAGCTTGTTGTTATCTACTGTTGATGACTTATGTGATAGAAGATCCGAGACATTGCATATTTCCTTGAAGCGCTTGAAATTTTGACTGTTGAATTGTTTTGGATCAGTGGAGGATCTGCATGCCTTGTGTTGGTTCTATGATCTACACAAATTGCTGCTATATTATTTGTTCCAGTTGTCTGGTTCCCCATTTCTGGTATCAATGACATTATACCATGCACAGGCCTTGTTCTTTCCGACTTAAATTAGAATCAAAAGCTAAATCTGAAAAATTATCATTTTTATGAGCCAGATGTTGTAGTTTTTTTTTTGTTTTGTTTCTGTGGAGTTTTAGTTGTTTTGTGTTTCCTTATATTGTAGTTGTTTTGCGTTTCCTTATATATATTAAAAAGGACCTCTTGACGATTATAACTTTTATTTAGTTTCAGCTTAGGGGTTAAAAGACAACAGTCAAGGGCAAAAGAGATTCAATTCATAAAATTGTCCGGCACCTTTCCCTTCTCTCTCTACCAATGACCGCTGTTTTAGAGAGCGCCATAAACATTTTAGCGAAGGCCTCCTAGAAACGCTAAGACGTCATTATAGTGACGTGTTTGAGTTTTTTAAAAAAAAACATACAAAATGCAGAAAATCACAGCAGCTATTTAAATTCAACGAGCCAACATAAATTAGTTCTGCAGTTTTCCTGCATATTAGTCTAACAGCCTAACAACTTAAGTATCCAACAAGCCAACATAAATTAATTCTATAGCTCTTCTGCATATTAGTTTAACAGCCTAACAACTTAAGTACTTAACAAGTCAACATCAAGGCAATAGGTAACAGCAGTACAGTCGTATATTGTGTGGGATTTGGGATAGGGTTTCTGTTCCTAGACAATCGAGTGGATTTGGACCGCCAGCCGCTGAATTTAGCTTTGCACCAAATTTTGACCCCAAAGTGCTATAGCGACGCTAAATTAGCCTGTTCGCGACACGGTTTAGCGCGCTATTTCGTGCTATAGCGGTCTCAGCGTTAATAGCATCAAAATGATCAAAAGCGTAGCGCCAGTGTCTTTCAAACGCTATAGCGGCGCTATAGTTATTTAAATCCATGCCAATGACACTAACCTCCTTTCACTCTTTCTCATGGCATTCATTGGTGTGAGATGCTCAGAAGTCGTTAGCTCAGAAGCTGTGGAGCTGACTTCATGCTTCATCCTGGGTTTGGTGATATTGGTGCGAGAAGCTTAGGGGCGTGTTTGGACTGCGGCCGTCGCGCGCCATGCCAAGGGTTGGCGAGCCGTGGGCGAGGGCGCGCCGTCGCTCGCGTTGGCGAAGAAATCGGCCGCTCTCGCAAACGCTCGTCTCCATGTTTACTGTGCGCGGGCGTCGGTGCGTTTTCGCGGGCGAGCCAACCGACGGCAAGAATCCAAACGCACGTCAAATTCCGACGGCTCGCCGTCGCTCGCGTTGGCGCGCGGCGGCTGCGATCCAAACATGCCCTAGAAGCCGTTGAGCTGACCCCACGCCCAGGCTTCATCCTATCGGTGACGCAGTGAGGCTGCAACGCCTGGCGATAGAGAAGGCGGGCATCTCCCACGTGGACATCGAAGCGTAGGGCGAGGCGGTAGGCCGGTAGCCCTGTGCCCATCTCAGCTGGACGAGGCCGATCAAGCACATCATGACTCATGGCCAACACGAGATAGCTCATCCCGCCAGCCAGAGCTAGCCCGTAGCACGTACAGCCTCACAAAATCCACCCGCGACGCTAAGGTCTCCCTGGCCAACGTGGGCAAAAGGATCAACGGAGTGTACGTATGCTACGACTGGACGCAGATGAGAAGGATCGGAGAAGGATGGCCGGTGCTTGGGGTAGGAGCAGACCGGGTGTGTGTTGACTGTTGAGTAAGGAGGCAAGAGAGAATAGGAAATATGGAGGAGGGGCGTTTGGCTGATGCTGCAACACTTTTGGCACAGCTCATGTTAGATAAGTTTAATTAAGCTCGACATGTCTTCTATAGTGAAGAGAAACTTTTAAGAAGAGGCATTTTTATGGAAGAGACGCCTCTTTAGAGAGACACCTCTAGTAATTTGCCCACATAATTATTAGGTTAATTATTTCTTAACACAACTGCCTGTCAAGGGAAAAAGAAATTCAATTCGTAACATTGTCAGACACCTTTCCTTTCTCAGGTGCTCACAAGTCGTTAGCTCAGAAGCAGCTGAGCTGACTTCATGCTTCATCCTCGGTTTGGTGATATTGGTGCGAGAAGCTTAGAAGCCGTTGAGCTGACCCACGCAGAGGCTTCATCCTAGCGGTGACGCGGTCAGGCTGCTACGCTTGGCGATGGAGAAGGCGGGCATCTCCCACGTGGACATCGAAGCGCAGGGCGAGGCGGTAGGCCGGTAGCCGTGTGCCCATCTCAGCTGGACGAGGCCGATCAAGCACATCATGACTCATGACCAACACGAGATAGCTCATCCCGCCAGCCAGAGCTAGCCCGTAGCACGTACAGCCTCGCAAAATCCACCCGCGACGCTAAGATCTCCCTGGCCAACGTGTGCAAAGGGATCAACGGAGTGTACGCATGCTACGACTGGACGCAGATGAGAAGGATCGGAGAAGGATGGCCGGTGCTTGGGGTAGGAGCAGACCGGGTGTGTGTTGACTGTTGAGTAAGGAGGCAAGAGAGAATAGGAAATATGGAGGAGGGGCGTTTGGCTGATGCTGCAACACTTTTGGCACAGCTCATGTTAGATAAGTTTAATTAAGCTCGACATGTCTTTGGTTTATGGTTGCGCTTGTTGCAAGATTCTCTTTTTTCCACATGCCACGTGGGTTACAGATGTAGGTGATTTTAAAAAAGTATAGCAAAATGCACTTGTGCTACGCAAAGCGTGGCTAAGATAGAAAAATGTTGATCAGACAGACCTTAATTTTTTTCTTCTTATTTATAATAAGGAGTATCTATCTATAAGTCGACCGATATGTGAAAACAAATCAGTGTATTGCTCCTTCCATGGTCTGTTGATCTTTTGTTCTAACTGTGTTTGTCCTCAAGCAGATGAACATCGAGCATGAAGATGTTATAAGTTCATTGCAATCTGGATGCCATCAGGAAAGCTTACACTTTATTTATACGGAAGTAGCACTTTTTACATGGTGCAATTTTAGGCTTACAAAATGCAAATTTCAGGTGACGAAAATCAATCACAATTATCAGCCGACTGACGGTTAGCAAAAACCATAATAATAATGGCATGGACATGAGCTGAAACTTAGGAACGACATCCAATTTCTAATAACCTTCTAATGCCATTTTTTTAAAAAAAGGTGTGTCAGGTTCGACGGCGCGCACTATAAGCGCCGTCCCAAAACCTAATTACTTGGCCGATACTTAGGTTCGGCTTTGATTTGGATTGGGGCTGCGGCCTATTTAGAGTTTCCATGTTTTGGTTTAGGTAGTTACCTTAATTAGATATTTCTATATTTATCTCTTGTAAACGTACATTATAAAAGGAGTTGAGAATTAATGAAAAGGGCAAGCAGCAGTTTACCTGTTGCCTTCCAACTCTCGTATCTTCCTCTCTGTTTTCCACGCACGCCGGCGTTTGGCCGACGTGCGGCCACCAATCCACGGCGCCTATTCGCCGGATCTTCAAGCCGCCTATTCGCCGTCCCGTGCATCGCTACGATCTTCGAAGCCGAGCACGCAACATCTTGGTATCAGAGCCCGTCGTTGCTGGCACCATGTCCACCAACGATGGTGATTGATCTGCTATCGACAAACTTACGTCAATGATGCAAGATGTCCTCCGAAAGCTTGAAGACATTGCATTGGTGCAAGATGGACAGACAACGCAGCTATCCACGGTCACTACGCGTCTAGATCGCCATGATGCTCGGATTGCCAAGGTTGACGATCTCGTCACTACAGCATCCGGAGGCGATCCACATGCAAGAACCTTAAAGATCCAGCGTATGTTCCGCCCCCGCGTCTTGATCCAGGAGCATCAGGCGGCGGGAACGGCATCCAGGAGGGTCAAATCATAGCAGCGGCAGAGGGACGTGCCCCAAAACACCACCGATGGGAGTTTCCCATCTTTGAAGGGGCTGGCGACCCGCTGCCCTGGATAAATTCTTGTGAGATGTTTTTCCGGGGACAGCTCACGCCGGAAGGGGAAAAGGTTCGCACCGCAGCTTACCATCTACGGGGTGACGCCCAACAGTTGTATATGAAGCAAGAAGATGAGTCGGGGGAACCTACCTGGCGACAGTTCAAAGACAGTCTCAATCTTCATTTTGGTCCACCAACCCGCCGCAACCATCTTGCCGAGATTAAACAACTACGTCAAACCGGCACGGTGGCGCAGTACCAAAAGGAGTTTGAGGCGCTTCTACCTCGTGCAAACCTTTGGGCCGACCAGAAAATCGAGATGTTCACAACCGGCTTGAAGGAGGAGATCGCTATTGCCATCGATCTCGCCGCGCCGCATACCTTGGCGCTGGCCATGAGTTTGGCCCGCGCTCATGAGTGGCTGCAGCAGCCAGACGTTGACGACGGCCGTCAATGGACTAAGCCAACGGTTAAGGGAGGCGGCGCAAAACCAGCAACCAATGCAACACCAGCGGCCGGGGCTGCACCTGCATCAGCGCCAAAGAAGGGAGCCAGCAGCCCAGCTGGGACTAAGTTTATCAAAAAACTTACGCGCGCACAAATGGAAGACCGTCGCCGCCAAGGCTTATGTTACAATTGTGATGAAAAGTATGTCCCGGGACACTCATGCCTACAAGCTTTCTATTTAGAAGTCGTTCTGGATGCTCCAGCTTCCGGTGACAATGAGGACGACCCTGGTATTATGTCCATCTCCCTCCTTGCGCTGACGGGAATCATGGCGGGCCGCACCATGAGATTACTTGTTATTTTGGGAGGGCAGCAGTATATCGCGCTCGTTGATTCCGGCTCTACCCACAATTTCATCGCTGACACGGTAGCGATGAGTGCGGGGATCAAGGTCGTGCGGCCGAGCCGACCCATTCAGGTGGCTTCGCAAATGGAGATCGGATCAGCAGTGGAGGCCAATGTTGTCAAGTGCCAATCAGTATTGGTTCCACTGAATTTTTGTTGGACTGCTACACATTACCACTTCCAGGAGTTGATCTCGTTCTTGGTGTTCAATGGCTGCAGACGTTGGGTCCCATCACCTGGGATTTTCAGCATTTAACTATGACATTCTGGCATGGTAATGGCCAAATCACTCTCCAGGGGGTTGCAGCAAAGCACCCTCCACTTGCGGCCTGGGCAGCCACGGATCCAGACCTTATGGCAGCTCTCTTGGATGAGCACCAGGAGGCGTTCTTGCAACCACAGGGGTTACCACCTTCTCGAGCTTATGATCATCGGATTCATCTAACTCAAGGAACCGATGCCGTGGCAGTCCGACCATACCGTTACCCACAACTTCAAAAAGATGAGCTCGAAGTGCAATGTCGGGACATGCTCAGTCAAGGTATCATTCGCGTGAGTACTTCGGCTTTCTCGTCTCCCGTATTGTTGGTGCGGAAGAAGGATGACACGTGGCGTTTCTGTGTCGATTATCGCGCCCTCAACGATAAAACCATCAAGGATAAATTCCCTATTCCGGTGGTGGAAGAGTTATTGGATGAATTAAAAGGGGGCACACTTTTTCACCAAATTGGATCTTCGTTCGGGTTATCATCAAGTACGCATGCATCCCGACGACATCCACAAGACCGCGTTTCGCACTCATCATGGGCACTTTGAGTTTCTAGTGATGTCTTTTGGACTCTCGAACGCGCCAGCTACTTTCCAAGCACTCATGAATGATGTTTTGGGTCCTTTCCTTCGCTGATTCATGCTTGTATTTTTTGATGATATCCTCATTTATAGCCCATCTTGGGCGGAACATCTCTGTCATGTGCGCTTGGTGTTAAAGGAACTCGTTAAGCATGGATTGTTCCTCAAGCGCTCTAAGTGCTCTTTCGGGACATCTTCTGTGGCCTACCTAGGACATGTTATATCCGTGGAGGGAGTTGCCATGGATCGTGAGAAGGTGGCGGCTGTGGCAGACTGGCCTATTCCCACAACGGTGCGGGCTGTCCGAGCTTTTCTAGGGTTGGCTGGTTACTATCGCCGCTTCTTTGCGCATTATGGAGCCATTGCGGCTCCCTTGACTCGTCTTTTATGCAAAGAGGCATTTGTATGGGGTGACGAAGCTGCTCAAGCTTTTACCACACTGAAGCAAGCGCTCTCCTAAGCACCTGTCCTTCAGTTACCGGACTTCAGTCATCCATTTATTATTGAATGTGACGCTTCAGGATCGGGGTTTGGAGCTGTCCTTCATCAAGGTGCTAGGCCAATTGCATTTTACAGTCGTCCAATCGCTGCACGCCATGCGAAACTTGTTGCCTATGAACATGAACTCATTGGTTTGGTTCAGGCGGTACGTCACTAGCGGCCGTATGTGTGGGGACAGGCTTTTCTAGTGCGCACTGATCATTACAGTTTAAAGTTTCTTCTGGATCAGCGACTATCCAATATTTCATAGCATCAGTAGGCAAGTAAATTGGTTGGGTTCGATCTCTTCGTCGAATATCGTCCTGGACGATTGAACACGGTGGCTGATGCTCTTTCCAGGCGTGATGGCGAGGGTCCAGCAATGTCTGTGCATGCCATCTCTATTCCAACACTATCACTTTTTGATGATCTTCGGCGTGCTCTTCCTGATGAAGCGGCGTGGGCTTCTATTTACAAAGACATGCAAGAGGGTCGCCTGACTACACCCTGGTTTATTTGTGATGGTCTTGTTTTGTACAAGGGCCGCATATTTGTGCCAGCATCATCTTCATTTGTCGTCGTTATTGTGGCCGATTGCCACGCGATTGGTCATGAAGGCGTGCAAAAGACTTTACATCGAGTTTGTGCGGATTTTTATATCCCTCGTGCTCATCAGCTTATACAAGACTTTATTCGTGAGTGTACAACCTGTCAGCGCAATAAGACCGAACACTTGCATCCAGGTGGTCTTTTACAACCTCAAGAGGTGCCTCAGGCTGTTTGGCCGGATATTGCCATGGATTTCA
>SPJY01022282.1:0-17925 GCA_005191435.1 Raddia distichophylla
GTATTTATTACACCGACACAATGAAAAGGGAAAGGGGAAGAAAGAGGTACCATCTCTTTCTGAAGGTAATATGACTCCTATGGCTACTTCTTATAGTATCATCAAATGTATGTTACTTTTGCATAATATAATATCTAATATCAATTACTGCCTCTCTTACAGATCCAATTCCGCCCAACCGAGCTAAAAGAACAATATCAGGGGAGCACAATCTGTTACTGAAGGTAATATGACTCGTATGACTCCTTCTTACAATACCATCAATTCTATTTTACTTTTGCAGAAGATAATATTTATTATCAATTACTGCATCTTGCATATATAAATCTACCCACTCCACCGAGCCAAAAGAACAATATTAAGGGAGCACAATCTCCTTCTCAGGATAATATGACTCCTTCTTATAGTACCATTAAATGTATGTTACTTTTGCAGAAGATAATATCTAATATTAATTACTACCTCTCTTGCAGATCCAATTCCGCCCGCTCCACCGAGCAAAAAGAACAATATCAAAGGTGATGTGCTCAAGGTGCTGCCCGATCTTCTGGTGAGTGGATATGCTCGATTTGGCGGAAATGAGACTTTGATGAACCGGCTACCAGCCACGCTAGGACAGGGCCCGACGATCGCTAAACCACCAGTCCTACTCGTTATCAACATCGCCAAGAATGCGATTAACCTGACGAAGAAGGTCTATTCCTGCTAGCAATCGAAGAAACAAGCAAGAGCAATTAAAAGGTAATTGAAATACTAATAAGACTAAGCTCACAACAATAGAGTTGAGGTTCTGTATCTTGCATCGATTGGCTAACAAGTAAAAGGGATTCAAGGGCGTTTCTCTAAAATGGAAGACAACAAAATGAACAAAACCTGACAAAAATGGTGAGTAACCAGCCACATATAGTAGGGTGGCGGTTGGAACTCATAGAGAGGTAAACCCTAACAAGGGAAGGGGTGGGGAATACATGGGCCTTGCCCAAAATGTTATCCAAGGCACAACTTGTTCTGACCGCACAACTTTTTGACGATTCTAGGAGCTAGAAAAATAATTTGGAGGTGAGGTCAGATCCGTTGGAAAGCTTGTCTTCTGAGGATATCCAAACTATGGTCAAACGCTCCAAACGGACTCCGAATGACCATGTTGTGCTTGTTTTGTGTTGGATGGGCGGGAATAGCTGCTCTCGGGCTAGTCTTGTGTTGCAGCAAGTTTTGATGTTGAAATGAGTCCTTGCTGATACTTTCTAAAGTTCCTGAGTACAGTAACGTCATTAGGTAGCCATCTACTCTTCATGTCATGGAAAGATAGTCTGAGGAATGAATTCACCTATCGATTTAGTTGACGAGCCCATGCCCTTGTAAGTGGTCCTTCCATAGGAGGTGGTGGTGTTGCTGCTAAGTTTGTATCCGTTCTGGTGATGTACTCATCATACTCCCCTTCTTGAATTGGAGTCGTCCTCGACTCAAGTTCATCCTCATGACCCAAATAAGTTTTCAAGTCTGCAATGTTAAAGTTAGGGCTAACACCTATGGGCTGTTCAACCTTATATGCATTATCATTAATTCGTTTAATCACCTTAAATGGACCATCAATACGGGGCATCAAATTAGATTTTCTTAAGTCAGTAAATCTCTCTTTGCGCAAATGTAACCAAACAAGATCACTTGGTTCAAAGTTAATGGCTTCCTACCAAGTCTACCGGCAACCCTATACTTCTCATTCATACGTTCGATGTTTTCTTTTGTGGTTTTATGCAACTTAAGAATAAAATCAGGACGTTCCTTTACATCCAAATTAATTCTCTTATTTGATAGCAAAAGCAACAAATCTATGGGAGTATGAGGGTTGAAACTATACACTACCTAAAACGGGCTCACCTTGGTAGTTGCATGCACAACATGGTTATAGACAAACTCCACATTAGGAAGGCACTCCTCCCATTCTTTCAAATTCTTCTTCAAAATAGCCCGCAACATAGTTGACAATGTGCGGTTGATAACTTCAGTTTGGCCATCAGTTTGGAGGTGGCAAGTAGTAGAAAATAATAACTTCGTCCCTAGCTTGTTCCATAGCGTTCTCTAAAAATGACTAAAAAATTTAGCATCACGATCTAAAACAATAGTAAAAGGCATACCATGCAAGCGTACAATCCCTTTAAAGAATAAGTTAGCAATATGAGATGCATCATCACTCTTGTGGCATGGAATGAAATGTGCTATTTTGGAAAACCTATCGACAACAACAAAGATGCTATCTTTACCCCCTCTTCGTCCTAGGCAATCCTAAAATAAAATCCATCGAAATGTCTTCCCAAGTAGTACAAGGGATAGGAAGAGGCATATACAAACTATGTGAATTCAATCGAAACTTAGCCTTTTGGCATATGGTGCAACGTGCCACATAACGTTCAACATCACGCCTCATCTTTGGCCAATAGAAATGTGTAGCTAGAACATCTTCCATCTTTTTAGCTCCAAAGTGATCCATCAATCCTCCTCCATGTGCTTCCTTTTGAAACAAAAGATGAACGGATCCAACTGGAATTTATAATCGGTTAGCCCTAAACAAGAATTCGTCATTGTTCACAAATTTATTCCATGTTTTTTTCCTCATTACAATGCAGCAAAACATCTTTTAAATCAGGATCATGAGCATAAAGATCTTTTATCATTTCTAAACCAAAAATGCGACAATCATGTTGAGACATCATAGCATACCTCATAGACAAGACATCTGGAATCACATTATCTTTCCCTTTCTTGTGTTTCATGATATAAGGAAAGGACTCAATAAATTCAACCCATTTAACATGTCTATGGTTCAACTTGTTTTAACTTCAAGTATGCTCAAGTGACTCATGATCGGAATGAATAACAAACTCCATAGGTCATAAATAATGTTGCCACGTTTTAAAAAAACGAATAATTAAGAATAGGTCCACTAAGTTTCTCGCTAATGTAAGCAACTGGTTTGCTATCTTGTATCAACTCGAGCTCAAAGATTTTACCAAATCAGGAAGTTAGAGAAATGGTACATTAGTAAGCTTCTCTTTCAACAAGTTAAATGCATCTTCTTGAGCTTTTCCCCCAATAAAACACAATACCATTCTTGGTTAGTTCATTCAATGGTGCAGTGATGATGCTGAAATCTTTCACAAAACGGCGATAGAACCCAGCAAGGCCATGAAAGCTGCGCACTTGTGTAACCATTTTAGGAGTCGGCCAACTCTGAATTGCATCAATTTTGGACTTGTCCACCTCAATTCCCTGCGGTGTGACAACATAGCCTAGAAACGATACTCGATCGGTGCAAAAGATGCACTTCTTAATATTACTAAATAAACGTGCACCTCTTAAAACATTAAAAACAGCACAAAAATGGTCAAGATGATTGGAAAGTGACTTGCTGTAAATTAAGATGTCATTAAAGTATACCAACACAAATTTTCCAATCAAAGAGTGTAAAACTTCAGTAATCAATCGCATAAAAGTACTCGGTGCATTAGTTAAGCCAATTGGCATCACTGACCACTCATACAAACCGAATTTAGTTTTAAACACTGTTTTCCATTAATCCCCAAGTTTCATTCTAATTTGGTGATAACCACTTCGCAAGTCAACTCTGGAGAGCATGGTAGAGCCACTCAATTCATATAGCATATCATCTAACTTAGGAGTAGGATTACGATATTTAATGGTTATATTATTAATAGCTCTACAAGCAACACATACGCCCTGACCCATCTTTCTTAGGTACCAAAATCACAGGGACATCACATGGACTAAGGCTTTCGAGTACGTACGCTGAATCTCCTTAGTCTCCTTCGGAATGGTGCTATATGGCGCACGGTTGGGCAAGGTTGCACCAGGAATCAAGTCAATTTGGTGTTCAATTCTCCTAACCGGAGGCAGCACCGGAGGTACCTTTTTAGTAAATACATCCTCATACTACTGCAAAAGGTTAGCAACAACAGGAGGCAAGAAAGAAGCCATATCATCTAAGGAGAACAAGGCTTCCTTGCAAACCAAAGCACAGCAGCAAAAAATATCCGCATCCATGTCATTTAAATCAGATTTTATAGTTAACATAACATCACTTTTCAATTTAATTTCTGCTTTCCTAGAGCTAGGCTCTCTTGTTTGGTGGGGTTACTACTTTAGCTACAAGTTGGTTCTCACTTTTATCACATGTTTTCTTCTCTCTTTCAGCCCTCTCTAATTCATCTTTCATAATGGCAGCAGGAGACATAGGATCTAACACAATCTTTCTTCCCTTAAACATGAGAGTCTATTTGTTATTCATATCATGATAAACTGTATCTCTATCATATTGCCATGGTCTATCTAACAAAAGTGAGCAGGCTTGCATACATACAACATCACAATCAATACAATCATGGTATGAGTCAATGAAAAAGTAAACTCTCACGACTTCAGTTATCTTCAACTTACCACTAGAATTGAACCATTGCATGTAATAAGGTCGTGGGTGTTGATTTGTGGTTAAGCCAATCTTCTCAACCATCTCCATGCTAGCGAGGTTGTTGCAACTCCCACCATCAATGATCACTCGAACCAATCACTCTTTTATCACAGACATTGTTTGAAACAGATTGTGGCGTTGGTTTTGTTCAGCACGCTCCATTTAGGTGCTAAGCACACACTTCACAATGATGCTCATGTACTTATCAGACATTTCAGTGCCCAAATGCTCCTCAGGGAAATCCTCATCATCATCTTCACCTACAGGGTTAGTGGCAACCAAAGCATGTTAATCTTCAATATCACTAGTTGATGTATACTCAAACATCTTTCTTCACAATGAGAGCTCGTTGACTTGGGCAATCATGCATAAAGTGCCCAAATCCTTTGTAGCGGTGGCATTGCATATCACGGGTGCGACCAGTGGAAGCGACTGAAGATGTGTTTTTTTGTAGAAGCTTGCATCGTGGCTGACTTGCTAACATCAGGAGCACACAAAGGAGTCGAAGAAGAGGTAGTTGCGCTTCCTCGATTCATGGACGAAGATGCACGGGCAGTGGAGGAAGTAGGTGCTGCCTTCACTTGCATTTGGCTTGGACGTGAAGAGAAGCCCCCGAAAGATCCATTCATCCGTGAGTGTCGACCCTGTACTTCCCTTTCAGCTTTACAAGAAAGATGTAACAAACGGGTGATAGAGTTGTAACCTTTATAATCAATAATTTACTAAATTTCCCGGTTAAGCCCTCCCAAGAACCTAGTCATCTTAGCATTATCACTCTCCACGAAACCACAACGCACCATACCAATTTGCAGCTCTTGATAATATTCCTCCACAGATTTATTTCCTTGATTTAAACCCTGGAGTTTATTAAGTAAATCACGAGCATAGTAAGAAGGAAAAAATCTAGCTCTCATCAATTGTTTTAAGGCAGTTCATGTTCTAGATATATTGTTACGGTTTACAAGCCTCATTCCACCAAATGGAAGCAAAAGCAGTGAACTCACAACTAGCAGCCCTAATTTTTTTATCCTCAGGAAAGTCATAGCATGAAAATTTTTGTTCTACTGCTAGTTCCCAATCAATATATGCATCAGGATCATACTTACCATCAAATGGAGGCATTGTAAATTTAATCTTTCCCAAAGGATCGTCACGTACCTCGCGTGGTTCTCGTTGGTTTATACATACCTTGCCGATTATGTCGAAGTAGTACATAATCACGATCATTATTGAGATTTAAACCATCACAATTCTCGGAGTCGGCAACATAATTAATCTCTTCTTCCTCTATCTCATTTGCCTGATCATGCGCAATTGGTGGGGGATGGCGATCCTATGCGCCATTTCGTCTTTCTACATTTTTTGGCACATTTACAGCAGGTGTTGATTGTTGTCCCTTAAGATGCTCAGCTCGGTCACGGAGGGTGGCAAGGTTGACATTTATTTGAACCAATGCATTATCATGATTTTCAGCATGTGCGTTTAGCAGTCGTGTGAAGTGTTGGATGATTCCTCTCGATCAAGGTGTGAGAACATCCGCTCGGTTCTCATCATTGCTTTTTTCATCATCTGCCATGGTTAGTAAGAATAGAGAAAATACACAAAGCAATGCAATTCCCTATCAACTACTTTTTTTGGAATTGTTGGTATGCTCTCCTTCTCACACTCCAACCTTTACCTTGTTCTTACATGTTCTTACCAAGCTAGTGGATGGCACAATCGGTGTCTGGTTCATGATAAACCGAGCTAATATGGTGGAAAAGCGATGGCTCGGTCCTTGTCCCTGTTTGTTTAGTAGTGGAGAGGAGTTTGTACAGGTCTATATATGTAGCAAAGGAATATCAATCAATTAATCTCAGATTTGCACATAATTGAATAATAGTCCAAATCTAGCACATAGTCCATGTTTTTGACCAAAACAAAAGTGGATGATAGGCTTAACAAGTATGTGGCAATGGATTTGAATGCTATATACAAAATGACTCAAGTATATGCAATTTTGGGGCAAGAAACACTAGATTTGTCCAAATCTTATAATTGCTGATTTTCTGTCCACAACACAGCAGGTTGGTGTTTTGGCTGTAACTTTTGGTGAGGTGACTCTTTTTCAATGATTCTTTTTTTTCTCTTCTTCTGGACACATTTTTCAACAACTTTTGTTTTGGTCCAACCTTATGAAAACCAACCGAACAAATTACACAACATTCATAAGTGGACATATTTGTAGATTTCAGGACAACATGTAGGTCTAAAGCAAACACTCATATATTTTCGATGCATCCATTTATGGAGTTGGAAATTGGCAGCAAGGTGGACAAACAAGTCATGAACCTTCTCCTTTTGGTTTTGCTCAAAAAGCATAAAGCAAATGGGATTTATAACGTTTTTGGTAGCAATTGCAGAAAGGGAATTTTTCTAGCTGAGATTGAAGCTTTAAATTTTTGTTTTTGGTTTTTTTTTTTTTTTTTTGGGGGTGGGGGGGGGGGGTTGATATGGGGGAGAAGAACAACAAGATGACCAACAACAATACAACACTAGAATGGACACAAACTCAATTTAACAAACTAAGAAAAACAGATCGAAAGGCACAACGGGTTTGGAATGTGAGGATACAAACAACAAGTATTTTTGTGGGCTTTTTCTGGACTTTAGGTAGAACAACAAGAACAAAGATACAAGAACTCACTGGTCAACTGTTGTTTTGATACCAAATGGTGTGCTCAAGGTGCTGCCCGATCTTCCGGTGAGTAGATATGCTCGATTTAACGAAAAGAAGACTTTGACAAACCGGCTACCAGCCACACAAGGACCGGGCCCAATGATCGCTAAACCACCAGTCCCACTCATTATCAACCCCGCCAAGAACGCGATTGACCTGAACAGGAAGGTCTATTCCTTCTAGCAATTGAAGAAACAAGAAAGAATAAGTAAAAGGTAATTTGAAATGCAAATAAGACTAAACACACAACAATAAAGTTGAGGTTCTGTAGCTTATATCGATTGGCTAACAAGCAAAACAGATTCAAGGGTGTTTCTCCAAAGTGGAAAACAACAAAATGAATAAAATCTGCCCATAGTGGTGAGTAACCAGCCACATATAGTAGGGTGGCGGCTGGAACTCGTGAAGAAGGAAATCCTAACAAGGGAAGGGATGGGGAATACTTGGGCCATGCCTAAAATTCTATCCAAGGCCCAACTTATTCTGCCGGCAGATGTTTTTGACAATTTCGGGAGCTACAAAAGGAATTTGGAGGTGAGGTCTGATCCGTTGGAAAGCTTGTCTTCTGAGCATATCCAAACTATGGTCAAACGCTACAAACAGACTCCGTATGACCATGTTATTCTTGTTTTATTACAAACTGCTCCTACATGGGCGAGAATAGCTGCTCTCGGGCTTGTCTTGTGTTGCAGCAAGTTTTGATGTTGAAATGAGTCCTTACTGATCCTTCCCAAAGTTCATAAGTACAATAACGTCATTAGGTAGCCATCTATTCTTCATGTCATGGAAAGATAGTCTAAGGAATGAGTTCACCTATCGATTAAATTGACTAGCTCGTTCCTTGTAATTGGTCCTTCCATAGGAGGTGGTGGTGTTGCTGCTAAGTTTGTATCCGTTGTAGTGATGTCCTCATCAAAATGAGCAGAGAAGAAGAAGGGCTCTTTTAAGTAGCCGGTGAAACAGTCCAAGAAGAATGAGTCCCCATCCGTTGGTGTATACTGGACAAGCTCCATTACAAAATACAAGCGTGGCCAGCCCATGATGCCTGTCAATGAGCTAGTAAGAGCAGGATAGGAATGTGTTGACCTGTATAAATACTACATGAAGACTCATTGTACCGAGACCAGCTTTTGCGCTTAGTACAGGGACCACTTTTCTATAGGTGACAACTATATATCAATGGGCTTTGACGATTTATTTGACCTCTTCAACCTTGACGGACTGGACATCTCGTTGATACGGTGCCTCACATTGTAAGGAAACATCTATTTTGTATACCAATGTACTTGATAGCTTTCAAAAACAGTTGGAAGAAAAACTAAACAATTGTTTCATAGTAAGTACCAATGAGCCTTCAAATGTTATGCCGACAGTGATAGAGAACATTCCACATGTTGCTAGCCTAAAGAAAAAAGAAAGTAGAAAGGATGGATGTAAGAGGAAAAAAATTGGGTCAAGGAACTGCCTAAAAAGGACCAACAACCTGTTCATATAGTTTGTTGATTTCTGACTGCCATATATTCATTTACACTTGTATTTATTTCTAGAGCCAACCAGGATAGTAGCTCGGTGCCTTTTGGCTTCAATCCCTCCTAGTTGTTTTTGGCATGTGGATTCTGATAGGCAACATCTCAGTTATCTTCCGTATTTTGTATAGCTCAATGCTCAAGCATACTTTCAGTTACTTTCATTCTACATTTTCAGAATTGTGGCCATGATAATACACATCTGTGCTTGCCATTTATTTCATTGGACTAATAATGTTTCTAAGATTCCATTTTGGACATTTCGATGCTCCCGTATGCATTACACCAATTTGATTTGGTGGTTGAACATCAGATTGGAGAGTGCCTGTGTAATGGTTCGTCTATTTTAAGTCAAGTAGCCACTTAGTTGTTTATTCATCTCCATTGGTTGTTTCACGAACGGTTGAGGATACGTACCAGTTCACTCCCCTTTAAGTGACTTGGAAGGAGCCGTTCGATCCAGCTTCAAAGCTCCGATGCAGCAGTATTTCTCTCATCCGTCGCCAGCGCGACGGTAGAGGATGCACGTACTTCCCTCTACCTCATGCACCACTCCACTAAGTATCTTCACACCACACTTCTAAAACTATGATACCAGCATGTCGTTAGGGACGAGGCCATTGGTAGAGTTGTGACCACTTGTCACCCCTCAATTTTAACTTACCTTGAGGGACGACGATCCCATGCACTAGCCCCTAGATCAGTACGCTAGCGCGGAAGACCAGATAGCCGATATAAGCATACATCGATTACATAAATCCCTGAATATTACATCACAGAGTTACGCCCATAGGCGAATTTAGTAAGGCGGCCCATACACGCCTTAGATTACAAAAGAATAGTTTCAGAATTTACAGCGATCTCCAAAACATCTACCCAAAAAAATTTCTATCGACTATGGTCCATCAGCGACTGGAGCGGCCCCTAAGACTCCTCGGGTCCACGATGGTCCTGTCCGTCATCTTCGTGACACTCGTAAGGGTCATCTTCAACTCCATCGTCTAAAGAAGGTAAGTAGGCGAGGCCAGCGTCATCCAAACGCTGGCTAGTTAACACTTCCCTTAATGCATTTAGTGTAGAAGGCTTTATTTGGTGGAGAGGGCTATTTTATTTGCGTAAAGCCAACTTTATAAGAGTTTTTGGAAATAACCTAACTAGCATTAACTAGAACTTGTCTTTTTATATTTAAATCAGGTGTTTCCATCTTAACCATGCATCCCAAACCCAAATATCAGCCAAACACGACAACAACACACAAATCGACCAACCCTCGACCATAAACCCAACCTGCTTACTCAAACACCATACCAGCTTTTACTCTCCAGACTTTCTTCCGGTTGCCCCAATCTTTCTTAGTTCCTCCATCATTATAGGATTTGGCAATCTTGTTGTGGACCACACATGCCATTGCATGATCACCCCGCCCTAGTAGGGTTGCCAGCCCTCACTAGCCGACCGTCACCCTAGGGATGTGTGGCCATTATCACCCTCGGTGATGGCCAATGCCGGTCCCCTATCGAGAATGGTCCTAGAGGGCCTCCGCAGAGCGCTCACTCCTGGAGATCCAAGACCCGTACTTTGCGCGATGGCCACGCATTGTGTTGGAACCATCCCTCAGATGGCAGCGCTCTCCGCTACGTGTGTTACTCCGCGCTCCTCCTGGGTAAGACCTGGCTAAACCCATCACTAGGCATCTCGTGCCTTAATCATCCCTTTGGATGTCCTACTAAGGGAACCCAACAATCATTCTCTACTTACACGGTCATCGACCACACCACACTAGGACTATCCCCACCAATCCGATCCACACAACCGACTTCGCACGTAACCATACCCGGCCCAACATGCATCTACCAGTCCTAACTATCATATGTCAAGTCACATTGAATGAGCGTGCATAATGAATGACTGGTGAATATCGGCTCACCGTTCCGTGGCGATTAGCCAGTAGATTGTTAAACCTAAGCCAGTCTAAGCAAGTTTTATTTATTAGGTAGGGTTAAAGTGGTTACTAGACTAAACATAGGCTATCAAGAGCAATGACAATCAAGGCAGTCATTAAGGCTAAACAGTGCAAGGTAGGCATGTATAATTATAACATGATTGACAACTAGGCAGTCTACTAAGCATGCATTTAATTAATAAACAAAATAGTTAACAGAAAACTGGGTAATGAACATGCTAAATAGTGATGTTAATCCTCACTAGGGAAAGTCGTTGTCTCTCCCTAATACGGACTACATTTAAAGAGTAAGTGTTAACTCGCCTTGCTCAGGTAGGTGGTCCTCCTCAGCGTCCCCAATTCTCCCTTCGGGATCGCCTACGTCTAATTAAACTAACAAACCAATATTTACTTACTAATGCAATGAAAAATATGATGCATGCACGATCTAGGTTAAACCCTCGGCATAAATACCAAGGTCGATTAGCGAACCTACTTTGCGCATGATATGCTATGTTTGGCATGGTGCATTAATAAATAATATTAGTAGTATATAATAGTCTACTAAACCGCAAAATATGATTTTGTACGATAAGTTCACGAAAGGGTGATTAGGGTTTCTTGGCAACATAAAATCATGACTATTGGAAATTCCACCAACGTTCGGGTTAAAGTTTAACGAAGTTAACATAATGTTAAGGGCTCCTAGGTATACGAGAAAAACCTAGGTTATAATTCTTTATTGATTAATTTTTCCAAAAATCATCTCTTGGATAAATTTTAATACAGAAAAGCTAGCTAATTAGTTAATTTTCATTAATAATCTACCCTTAGGATTAGGTTCAATTTGAATGCAATTTAAATTATTCTAGAATTATTTGGGCCTTTATAAATCTAATAATTTTCTAAAGGACATAATTGGTGTCTAAGTTATAATTTAAAATAGCCAATAATTATTTTTAGAATCAATTTAACTATTTTCACAAGAAGGAAACTACCATTACCGCGAACAGTGCAAAATTTCCCATTACAGTGGTGCATGTTATATTTTTATAAAATCAAAGTTGGTTTCTAGTATTTATCTAATTTTTTCCATAATTTTTGGGAGCTTCTGGCCATTTTATATAAAATCAGGAGCTAAATCGGTAATTAGGTAAATGATTAAACGCTGGAAAAACAAACTAATTCCTTCGGGCCTCGGCGAACGGAGCGGCCCAGCGATAGAATCGGCCCAAGCCCCATTTGCGCGCGCGCCTGCGCGGCTGGGGCGGAGACGCCGGAAGCAGGAGTTCGAAAAGTGAAAACGCCCGCACCTCAGGCGCTTCCACTAAACCAGACAGGTGGGGCCACGGGCCCACCAGTCAGTGACACGCATCTACGGTTCGAGCGCGCAAGCAAGGGGATTTACCCTGGCAGGTGGGGGCCGCTTGCTAGTGACCCATCAGTTCGCCCACGGCAAGAATCACGACGCAGATCGAACGGGCGCGGCTCACCATCCTCCTCCAGCTGGTGACATGGTTGAAGAATGGCGGCGAGTGACGCGGCGGCGCTACCGAGCTTCTCTGGCCATGAGCATGCGCACCCAAGCATCTACGGCCCTAAAGCGTTCCCGCGAAGCACACGCCGAGGCCAGAGCCAGTAGGACGCGGCGGCGTGACGGTGGCGGCGGAGCCGAGGGCTCGCCGGAGCATTACCAACCACGGGAGGGACCTACAGGCTACGAGCATGCTCGAGGAGCTAGAGTAGGGTAAGGGGGTGCTCACCACGGCTTTGACGGGGAGGAAAGGGGCCTGGGGACAGCTGGCGGCGAAGATGCCAGCGGTGACCGAAACGGAGGAGGCATCGATCCGGCGGCTCCAAGGTCCTCAACTGAAATTAGGCGAGGGAAAAGGATTAGGAAGGTCTCAAGAAGCTTTGGACGAGACTAATTGTACAACAGCTCACTGGTTTGCCGAGATTGATCCGGTGCCGGCGATGCGCGGAATTGGGGACAAATGGCGAAAAGCTCGGGCCGGCTGGTCGGCGTGGTTTTTATAGGCGCCGGGCGGTCAGCGGGCTTGAGACGGGCACGGTGATGTGGGGGAGCCAAGGGCGTGGCGACGGGACAAGTACGGGCTCGGCGCGGCTGCAAGCGGCGGGGTGACACGGCGCAGCGCGGCTCGGCGATGTGACGCGAGCAGCGTGGCCATGATAGAGGATACGGCGCGCGACGCGGCCAGAACCACTGAGCAGAGAGGCAGAGCATGGGCGCGGCTGAGGTGACGCAGAGCGGCGGCGGCCCACGGGCAGAGAGGGAAGAGACAGAGAAGAGAAAGTAAGAGAGAGAGAGAAGAGTGGCTAGCGGTGGGGCCCACATGTCAGGTTGAGTTTAAATTCAAGCACAATTTGAATATCACGTGAATTTTGTCATATTGCCCAAATTGAGGTGTTACACCACTATTAGAGAACTGCACATAAATATTGGCTCGTGTCAACCGGTTATTTATTAACCGGTAGTGATGATCGCATCATTACCGGTTTGAGCCATGAACCCGTATTGATAGTTTTTTGTGCTACGAACCGGTAGTTATGCTTCCTGCGCTATCACTACCGTTTTGAAGCACGAACTAGTAGTGATACCTAGCTAGGCATCAGGTCGGTTTGAGCCATGAACCGGTAATAGTGCCTCGGTTGGTCGGTAGGTTAAATAGAATACATATCCTCGCTATATCACAATGTGACAACATGTGGGTTGGCAAGATGGGTGAGGTTGAAATTAGATGTTGCTCTGATTGGGACATGGTGTCCTACTTGTCGCCTGTTGCAACCTCGGATGAAGCAGCCCTGTAGGAGATAGAAGGTGAGTAGCAATAAAGCAGACTCGAGTCAATTATTATATTGTACAAGACTATCGCGATAGGTTATTATCACTAGCCGTTCTATGCAGGAACCACTAGTGATATTATCACTACCGGTCAGCTTACAGAATCACCTGTACCCGTGATACTATCACTAGTGGTTCAATATTAGAACTACTAGTGATAATATCACTAGCGGTTATACTCATATTATCATTGGTGCTTATCATTATTGGCGGTATTTTCGGGATTAGAAGCGGGATTGGACGAGTTGGGGCTCATCACTGGTAGTTTTCAGCGCACCTGTCAGTGATGTGAAGACATGAATGAGTGTTTCTATAGTGAATATAGCTGCCTCCATGGAACCATCATTGCCTACCCTCTTGAATCCATATATTTTTATAAACTATGGATAAACTTTGCCTTTGTTCGATAGTTGATTCATTGATAAATAGTTAGCGGTCATGCATGTTTGGATTGGGATCCTCTGCCGTCGCCCGTGAGAGTGGAGAGGAGAGAGAAAAATGCTTCAATTTTTGTGTAAGTTGTAAATAGAAGCCAATGGATTGGGATCCGACGGCCACAAGGGACCCCGACGGACCCTCTGCCGTTAAAATGGCGACGGCAGAGGATCCGCGTCCTGTATGTTTTGATTTGAGTATCTATTGGACCCATCACTCTATCATTAAATAACAGTCTCACATCCTATGTATAGTATGGACATGTGATACAACATAAAGGGATGGGATCAGCAGTAAATTAAGGTAAATTTTGTCTTAGTTCATAGCGCAACATTGCACGCTTGGAGGCTAGTTCCTACATATTCATGATTAATTAGATACATGTATGCACTGACTCAGATACTTATTACATGTCGCGTCAATCAATGCACAGCACGTAACATTGACTCGTGCTACACGCCGAGAAGTACAACACCTGCGTGCAGGTGTACGTCTCAATATATTGACATTAGAAAGATCAGACGTAAACCGGTGTAGTACGTGCTCCGCCATAGATCGCCTTCAAGATTCTGGGGCTCTCTTTA
The DNA here is from genome assembly GCA_005191435.1 of Raddia distichophylla. Lineage (NCBI taxonomy): Eukaryota > Viridiplantae > Streptophyta > Magnoliopsida > Poales > Poaceae > Raddia > Raddia distichophylla. The sequence continues at coordinate 14,553 of SPJY01022282.1, forward strand.
TCTTCGGATTCTCTCCTCTGACCCTACCATTACCGTCGGAATTTCGCATGTACACGATCATGGAGAATTGCAGCATGATGGCAACAACGATGCGATGCATACACCAGCATATGCATCCATGCATGCATCGATGAGATTGCGCATAAACAATGCAAAGTTAGCTAGGTCTCTGGCCTGTCGCCGACGATCAATTTCTGCCCACGTCCATGTACGATCAATTTCCTTGGGATCAAAGGTCGAAGGAGGGAAATATTCTAACATGCGTGGAGGCATAACCACCTATAGTAGACTTCTATATTAAGACGGAGTATAATCTCTACTTATATAAAAAGTCTGATAGATATTATGTTATAGAGGGACACGGGTGATGCAAACCTAAAACATGATGTTTGTCATCAACATTGGTGGCAAATAAAAAACGCCACGGCTAGTTTGCAGGCGCCTGCAAACGCAAATGTTGCAGGCGCCGGCAGCTAGCGCGTCGGCATAGCAAAACTAGCGTAGCAGCTAATTAATCCAGTACGATTAGCTCTAATTGATCCAGTCCGATTAGCAATTAATCAAATCATTATTAATTAATAATATAATTAGCGATGTTTTTGTTTATTATAGATTTATTTTGTTTTATGTTTAATATAGATTTATTTTGTTATCTGTAGATTTATTTTGTTTTCTGTTTATTATAGATTTATTTTTTTTGTTTATTATATATTTATTTTGTTTTGTTTTTATTTATGCAGATGCTAAAAGTTCCACTAAATTTGTACTGTTTTTCCACATTTTCAGTTACTGGAAGAAATGTATTAATTTGGTGGAACTTTTAGCGCCCGCACAGAAGTTCAAAGTGCAGGCAAATATTCCCGGCTCTGGCGGCGCCACCGCCGCCGCCCCCGACGAGCCCCCCCACCGCCGGTCCGCCGCCTCCCCGACCTCCCTCTACAACCGGAGGTACCCACATGTTCCCTAACCCGAACCCTAACCCGGCGGCGGCGAGCTCGACGGCGGCGACCGCGAGGTGGCGACGGCGACGAGGAAGCCGCGGGAAGGCGGGGGAATCAGGGGCGTAGGAAGGATGAGGGGGAGCGCGTGGGGCGGGTGGGGTGGAGAGGGCGGAATGCCTCCTCCGTTGCAAAGGCTCGGGACGGGCGTCCGTTTTCTAAGATTTCTCAATAAAAAAACCCAGGATCTCGGGAAGGTTGTGGCATGTGTTGACTGGCGGAAGAGGAAGAACATGCTGCGAGAGATATATCTCCACTATCAAAAGTCTCTAGTACGGTGATGGTGGCGACGATCGGTGGTACAACATCTATCCCCACCCTACATTGCTCATCCGATGGTCTACTTCTCAATTTAAATTGCTTTCTGGTTTAGTACGCTATTGGAATTTTGAAATTTTTTGATAAACTCAATAGTCAAGCTGATATACCCAATCGTCTTATTTATTTAGCTTCCTTACTTTAGTGCATTGTATTTTAAAAGTTTAGAGCTATCATTTTAAAATATATCAAATCAGGAGTTGGAAACAAGATGGAGTTGAGCATGAAAGCATAGCTAAGCATGCATGCATGCAGAAACATGATACAATCGAGTGCGAGAAGTTAAAAAAAGAGTTACATTAAGAGTCAAACAAATCAAATATCATGTGGTGACAAGTTAATATGGCACTTGTTCATAGCCAAGCACGAGGGATTAGCTAGTTTATGTTTTATTTGAATCATTGCAAACGCATTAACATTGTGTTAGTATGTTAACACATTCAGTTGACTGGCAGAATTCATGCATGTTTTTGTTTCAAAAAAGAAAAGTAAAAGAAGAAGATCACTTGAGTTTTGGAAATTGAATAAATTAGTAATCAACGATAACCTAAGGAGAGTTCGCTGTGAATTTGGCAGCTTAAAGTGGTGCTCCAGCTATAAATTTTGGGTTTTATATGTATTCTATAGTTACATATGGCTAAAACAATTGAAGTTTTTTGTGGGCATTTCTACTCTGAAGAAGAAAAGAAGAGAACATGCGTGTCAATAAAAAGAAGTTCAATTCCTTTGTTTTCTATTATACGCCGATTTCAATATAAGATGAATAGGTCGCTCATGTGTTATCAAATTTTTAAGAAAGATCTAACTATTGATGCGAAAAAGAAGCCTGAAAGTTGCACATTTGGGATCGAGAACAAACATATTTTTGACTACCATTGGAATATATATAAGTATTGTCCTTGTCTCGTACATAACTTTTCTACAACCATTGAGAGGAACCCATAGCCTCACCACACTGTTGGTTGTACGTCTCTGGGGGCGAGAGAGAGATTCGTCTTACTCGCACAGAAACCACTGATGTTTCTGCTGTTTCCGGCGGCGCTGTGCTGCCCGTACACATAGCACTCATATCCTTTCATGATCATGAGCAAAATTGCCACGGAGTACAACCGAAGGAAGCCATGTCTGCCTGCCAAATTACCTCGGAGTCAGCCGTGACAGTACTATGTTTTACAACGCAAAGGGAATAACACCTAAGTAGAATACAACCAGCAGTGTTGTGCTACATGCCAAGTTTAGAGTCATGTTGTGCTTTAGGCAAAAACAAAGTTTTCTAGCATTGTGTGAGTGCACTAGAGGCACAAGTTGGTCATGAAGCCAATCATAGGGAGGGTGAGTAGTTTATCTTTGGTCCACCCATGTAAATATATATATCTCTCTCCAGCAGCTAGTCAGCACATCTATATCTTTTCAGTTTCCCTTTACCATGCCAAAACATTTGGTGGTGGTCCACATCACAAAGCATTTGGTTTGGGATATTTACCTAGATTTTGGAGATCCGGTTGCAAGGAAATTTGAATCTTTACCTAAATTTTGACCTCCCTCTCTTGGGGCTAGCTCAAGCTCAACTCATAGTGGAACCCAAAAGGCGTAGTTGAAAAAGAAAGGTAAGTGAGTTGAGGCATGCTGGTTGTGGTGGTGGCTCAAGTGGAGACTTCAACCTTATACGACAAAAGATTTTCAACCTGCCATCCATTGCTTGTCATCATGTTCTCCAATAATTTCATACGCGTTTTCGAGTAAGTCTTGTAAAGTACCTCCATATATCATCCTTCGCTCCCGCATGTAATTCTGTCACCCGCTAATATCGGTGTCATGTGTCAACTCAGTCCTGCGCTCTAAGAGTTCCTATGTTCGTGAGAAGAAAATTCTTCGCATCATACATAAATGCATCTAATTTTTACATACAGCATATGCATAACACTAATTTACAGGTCAATCAACGAGTGCCAAGGAATATTATTAAATCATGAATGATCGTTGAACAAATACTCCCTCCTTTCCAGTATGTAAGGAATATTTGTTTTCACCTTTTTCCCAATCTATAAGACGCAGCT
>SPJY01022312.1:0-11932 GCA_005191435.1 Raddia distichophylla
CCGGATGCTGCAAAAAAAAAAAATCAAACTGGACCGAAATTATTTGACTGGTATGGGCTTTTCTCGTCACGGGCCGAAACAAGCGAAATTCGCGAAATTTCGACGAAATAAAAATCCCTGGCTATCACCATTCACCAGCACTTCACTTGCTGGCTGGAGATGCCGACGGATCCCATCTCATCTCATCTCTCGCTATTCCCTTTTTCTTTTCTGAACATCACCGTCCGATGTCAGATATGTGCGTTGGACAATATGGATCATGCATACGTCCAAGCAGAAAAAAAAAAAGAGCATCGTCTGATTGCAGGTGAGCCGTGAGCTTGCGCACTCTATTCTGAGCTTCTGAAGTGTGACCAATCGTCTGGTGTTGTTGTTCTGTGGAACTAGAATTTTCTGAAAGTTCGTGCACAGTATCAACATACAGGATCTCAGCAACGACGGATCATTAAACCAAGCATGCATGATGTCCACATTCAATTTTGTTTGGGGTAAACATACGTACAGTAATGACATCAGGTTTTGGTTGAACTGTTCCTACTCAATGCTCAATAGCGCCTTAACTGTTCCTACTCAATGCTCAATAAAGTGATAAATTTTACTATCACTTATTTTGCATTTTTTCGGTCAACAGTTTGCCACATGCTCATTCAAGTGATCCCCGGTTCCCCTGCTTCTTGTGATGTTCATCTGCAGTTATTTTAGGTGTCAACATTCAATGTGGACTACTGTGTACGGAAGAGTCAGTCTTGGTTGTCCTCGGGTCCATCTGCCTCAGGAATCATGATTGACGATATCATTGCGACTGTTTTCAAGCAGGTCATCAAAAGTTTGATTTAGCTTAAATCAGATTAAAATAATTTTGAAAATTTGTTATTTTTATATAAATTATATGTTGTAGCACAATATAGGCCTTATTTGTTTAAACTGAAAGTTGCTAAAAATTTTAATCTGAAAAGATCATAAGAAGTTTTAAAGATTATGAAAAAAAACATTTTACAAACTCTAGAAAAATCTATATAAAACCCCATAAAATGTCAACTATAAATTAATACATTGTTTGGCTTATACCAAAATAATTCTTTTTATTTTATGTAATTTAAGTTAGCTAAGCTGAAACAAATTAGGTCATAAAAGGGCTTTTAGTGATTAATCTCAAAGATTTCAAAATATTTTATTTTTTAACTGTTTCGAATCATTTATCGAGGGCATAAATTTTTCGAGGGCATAAATTGTTTGGAGTAAACATACTTACAGTGATGACATCAAGGTTTTGGATGAACTGTTCATACTCAATGCTCAATAGCGCCTTAACTTGCTTGGCAATAAATTTTATCACTCTCAAGTGATTCCCCTGCATCTTGTGATGTTCATCTGCAGTTATTTTAGGTGTCAACATTCAATGTGGACTACTGTGTACGGAAGAGTCAGTGCTGGTTGTCATGGGCACAGTCCTCGGGTCCATCTGCCTCATGAATCATGATTGGAGATATCATTACGACTGTTTTCTTAAAGCAAATCAACAAAAGTTTGATTTAGCTTAAATCAGATTAAAATAATCGTTTAAAATTTGTTATTTTTATATATTATATGTTGTAGCATAATATAGGTCTTGTTTGTTTAAATTGAAAGTTGCTGAAAACTTTAATCTAAAAAAGTTGTGAGCACTCGAAAAAGTCTTAAAGAGTTCAAAAATTATGAAAAAAATCATTTTACGAACTCTAGAAAAATCTATATAAAACCCCATAAAAATAACTATAAATTATTACATCATTTGGCTTATACAAAAATAACAATTTTTTATTTAATTTAATTTAAGTTAAGCGCTAAGCTGAAACAAATAATCCTTTTTGCGAGACTTTTAGTGATTATTCTCAAAGATTTCATTTTTTTATTTTTTAACTGTTTTGAATCTTTTTTTAGGGCCTTTTTTTTCAAGCAATAGGTTTTAACCCGATTTAAGCTAAATCAAGCATGGCCTAGAATGGAGAGCAGGTTGAGAGAAAAAGGTTTTTTATGGGATGTGCTATTGTGCGGACGCCTGCATTTTAGCATTTTTTGCATTACTAAAATAGAGGAAAACGGAGCCACCACAGTACGCCACATCGTCCGAAAATCCTCCACCATCCGATCAATGTCCACCAAATCAGTTAATCGATCAATTGTTGTCCACCAAATCAGATAAAAAAGATAAATAAATAATCTCTATAACAAACTACTAAAGCCGATATAATATATTATAGATAAACTCTAAATTTGATACGATACATTAGAGATAGATTATGAGGTGAAAATTAATATAAAAAAGATTATGAGTTAGAGATAAACTCTATATGCTTATATAAATATAGCCGCGAATTGCCATAGTCAAACCAGAATATTTTTCTAAAAAATTTTTAAACCTCAAACCTGCCCACTATAGGTAGGCCTGCTAGTGGATTGAAAACCAGACCACAACCAAACCAATCCAGTATTTTAAATCACACATGCTGAAACCAAACCAATCCAATCCGTAGCTCCTCAATATCCACACCGAACCAGTCCACATATTTTTTAGCCTGAACCATTTTCTATCCGATGGATCGAATCCAATTACCAACCCGTTTTGACATGCATGCGTAGCCCGTGCTTTCCTCCCCCACGCACCGCCGCCGCGGCACCGTCCCTGTCCAGCCCGACCGCCGCCGATGGAGCTGGCGACGCACGACCTGGCGGGTGGGTCGCCGCTGCCGTGGCGAGGGGAGCAAGGGAGGAGGAGGTGGACCTCGCGGCAGTGCAGTGGGGCGTCGTCGAGCTCCCCGGCGAGCTGTTCCGGGCGGAGAGCTCGCTGGCGGAGCTGAGCCTAGTCCGGTGCAGCCTCCGCGAGGCCCCGCCGGGCTCGTCGGCCTGCACTCGCTCACCCTCGACGCCGCCGGCATCACCGACGAGGACGTCCGTGGCGTGGTCTCCGGCTGCCGCCTCCTCGAGTTCCTGAGCCTGTGGCGCTGCCACCTCCTCAGGTCGGTGAGGCTCACCGGCGATAGGCTGCGGGGCCTGGAGCTCGTGGGCTGCGTGGCCGTGCGCTACCTGTGCGTCGCCTGGCCGGCGCTCGTCTTTCGTCTTCCACACCGACGACGACAAAGCGGCCGACGATACCGTCAGCTGCGTTGGCTTGGCCGGCGGCCACGGCGCCACCGCCGCCGGGACCGTGCTAGCGCTGCAAAACACGGACTTGTCCTTCTGCTGCGGAACATGCAGCCCTTTTCAACCCAACCCAAACCGAACCAAACCAATAGAAGAATGAATCCACACCAAACCACTCCACTGGAAGTCCTAGTCCATTTGAGCCCACTCCAAATGCATTCAGATGGGAATCCAATCCGCTCTAACCATTTAAACCCAAACCAGTGGCAGGCCTAACTATAGGTAGATATGCATATCTATTCATAAGAAATAGAAATAGAAGCACATGCATTCCACAGTATTCAAACCCGCAAGCTCTTGTGCCTAAGTCACTCCACTATTCAACCCACCTTAGTTATTTGTCTTAGATACGGTTTGCATATCATTCGACCGTTGTTGTTCGAATATTTTAATAAATATGTGAGCACGAACAGTTTTTTTATCTAAAAAGTTATAAATATCATTGAGAGCTATAATTTTTCTATAAGGTTGTCTTTATCTAACTTTGTAAAAATAAGTTATAAATTTTGAAACTCGTGGCTATTATCTAGAAATCTAGATGGCTTTAAATGAAAAAAATTATCAACTACAAATTTGTAAATCTAGCCGAGAACTGTAATTGTTATATAAATTTTTTTCTGTCCAAGCTCGTATGGTAAGTTATAAAATTCCAAAAAACTAAATATTATTCAAAGTATTATATGTGTCGGTTTTATAACCGTCATAGAAAATAACCACATATATGCCTATTTTTCTTAAAACCTGAAACATATATATTTGGTCTTTTAAAAGACCACCATAAACGGTCATAGATAAACTCCTCTCAGCAGCCTTGCAAACTAGCATAACTATATACTGATAGATACGAATGTTTTTGTTGTAATGATGCCTAAAGCATGTAGGGACTGCATGTTAATTTTTCATGGCATGAATTTATGTAGCTGGTCTCTTTTAGGGCTCGTTTGGAAGCCTGATTTCCCATCGGGACCCTAGCCCATCCTAGGGACAATAATCCGCGTGGGATATTGGTAGCTTCGAAGTATCTCGAGAGCCATCTGAACCTGTATGCCGGTGATTTATTTGCTAGTAATCCAACATTGAATTGATGACGCTGATGTGATGTGTACCGCTATTTTATGAACTATCGGATTCCAATATATATATTGTTGTTATAGCTTTTTTCTTGCATCTTCTGAAGTTGTACACAACGCGTCGCACGGGGGATGAAGTGTAGAATGCGCTAGCGCGTTGTATATAAGAAAGAATAAGAATGATATCTTGACAAGACTTGCAAAGATTATTTTTCTATGAACTTTTTAGGTGGTCAGATCCCTATACTTCCAAACTTTTTGGTGATATATCACGTAAGTCACAAACACCTTGTGGTTATTAGCCTTTTGCCTGCTTCTTAATCACGACGTAGCATCTACCCCTGCCTCCCCAACGTGCGCACGCAGCATCCACGCGGTCGGTTTGGCTGCCTCCAAGAAAGGTACGTAGAGCACGGGGTATTCTTTTCCTTTGTTTTAATCCAGCCGTTAAAACCCCCTCTCGAGAGAATTCAACCCTGGGATTTTCTCTCCTTAGCACCAAAATGAGCCTTTATAGATAATTAAAAATGCACGAGGTCTCTCTGGTGTAGGCCTGCTACTAGGTGCGAATCCAAGCCTAAAGCCAACCCAATCCATACGTTATGTCTCAGATTTCCCAACCCACGTACCCCACCCCATTTCTTAAATGGTTGGACTCCAAACCAATCCAACCCATGTGACATTTGCATCCAAACCACACCAACCCATTTAACATTTGCACCCAAACCACACCAATCCGCCTCTCTCAAATGGGGCTAAAAACCACATCAACCAACCAATTGCTCAATCCAAATGCTGCACTATCCACACCGCTGCACAACCTGCATTGTTGTACTGCTCCCGACCGGAACTACAAGTATTACAGCAAGTATTGTATGAAGTTAATTATTGTGCCTATACATCTATGGCCGACTGACTTCAAAAGCTCATAGATCAATAATTTTCTCTTGATAAAAAACAAACATTTTCAAGAATCATCAAGATATATGACTGACTGCCTTCCAAGGTTGATAGGAACTAATTTTCTCTTGCCATGAACATTACTCAGCAAAACCTAGGCTAAGTTGAACTAAAGAATACACCAATATATTACAAAAAGTTTGCAGTTATTGACTAAATCCATGCTTGCAACAAATAACAAGTCAAAGAAGTTTCAATATTCTTGAAATTCACAACAACTTAACACAGGATTACCAATTGGTTAATTTCTCTCTTTATGGCACCTCAAAACATCGTCTTCAGAGCATGAGCCAATCTGAAAAAGATATATCAATTGCAAGATTCTTTCAGTTTTTTAAAGTAAAAGAGGTACCGATGAGAAAAGAAATTGCTCGAAGATTGGGCTAGCATGCTTCTTATGGCTATGGAGAAGGTCATATTAGAATGCATGTTGAAATGCATGTTGAAGATTCTAGTTCTACATTTTAGAACTCCATAATAAAATCAGTTTTAGAACTACATTGGCTGAAACGGTACAAACCTGTAGGAAAATTGATGAGGCAATAAAAACCAAATGCATATTCACCAACTCGAGGATGCCTTATGATGACCACTTCCTTGAATGTCTGTTTGTTCTTATCTGAAAATCAAGAACAGATTGCCATTTTATGTGACTTTTACAAGCTATTGAAATTCAGCTCTCAGAAATTCAACCCAGCCTTATAGAGTATTATAAAGTTATAGTGCACTATATAAGTTGCTAATGACATTTTTATCTAGACTCAAATAAGAATAGAATTAAAAGAACAGAGAAGAGACATACCTTTATTATTTGACCGTGAACAACTAGTCTTTCCCGCAAACCAAAGTGTTAGGATTTGCGCCAATGCAAGATCACGAACGACAACAGGAGACACGATGTTTGGTAACGCAATTCGGCTTTCGCCTACATCTGCGGGGCTCTGATTATGGGCGCTCCTCCCCAATCCATAATACCGTAGCATACCGGCTGACCTGGTCACGACCACATGCCGACCGCTGACCCCCTCTTGCCTATACTACTATTATGAAGTCGTTGTCTTGATTACACCATGGCTGCCTCCCTTTATATAGTGGAGGCCTGGATAGAGTCCGACTCTAACACTAAACCAACCCTACCTATTACAACACAGAGTCCATGTAACCTACTCGTACACATATTCGACACAATACCTAACAAACTCCACCTTGGAGAATATGGTTTCTCTATCTTGAAGTCGTTCCAGCGTTTTGCGCGAACCCTACACCCGGATTCTGGTTGCTTCCTTCTTATGCAACCTATAGCGGACCGCCCGACGAGTCCTTCTCGAACTCGTCGCCTTTTGGAACAGATGACGTCGATCCTGCAAAAACACGCTTACTAGCTCCACCTGCAACAAAAGCCCCTTCTAATAGAAGAACATTAGCACTGTCGTCTCCGGAGTCATTCGAGCCTATTGCCACATTAGCATTCTGCTCCCTTTGGTGGATCTGGACAGTCCCTCTTCATGTGCCCCTACTCATTGCATCTGAAGCACCGCACCGTCTTGTTATTTTTCTTGTTCTTTTTTCTGGTCCCATTACCGTCTAGATCACCTGAGACTAGCAAAGCAACAGAACGAGGTTCTTCCACTGCATTGTTTATTCTTCTTCAATTGATGAGACATAAGCGCCGCAGCAATATCCTCAGTCTTGATGCTATCCTTGCCATACATCAGCGTCGTGACCAAATGCTCAAAGGACGGAGGCAACGAACAAAGAAGAATAATTGTCTTGACTTCATCAACGATTGTCACCTACAGCTGTGATAGATCCATGACATACCTGTTGAAAACATCAATGTGTGCTTACATATCCGACCCCTCCTGCATCTTCAGCTCATAAAACTTCTGCTTCAAATACAGCTTACTGGTCAGAGTCTTGGGCATGAACTGACTGGCCAACTTGTCCCAAATTTTCTTTGGTGATGACAACTCCATGACATGGTACATGACCTGATCTGAGAGACAAAGGCGTATGGTTGCCGCAGCCTGCAACCGCATCTCCTCCCAATCACCGGCCTCCACCTTCTTCGGTTTATTCGTCTTAAGAGCCACCACAATTCCCTGCTGCACCAGGATATCCCGGACCGTCATCTGCCATAAACTGAAGTTTCCTGTACTGTCAAATTCCACCATACCGAAATTTGTATGTGTCGGTTTCATCCTGCCGACCTACGATTCTATCAACGCCAATTGCTTGTCAATGGATGTATCGCCACCCGACCCGTTCGTCATCTTGAACAGATCACCAACAGCCCTCCAAGAACGCTTCCCTCTATCGGAATCTCATGCCTTAAAAACTCCTCTGAAATCTGCGCTCAAAACAGCCGTTGATTGATTTGGATTGTTGGGTTTAGCTCCCATTTGGATCCCTTTTTTAGTGGCGAGTCTGCTCTTCCCGTCTGAAAACGAATCCCCAAAAGACTCTATTTTGTCTCGGTCTCGAACTCCTATTTTACTTCTTCTTTCCTTTTTCTCGATCTCCACGATGAATTGGCCTGCGCCTACGCCCTCACGTTGGCCCGTCGCATGCAGCTGCCCCGTGCATGCCGCTACCTGCAGCGCCCGTGGGGCCCGCCCTGCATGCGGCTGCCGCTGCCTCCCTGTTGCCTGCATGCGCCCTAGCCACCCGGTGGGACCCGCCATGTGCATGCATCCTTTGTACAACCAGTGCATGCATCCCTTGTAGCTATCCCGTGTTGGACCTCCAAGCACACCGGCCTGCACATACACATGCACGTACACATGCACGGCCACGCACGCATCATGAACCAAATGGCTGACGCGTCGCCAGGCGCACACCCCGACACCGACGTGTCTCTGCGTCGCGCCTGTCTCTGATCAGCCGAACCACAGCACAAATCCACCGCGCCATCGAAAAAAACAAATAAATTCCACCTCCTGGTCCAATATGAGCTCTCGAGCAGGCATCCCATCCCGTCACCGTGCACCACGTCATCCGTGCACAGCAAAAACATGTCGCACCCTGACCATCTGTATCCACGTCACGGCTTTGCCCTCAGTGACATAATGCAGCGCCTCCTGTGCAACATCCAGTCGCATCAATGCTCCCGTCGTTCCGATCTCTCCGGCATCCATCCGCTCCTGCCGGTCTGATCGCGAACGCCGAGGTCGTCGCCGTCACCTGCCGACCTCGCCGGCTACCTTGTCGACCCTTGATCACCTGGCCATGGTAGATCCCTGCCAACGGTAGCCCATCGAACGGTTCGAGCCTCCAGGCCGAAGTGTCCGACACCACCAATCGAATCGCTGATCGCTGTCATGCTACACCTTGCGTCGATAGAGCATTTTCCGCGGCGCCCGTGTATGCATAAACCTCGTGTCTCCCCCTAGCTCTTTCGCATGGCCAACCTCGCCAACAAAGATCTGATACCACTTGTTAGGATTTGCGCCAATGCAAGATCACGAACGACAACAGGAGACACGATGTTTGGTAACGCAGTTTGGCTTTCATCTACATCTGCGTGGTTCTGATTATGGACGTTCCTCCCTAATCCATAATACCGTAGCATACCGGCTGACCTAGTCACGACCACATGCCGGCCGCTGACCCCCTCTTGCCTATGCTATTATTATGAAGTCGTTGTCTTGGTTACACTAGGGCTGCCTCCCTTTATATAGTGGAGGCCCGGATAGAGTCCGACTCTAGTACTAAACCAACCCTGCCTATTACAACACAGAGTCCATGTAACCTACTCGTACACATATTCAGCACAATACCTAACACAAAGCTTCCAACATCTCAGGCATTAGTGAACTTCTTGCCTCCCCAAGTATCCTATCTCCACAACTGAAGGCGAATTATAAAGATATGGTGCTGAGAGAAATGGCAAGAAAATCACGGGTCATAGTTGATAATGTAGAAAACTTTTCAGCATGTGCTTTCCACCAAGCCAAAATTTCAAAACCTTCACTATCCTCCACTGTCTCTTCTTCCAAATATGTGTCAATTTTAGATCTTGATGTATGAGCAATTCTCCGGCGTGACTTAAAATTAGCAAACTCTTCTTTAGATCGGAAATGTTGACAGCTGTCATTGGATAATTCCAGAACTGGAAAAATGAAGAAATTCTACCTTACACAGTGTTGAACATGGTCGGGGCTATAGCAAGTCTTGTCTCGGGAGAAAGAGGGAGAAGCAAACCAGAAGATTACGACAGAAATCATCAGTTACTTTCAGATCGATGAAAGCATGAAGCAACTAATCATCAAGCTTATTGCATATGGCGATAAAAGTCGCATGGGAGAACTAATTCATTCTCAACAACATTCGAAGACTCAAAACGGTGCCGAGTTGATGTAATCTTAGTTTTGGCAACAAGACGATGCGGCCGCGGAAGCACGGAAAAATTGATGTAATAATACACATATAAATTAAAAATTGAAAAGTATACAACATCTTTTAAATATTATGGATGTAAATGCGGTTTCCGCCATCAGGTGTGGCTTCCGCCACCTCGCACAGCTTCCGCCGTCCCACGTGGCTAAAGCCACTGGTTTCCACCGTCCGGGGTGGCGGAAGCCGCCTGGACCCTCCACGTGGCGATCTTGCTCCCTGCTGCGCGCGCGATCTGCTATGCACTGATTCCCGTGACTCGGCGCTGATTCCCGTGACTGTTGGGGATAAAATCACGGCCCATTACCATGGCCCACTCCCTGACGGTTTAATCGAGCAGCTTCCTAGGGCTTGGCTCCCTAGAAGGTTCTATCAGGCCCATTAGCATCCTGCCGAACAGCCTCTGGGTTGGTACGATGTGTGATGGTCTAGGCTTTGTGTTTGAGTCCGACTCGAGCAAGAGTTCTGCACGGCTACGTGAAGACCCGAACGTGGTTTTCCGGATTGGAGCGGACGTCGTGATCCCCAAGAATTGGAGTTTACCTTATCTACATCGGGATGTATTTGGCATGTATACGAGTTCGTTACGTCCTCGTGGTCAGCTCGGCCCGATTATCCCTCGGTAGGTCGGTTGTTCAACACTATATAAACCAAGCCCCTATGGCGTATAGGGGGCATCGCAAGAATCATCGCATCGTCGTATACTACTTCTTGTACACCCATAATCTCATCGAGACATGTTTGTCTCGCCGAGTTCTTCCTTGTAATTCTTTCTCATATAAAGAAGCGCTGGACGTAGGGTTGTTATCTCCCCGGAGAGGTCTGAACCAGGATGAAACCCTGTGTCTCCCTGTTGATCGTTGATTGCTGTTTGCCTTGTTCGGCAGTGTCTTCTATCTCCCCTTCTCAAAAACCTTAGTTGACTTGGGACCGATATCCCAATCGTCGACAGTGACTATTTCCCGCCCACTGTAATGAGATTAGGCAATAATGTATCATTTTATTTATAAATTGTAACGAGATACCTCCTCTAATATATATAGAAAAATTATATTTGTTTTAAGCTTTCACACATATAATTCAAAAAGTACGCATCATCTTTTGTATTTTCGTACTTTTTTTTATGTAATTAGTCATCTTTTGTATAGATTTTTATCGAACAGTATTGAAACTTCATATGAAATTTGCTCGAGAACCGTTCGAACTTCAAATTACAGATCTTTGAATCCGACGCCGAAGTAAACGAAATTAGGACAGGTTTTCTGCAAATTAACCTGAGTCAGATCTGGAACAGAAGCAAGCAAGCACTTTTGCTTATGCGTCTGGAACTCTATCACTGACCGATTATTATTTAGATCGATCCGGTTGCAAATTTTTGGGGCGAGGTTTCTTTTTTTTTTTTTTACCTGGTGCTTTTATCGAGGTTGTATGGCAACAGATAAGCATGCGAATAGGTAAAAATCAAGATTGGTTAGTTCTAATCCAGTTGGATAATTATCCATGTAATTAGTTTGTTATAGAGATTAATATTGACCGCTATATTTACATAACATTATCTAAACATAACGATGTAGATCTTTTCTTTTTTCTGATTAACGTGGAAAACTTTAGTATTTTTGATTAATGTGGGAATTTTTAGGATTTTAGGATTAATTGGTGGCTCCGTTTAACTCTGCTTTATATATATATATATTAGATAGATTGATTTTAGATAGATAGATTAGAAGATAGATAGATAGATGTAACATTTTATGCAATTTGTAAAGATACAACCTGTCGTATAACACCAGTCGAGGCAGCACACTTGTGGAGATAGGAAATGACCGCTCGTGGCAGAAATGACCAACCACATGAAAATATGCACGAAAATACAAAAGATGTTGCGTACCTTTTGAATTATATGTGTGAAAGCTTAAAACAAATGTAATATTTCTAAATATATTAGAGAAGGTATCTCGTTATAATTTATAAATAAAATGATACATTATTGCCTAATCTCGTTACAGTGGGTGAGAAATAGTCACGGGAATCAGCGCCGAGTCACGGGAATCAGTGGACAGCAGATCGTGCACGCAACAGTTAGCTAGATCGCCACGTGGAGGCTCCAGACTTCTTCCGCCACACCGGATGGTGGAAACTAGTGGCTTTAGCCACGTGGGACGGCGAAAGCTACACGCGCGCGCGCACACACACACATATTGTGTAAAAAAGTTCTAACCAAAAGAGTGTAGCCATGAGTAGTCTACACGAAACTAAACTATAGCAGTACGAAGCAGCATCTTTTTTTTTTGTTTTTTGCTCTCAGAATCCTGTCGACGGTTGGGATA
>SPJY01022318.1:0-42743 GCA_005191435.1 Raddia distichophylla
TTCAACCAGGTATCGCGTCAGTGAGTCATCTCAGCACTGATACTTGTCGGAGATAAAATTACGACCCATTGCCATGGCCCACTCCCTGAAGGCCCGATCGAACAGCCTCTCAGGGCTCGGCTCCCTGGAAGGTTCTATCTGGCTCATGTGCATCCTGCCGAACATCCTCCTGGCTGGCACGGTGCGTGATGGCCTAGACTTCGTGTTCGAGTCCGACTTGAGCAAGAGTTCTGCACGGCTACGTGAAGACCCGGACGTTGGTTTCCCGGATTGGATTAGGAGTCGTGATCCCCAAGACTTGGAGTTTACCTTATCTACCGTAGGATGTATTTTCCATATACTGAGTTCGTTACGATCGCGAAGTTAGCCCGACCTGATGTTCCTCGGTAGGTTGGTTCATCAACACTAACGATCTCGTAGTTAGCCCGGCCCGATATTCCTCGGTAGGTCAGTTACTCAACACTATATATACGGAGCCCCTACGGCGTGTAGAGGGCACGCACGAGATCTTTGCATACAACCTCTTGTACACTCATACTACTCGCCGAGACCTGTTTGTCTCGTCGAGTTCCACCTTGTAATCCTCTTTGATATAAAGAAAGGTTGGACGTAGGGTTATTATCTCTCCCTGAGAGACCTGAACCAGGATAAAAACCCTTGTCTCCCTGTTGCTCGTGGGTTGCTGTTCGCTCTGTTCGGCGTGTCTCCTATCTCCCCTTCTCAAGAACCTTAGTTGACTTGAGATCGATATCTCAACCGTCGATAGAATCCTAGTCTATGTATGTGACCCTCGGACTGCAGGACAGCCTAAGCCTGGCTGGGATCGTCGAAGGCTGGATCGCCTTCCTCATGTCTTGTATAATCTCCATCTTTAGGGTCTCCATATTCTAAAAGAGCGAGTGAGTGCAAGGGTAAGTGCTCAATCAAACCGCACTTGCAAGTTAACACCAAAGTGCAGGTCCTTAACATATCTTCGACAATTTGGATCACTCGCTCAGATTGCCCATCTGTTTGAGGGTGGAAAGCAGTACTAAAGCTCAGATGGGTTTGTAGGGCACTATGCATCTTATTCCAAAATTAGGAAGTGAACTGGGTTCCTCGATCAGATATAATCTGCTTGGGTACTCCATGTAGGCACATAATTCTTTCTCGATATAAATCTGCTAACTTCTTATTGATGTATGTGCTTTTGACTGGCAGAAAATGTGCCACTTTGGTTAATATGTCCACTATGACCCAACTAGAATCGAATCCTGATTTAGTTCGAGGTAGTTCCATTATAAAATCCATAGTGATTTCATCCCACTTCCATTCTGGGATCTTGATAGGTTGGAGAAGTCCTGCTGGTCGTTATGTTCGGCCTTGACTAGTTGACAGTTATGACATCTTGTTGTCTATTCTGCTACATCCCTCTTCATTCTTGGCCACCAGAACTGGCTTTTCAGTTCATGATACATCTTCGAACTTCCAGGGTGAATAGAATAAGGTGTATCGTGAGATTCCGATAGGATGGTCTGCTTTAAAGGCTCATCATGTGGCACGAAAATCCGATCGTGCATCCAATAAATTCCATTTTCATCCTGTCGGAATCTACCCCCTTACTTTTATTCATAAGAATTTTAATCCTTTCAGTGCTCAGATGACCTAACTGCTTCTCCTTAATTTGGCTTATCAAAGTAGGTTGTGATTCTAAACTAGCTAGAAATCCCTCTTCAACCAAATTTTGGTTTAGTCTGTCCATATCCTTTGAGGAGAGGCTCAGGCAAATCCGAAAGCTGCAGATAATGACATTGAGCCTTCCTACTGAATGCATCAGCTACTACATTAGCCTTGCCGGGATGGTACTGGATATTGAGGTCATAATCCTTAATTAACTCCATCCATCTTCTCTGACGCATATTCAATTTCGATTGAGTGAACACAAACTTCAAACTCTTATGATCTGTATAGATATCACACTTCTGTCCCATAAGATAGTGTTTCCAAATTTTTAAAGCATAAACTATTGCTGCTAACTCCAAATCATGTGTTGTGTAATTCTCTTCATGCTTCCTTAGCTGTCGGGATGCATAAGCTATAACTGTTCGGTCTTGCATTAGGACACAACCTAAACCTTGCTTAGAAGCATCACAATATACTTCAAACTTCTTGCCCTTGTCGGGGTGGCTAAGACAGGCGTTCTGGTTAACCTATTCTTCAATTCTTGGAAACTCTCCTTGCAAGCTTCTGTCCAAACAAACCGAGTATCCTTTTTGATAAGCTAAGTCATAGTGAATTCTTCGAGAAATCCTGAATGAACATATCTGGCTAAACCCAAGAACTTCTAACTTCGGTGGGATTTGTGGGTGTTGGGCAATCAGCCACTGGTGCTATCTTCGCTAGATCAACCTTAATACCTTTGGCCAAAATGATATGTCCAAGAAAGCTGATATCATCTATCCAAAACTCACACTTGCTGAATTTGGCATAAAGCTCTAACTCCCTAAGCTTTTCCAGGACTAATCTCAAATGTTCAGCATGCTCGGTTGCATTCTTGGAATATATCAATATATCATCAATGAATACCAGCACAAACTTATCCAAGAATTCCATGAGAATCTTACTCATTATGTTAACAAAATGTGCATGAGCATAAGCTAAACCAAAGGACATGACTAAGTACTCGAATAGTTCGTACCTAGTGGTGAAGTCAGTTTTTGGAATATCCTCCTTCGTCATCTTCACTTGGTGATAGCCAGAACAAAGATCAATCTTCGAGAAACATTTGGCTCCTTTAAGCTGATCGAATAAATCATCAATTATAGGCAAGGTATATTTGTTTTTGATGGTGACTGCATTCAGAGCTCGATAATCCACCAATAATCTTCGACTTCCATCCTTCTTATCGACAAACATAGCTTGTGATCCCCAGCTGGATGAACTTGGTCGAATCAACCCTTGACCTTGTAGCTCTTCTAGTTGTCTCTTCAATTCTGCCAATTCTGTGGGATTCATCCAATAATAGGATTTGTAGATTGGAGCTGCTCCTGGCACTAATTCTATAGCGAATTCCATATCTTCATCTCTATTAGGTGGAACACCAGGAAGTTCTTCTAGGAATACATCTAAATATTCCTTTACTACTGCCACTTGGGATGGATGTTCTTTCCTTAAGTGCCATATAGCACGACTCCATACAAGTGGTTGTGGATAACATAGACCCCGGGTATCCACACGGCGGGCCTAAAAGACCACCCGACAGGGGATGGACCAAGTCGGGTGGATAAGGACGGGTACCACTCGGACTCTAGAAGACTTGCTCGGCAAGAAAAGACATGAAGATAGAAGCCTATCCCTAATTAATAGGGAAGGTATACTTGTAATCCCGGATAACTACTAGAGGATAGAGATAGAAATCCTACCTCGTAACCGACTAGGACTCTTCCTTGTAACCCCACCCCCTCCACTATATAAAGGGGGTAGGGGGCCATAGTTCGGCAGAGAATCACACATCTACATCTGGATCGTCTCCCAGGGGTTGATCATCATCTCCACACCCATCCATGGAGAGACATCTCCTGATCATCTTGTACACATATACCCCATATAATCCCAGAGCACAGGACGTAGGGTATTACCTCCGCTATGAGGGCCTGAACCTGTATAAATCCTTGTCTTGTGCTACCATCGAGTTTGGATCTTGTGCATCGCACCATATATAATCATTGCCGGCGGTGACCCCCCAGTTAGTCACCAGTCAACAGTGGTTTATCGACCTTCCATATCATGTCATATCCCCATGCTCTGATGAGATGCACTTCTCTCTTGGTACAATCTAGAACTCCTTGATATCACTTTAACCAATCCATACCAATAATGATTTCTATCCCTTGACATGGCTGCACTAAGAAATCAAAGTACGCCTTCTCGAATTCCTCCCAGGGGATATCCTTGGCTATCGGTTCTTCTAAGATGGTTTCTTCTTCAGCAAACAGTGGCATTTGATCTGGATTATCGGTGATATATTCTCCTTTAACATTCAACCTTGCTTCTCGGTTTTGAGCGCACGATGATGTTGCAGCAGCTATGCCCCGATCCATGTTCGAGGCCCTAGCTACTAAATAGTTTTCCCACCAATTAGATGCAGCACCATCAAGCTAATGTGTCGCAAGGAGTACCATCTCTGGCAGGGCATCTAATCAATGCCAGTTTCCTTTTGATTGTTTTCAACCAATCGTCAGCGTCCATTGGTTCATTAGCATGTGTGAATATTGGAGGTTTGTTCGCGTGAATTCTCCCAGCCTAGAGCCAATCTGCGATGGGGGCTTCGGCTGTTGTCTCTGATTCATCATTAGGGCACCGAATATTTGTGCCTGATACGCCAGAACTTGCTCCATGGTAGGGTTGCCGGATGGAGGTGATGGCAACCCGACAGTTCCTCGCGGGCTCCTTGCTTGAGAATGCTGGCCAGCACCACCCTGTGGTCTTCGATCGGCCATTCTACATTTACAAAAAGTCACCGCGGAATATCAATAACATGGAATATTGCAAGTATTAAAAGGTCAATCGAATTAAAAGCAGAAACATGATATATTACAAGAATATTGTTCAAAGAGTAACGGGAACTTAATTTTAGAACATAGTCATCAGGGATTCAATACCTATCTTCTACTAAGGTATTGATTATTTATGAAAACATCCCTAGAAAATTGCGTGCCGGCAACAGTATGATACACGGAGCTCGAACAACATCCACCTCTGAACTACTGCCTCCTCCTGCTGAAGAAGCTGCGAAGATACCCCACAGTGCGCTGGGGTGGGTACTTCGCAGGATCACGAAGCTGCTCATCTAGGGTGGCAGGAGCTAATGGAGTTGATGCAGACGCTTCGGCTTCATGCCGCGGAATCCCTACTAAAGCTCGGCCAGGAATCAATTTCTCCTACCACCCCATGATGGGTACATCTAGGCGCCACGCTCCCGGTGGTGCAGCGGGCAGAGCCGTCGCGCCAGGAAGTCTGTGACCACCTGGGTGCCGGTGAGTCCGCCGCGGTGAAGTCCCTCAACGCGGGCGGCCATGGTGCGCAGCCAAGGCGCATCATCTGGTGTCGTCTCCCACGTCTCGGCGTTGGGCACCGCCGCCCCCTCGGGAAGCGCCAGGTCGTCCAGGCCACTGTCGTCAGGACTGTTTCCAGTTCTTCCAGCTGCTCCTTATGACGATGTCGATGAAGGATCTGGAGGTCTCGGGGTGGGAGCGGAAGTAACAGCTCCCCACGGCGCCTTCTCCCCGCTGGGTGCGCAGGACGAAGAAGTGGCGGAATAGAGGAAGGTTGGGCCTCACCCCCACGAACATCTCGCAGAGGTGAGAGAAGATGGAGAGGATGATGATGGAGTTGGGAGGAAGATGCAGTGATTGGATTCCATAGAACCCAAGAACCGCGGTGAAGAATTGGTAGTATGGCAGGACCAGGCCAGCCATAAGCGCCCAAGCGAAGGTGATGATCTCCCCTGCCCGGCAGCGCGGCGCCACGGTGCCGGCCCGAAGGCGCAAGGCACTGGCCGGCGCGATGTTCTGGAGGACCTGGATCTCCACCTCGTCTAGCGTCGGTGGAGGGAGAATGCTGGCCATGGGGGGAGATGGTGCGCGCCGGCGTGACGAGGTGCGGCATCGAGGCGGCGTGGCGAAGGATTGTTTAGGGCGCTGGGAGTAAGGAAGAAGAAGGCTAGGCTGCGGCGCTGGAGTTGGCGTAAAACCGCAGCAGCGCCCAAGTCCCCTTTTTATAGGCGCAGGGCGCATGGAGTCGGTTCCTTGCCCGAAGTAGGTGCGTGGGTCCCCCCATGATCTGACGGTTCCTCTTGCCTCCTCGTTTCTCGCGGGCGGCAGCGGCAGTTCCCAACGCGGGAGCAATTAAAGTGGGGATCGAAGCAGCAGAGAATAGTGGGCCCCCACGATACGCCTTCAACCGGCGCAAGATTTTTCCCGCGCCGAGGTTTCGCATCTCGAAGTGAGCCCGGGGGCTACTGTCGGTACACGACATACCGGGGTCCCCACGCCAAGGCGGAGCAGGACGCGAGGCAGCTCGGCGTAGAGCGGGCGATCGGACCCCCACGCTAAGCCGAGCAGGACGCGTAGCAGCTCGGCGTAGAGCGGGCGACAGGACCCCCACGCCGAGCCGAGCAGGACGCGTGGCGGCCTAGCCGAGCAGGTGGGCGTCGGGCCCACTTGGCAGGCACCCGCGTAGGAGGAGGCTTCCAGGCGTAGACTTCCCCAACATTCAGTGTATCGGCCGCATTAAATGCGGAGATTCAGGCGTGCGAGGCTAAGAGAGATGATTACTGTACTGTAGCCTATCCTACGCACTGTAAGTGGTCATTCTGTCACTGTGCGGTTGCAGGGGCAGAGCGGCGCCTGTGTCAGGCGCCCCCCCACATCCCATCTGGCCCGGCGCTTGGAGGGAGCCATTTGCTACGCAGACATCAGTAGGAGCAAGTGGGCGGCGTGAAGATTAGAGTCCAACCAGTGGGCCTTCCATGCCGCACTTTATCTCTCTCTCTCTCTCTGACCAGCTGTCTGCCCCTCTTCCAGTATAAAAGGGAGAGGAGGCAGAGGGAGAGGGGGTTGGATCCTAAGCCATTCATACATTGTAAGAGCTCTCGAGCTAGAGCGATCCAGATCTCAGATAATACCACCCTCGCAGGAGTAGGACTTTTACCCGCATCGGGGGTCCGAACCTGGGTAAATCGGTTGCCTCCCTGTGATCGTGAGTTGAAGCGAGCTAGTGGTGAAAATTCCCCCTGATCGAACTACGAAATCTCACACGATACAAATCTGTCTAGTATCAAACACCGACAGATGTATCTAGTTGAACGCATGATAAAAAGTATTAGAGCGAAGGTGAAGAACAAAGCACGAGTAGAAGGAAGCATAGCCGAAGCTTGGCTAACGCAAGAGATTGCCTATTTCACGGACAATTGCGCAAAGAAACAATGTTCATGTGTCACAACCGAGATATAAGAAGGAACATTGTAGAAATAGTTCTAACCTTGAGGTGTTACATGACCAAGCTGGATGTAATGTTGGTAAAAGCACAACACGTGACTTAGACGAAGCGGAAAAAATAACAATTCAGCTGTACGTCGACGACAACATGGATGAAATGAAGCTGTTGTTGACACCTAAATTTGGCAGAAAATCGGATGTAATAAAAAGGGCAAAATCGGAATTATTGGACTGAATCCAGAATTGGGCTTCATCGGCAAAGAGGAAAGGATTATTGAACCGATAGTTACAAGAATTCGGAAGAAATACGATCGGATCAGGCGCAACGCGAAAAAATAGGTTATATCGGTATCGAATTTGTAATACTATAAATACGACCTTAGGTCTCGGGAAAGAAGGGATCATCATACATCAAACACCAATACTTTTCTCGAATCCGATCGACCTCGTCGAAAGGTTTTAACTCGCAGGTAGAGCTATCTCGATGGGATAATCGATTCTCTCCTTGTACCCTGTATGCATGGCTGTATCATCTTGATCTCATATATGCAAAGCATGTTAAACTGCCTCGGGATTTACCGATCTTTAATGTGTCCTCGCATATTGCACTGTCTCGATTTAATTGATCTGTAATGTGTGTTTATCTTGCAATGTCGATTGTCAAGTATCTCTTATGTTTTTCCTGAATTCGATATATGCGACTGTCTCGTTCAATCGATTTTGCGTATGACCTATTTAGGACCTTGCATGTGTAGATGTTTGCCGATTAGTATTGTATTTATCCATATTGGCTTTAAACCTTCATATCGGTTTATTAGTTCGTATTTAAGTTTAGATCTAAATACTGTCTTGGCCTAACCAATCTATTCAATCTATCTTTCGGTTTGATCTAATATGTTGATGCAGAAGTTTATTGCTAATATCATATAAAAAAATACCAAAAAGAAGTATAAGATTTGCAATTGAAAGAATATTTAAACTTATTTGCTCTATCGGGCATTAAGCCAATAGATCTTGTAATCGGGTTCTCTAAGGCCTATTACGAAAAACCTGATCTGGCTATATTAAAAAGCCGATTAGGGCTGTATTACTGACAATTTTCTCCTTGTCAATTTACATGTCAAATTGACTGGCAAGCTTGGTCTTTGTTTGCGACACAATCCCAGAGTTGACGCTTCCGCACGTCTGTTCACAGAAATTCACTTTTTTGTGTCAATATACTTTTTGGCACGCTCGGTGGGACCCCAACAATCAAAATCGACAAGATGACGCGTACCGACACCGAGGCGGCGTTGGAGGCGCTCAAGCTCGCCGCTGAGGCGGTGACGTTCGACGAATTGAGCCCAGATCAGAAAAGGGAAGTCGAAGATAGGCTCGCCGAGATCCACGAAGAAAATAAGAAAAGAATGCTTACTGGATATCGGAAAACACGCAGTGGTCAGATTACAAAGACTTCTATTGGAGATCCACTGCTCACTGGAGACTTTTCTGAGGTAATAAGAGATCAAATCAATAGCTCAGTTTACCGATCGATGCTGGATCAGTCATCGGTTTTGGGGCGGATCGTCCAGGAGGGGACAAGTGCCGCGTTTCATAACATCATTACTGGGCAAGCTCCTCAGGTGAATCGGAATAATCTGCATGGGATGAATTTGGGGAATCAGCATCCAACTTATACTCAGCCAGGGGCATCACATGCTGGGACCTCCCAACCAAGTCGTCCGCTGACAATCAATCCAACTCCGATTCAAATGATATCAAATAATCAGGCTATAATCCCGGCTCCAGAACGGGTGTATCAGCTGATTAATCCGGGGATAAATGAAAATCTGGAAGAGATGACCAGGAATTTAGTTTACAGCATGATGAAGCAATGCGGGTTTAACACGTCCAAAATCGCCCCGCATTATACTATGCCGTATCCATCGGCTTTTAATGAAACGGAATATCCACATAAGTATCGCGTTCCTGATTTCACAAACGCCAAGTTCAGCGGGAGTGATCACACCTCTACGCGCGAGCATACTGCCAGATTTCTTGCGCTGTGCGGGGAGGCCGCATCAAAGGATACTCTCAAATGCCGATTATTTCCTCTATCACTATCGGGATCGGCTTTCAACTGGTTTACTTCGCTTCCTCCGAATAGTATTACCTCGTGGCCAGATCTGGAAAAGAAATTTCATGAGTATTTTTATTTCGGAGAAAACGAAGCAAGAATTACCGATATCATGATGATTAAGCAGAAGTTTGGTGAATCGGTAAATGATTACCTTCGTCGGTTCAGAGAAGTAAGAAATCTATGCTATAGCCTTTCACTGCCTGATAATGAACTGGCAGAATTGGCTTTCAAAGGTTTACTATCTGTTAATCAGAAAAAGGTAGGCAACTAAGAGTTTGCGGATATATCGCATCTGGCTCACAAAATCGCGCTGTACGAAAGCCGATTCTCAGATAATTCCTATCCAAGCCAGAAAGAATATCGGAACAACAACAACAACAACAACAACAACAACAACAACAACAACAACAACAACAACAATAGAGGTAAAGACAAGGCCGTCAACATTGTTGATACTGAAGAGGCCGAAGATTCAGATGACTCCGATAGCGAGGATTTCAGTGCTTACGTTGCTGAATGGGTAAATAATAAGAAGGAATTCGAGCTGGGATGGATAAAGCCGAAAGGTCCCGAGAAGAGCAAGTATTCTTTTGACACCTTCAAATGTGATCGGATTTTCGATCACCTGTTGCAAGAAAAGCAGATTCGGCTTAAGCAGGGACATGTTATTCCTCCACTTAAAGAGCTGAAGAAGCGAAAGTATTGTAAGTGGCATAACACTTACTCGCACGCCACCAACGAGTGCAATGTGTTCAAACAGGTGGTCCAGAAGACGATTGAAAACGGCCAACTTAGGTATCAAGATAAGACTTCGTAGATTGACATACAGCCATTCCCAGCCGGTTTTGTTGGGATGGTTGATGCCAAAAGGAAAGCCGATGATCCTGAAAGTTCTAATCGGTTTAAAGTGCTCGTTGGATCTAAGAGAATCGTGGTGGAAGAGAAGCCGGAGCTGAAATTCCAATCATCGAACCGGCGGAGCGGTGAAAGGACTAGCGAATGGCACGAAGTGAAGCGCGGGCGAGAATATAATTCGATTTCCAAGCCAAAGCCAAAGCCAACCTTCGATCAGCTATTGGAAAAGTATGATCGGATGGCCAAGCAAACTCCTCTCAAGAACGTCAAATCAAATGCTCCTGAACCTGTCCACAGGAGTTCAGAAGACCAAGATTGGGAGATGGAGCACTGGGAGTGTCCATTTTCCCGATATTGCTGGGAAGAAAGAATGCCATTGCCTACGCTGAAAAATTGCCCAATGAACCACACGTTTATTCCGCCCGAGAGGACATCGGTAAAAGATCGGCTGGTGTTTCCTAGTGAAAGAGCCGAGGATATTCCGATGAATAAGAATACCGATGTGCATCGGCCTCCCAAGGTGCCGTTGCCGCAATGGTGCCCAAGTGGAATTACGAAATCTCAGAAGCGGCGTTTGCAGCGGATGAAAACACTGCGGCGAAGGAGGCGGAAGCTGAGAAATTCCACGATGCTCTGCTAGAACAAGTAAAGCCGATGAGGCCAACTAGGGGCAAGCAAGAGTGGAGGCCCAAGTTGAGATCGGCTGTTATAATCGATACTAAGGCAGGCTCTAATGAAATCTCCATCGATACCAACATGGTGTGCGTATTGCCTCGAGAATTCATGTACGATTATGAGGAGGCTGCTGCGTAGCTGGTGGTTGGGGCTGAAGATGCTATATTCAAGAAACAAGAAAACTTCCGATTACACTTAAAGCCGTTGTTCATCATGGGTTATATGAATGGAAAGCCGATTTCTGGAATGATGGTAGACAGTGGAGCTACTGTAAATCTCATGCCATATTCTGTATGCCGGAAAATCAGAAAATCTACAGAGGATTTGGTCAAGACCAATATGGTTTTGAATGATTTCAATGGAAATCTGACCGAAGCCAAAGGGGTTCTGGTCGTGGAGCTCACTGTGGGGAGCAAGACAATCCCGACAGCTTTCTTTGTAATTGAAGGAAAAGGGAACTATAATGTGCTGTTGGGAAGGGACTGGATACACGCCAATTGCTGCATCCCATCGACTTTACATCAGATTCTGATTCAATGGATTGACGAGCAGATAGAAGTGGTCAAAGGAGAGTCTCTGACCGCAGAAACCGATTGTGCCGAAATTCATGACAACTCGGAGGCGTTATCGGAAAAACCCTTGGAGGAGTGTGATTTTCTCAGTTTTAGCAAATTTGGCTTTAAGCCAACGACACTAGAAGCGCAATCGGTAACTCAAGGACACGAGGGTTTTTTATGGAGACCGTGGCACTAGAGGAAGTAGAAGTAGAGTATAAGATGGGCCAAGGATTCATATCGGCTGATGAACTTGAAAACGTCGATATTGGAACCGATGGTAAAGAAAGGCCCACCTACATCAATAAACAGTTGCTGCGGGAGTATAAAGATCGGCTTATACAGATACTTAAGGATCGGGTTGATTGCTTCGCCTGGGAATATCATGAGATGCCTGGTCTAGACTGATCTATAGTTGAACATAAGATTAAGATGAAACCTGGATTTCGGCCAGTAAAACAATCACCGAGGAGAATCAGTTGGAAAATTTATGATCAGGTAAAGGCTGAGATTCAGAGACTATTAGATGCAAGTTTATTCGGCCATGCAAATATGTCGATTGGATTTCTAATATCGTGCCAGTTGGAAAGAAGGATTCTGATAAGATTCGGGTATGCATTGATTTTCGGGATTTGAATAAAGCAACATATAAAGATGAATATCCGATGCCGATTGCCGATCGGTTGATAGATGCCGCTTCGGGTAATCGGATTATCAGTTTCCTGGATGGTAATGCCGGTTACAATCAAATCTTTATGACCGAAGAAGATGTGAGCAAGACTGCATTTAGATGTCCCGGTTCTATCGGCTAGTTCGAGTGGGTTGTTATGACTTTTGGGCTGATTAGTGCTGGGGCTACATATCAAAGAGAAATGAACTTGATCTGCCATAATTTAATCGGTAAATTGGTTGAAATTTACATTGATGACGTGGTAATTAAATCCCAGGAGGAGGAACAACACTTAGCTGATATTGTGACCGTCTTGGATCGGTTTTGGAAGTATGGCATGAAGATGAATCCAAAGAAGTGTGCTTTTGGAGTATCGGCCGGTAAATTCTTGGGATTTATGGTGCATCAGAGAGGGATCGAAGTTCACCCTGATCGAGTAAAGGCGATTTTGAATACTAAACCTCTAGATTCGAAGGTTCGTTTACAAGAGCTTATCGGTAAAATTAATTACTTGAGGAAGTTTATTTCAAATTTATCGGAAAGAATCATCCCTTTTTCTCCTTTGCTTAAACTGAAAAATTCCGATAAGTTTGTTTGGGGGCCAGAGCAGCAGAAAGCATTTGATAATATCAAGGAGTATTTGATAAATCCACTTGTTCTGGTCGCCCCAAAAGATGGTTCGCCGTTTAAGCCGTATTTATCGGTATCGAAAAATACACTAGGGGCGGTGCTGGTCCAGGAGATAGATGGAAAGGAACGCGCAATCTTTTATTTGAGCAGGAAATTGCGGGACCCTGAAACCCGATGCACGGTGGTGGAAAAGTATTGCCTTTGTTTATACTTTGCTTGCACCAAATTGAGGCATTATTTGTTGGGTGCTGAATGCAAAGTGATTTGTCAAACCGATGTGTCGAGGATAACAATACGGCTCATTGTCATGGCCCACTCCCTGACGGCCCAGTTGAACAGCCTACAAGGGCCCAGCCCCTATACTCTCATTGAGTTTGACTTAGCGTATGAATCTCCAAAAGCCTTCAAGGGGCAGGTATTAGCCGATTTCATCACGCACCATCAAGACATTAATCTGTCGATTCTTTTGCCTTGGGTAATGTTCTTTGATGGATCGATCATCGCATACTACTCTCTGTACACCCATAACCTCGCCGAGACCTGTTCGTCTCGTCGAGCCACCTCTTGTAATACTCTTTGACATAAAGAAAGGCTGGACGTAGAGCTATTATCTCTCCCGAGAGGCCTGAACCAGGATAAAAACCCTTGTCTCCCTGTTCGTCGCTGATTGTTGTTCGTGTTGTTTGGCGTGTCTCCTATCTCCCTCTTTAAAGAACCTTAATTGACTTGGGATCGATATCTCAACCGTCGATAGTTGGCACCAACCGTGGGGGGACGCAGATCGAGCATGTCGAACTCCATCAACGACACGAAGATTCTTCCTAAGGACTATGACTCAGAAGGACAGGATGTCTCGTCCCTTGTCAGATCTGATCGATCCGTTCGATCTTGATCGCCCTCGGTATCTGGGACAGCAGTTTCCGGCTACGTTCCATAGATGGTTTTAGATCAAGCTCCCATCATTGACGATGATCACGGAACCGACAATCTTTGTTTAGATCTTTCGGATTCCAAGGCTATGTCGGTCAATTCTTCCTGTGGCGACACAGTCATTGACGACGACTACGGAACTGATGATCTTTACGATGGTTTAGATCTATCGGATTCCAAGGCTATGTCGGTAGATTCCACCTGTGGCGACACAGCGATGACGCCGTCTAGCATACCTTCGCACGGCCCCCGCAGCATTAACATGGCCAATGCAGGGACCTCTAAGAATCCTGCACGGACTGCGGCGGTTGGCGAGATCGGGCAGACTGACTCTGCTCGGCATCAAGATGAGGCCGCGCTGGCTGCTCGAGACTCAAGAACAAGATGTCATTCACCGCAACCTTGACGCCTCCATCAATCAGACCTTGGCACGGTTCCGCGACCAGTGCAAGCGACAGCATCGCGACCCAGCTCGCGTGCCCACGCCAAGTCTCTCGGCAGAAGTTTCCCCTGTTCGGGTCAATTCCCGGCGTGATCGGACCCCGGTCGGGCAGAACGCGGATGCTTCAGGGATCTCAGGACCCCTAGATCAGAGTCGGGAACGGCTCGAGGCTATAGCAACGGTGCTTAGATCCACCAATCAGGCCGAACTCGTCCGTATGGGCGACGCTGTTGCTTCACACCTAGAGAAACTGGCTGAAGGCCTAAAGTCTTTAGGCGAAGTCAACAATTCCTCCAGTCAGCGCAGTTAACCTGCCCGGAATGACTCGGAAAGCTCTGATTGATCGCGTGACCCTCGTCACCGTCGTAGGAATACTGTCCACGAGTAAGCTACCCGTGGTCGTCGACGCCCCCCAAGTCCCCGTGGTCGCCGCGATCACAGGGGCAAGAGGCCGCGCGACGATCACGGACGATCCCCTCGGGAAGAGCGCGTCGTCGGGACCACGAGGAAGGAGCGCGGTGGGTTGTCCCGGAGAGAGTTTCTCCAGGCCGAATCTTCCCGTTCAGCAAGAGTTCCTCTGCGCAACAGGACCAACGTCTTCTCAATACTAGGTTCTGCTGGGGAAGGTGGTCGGTCATATGCCTTGGGCTTCAAGGCATTCTCTGATGAGCTTCGCGCTGTCAGATGGCCTTCCAAGTTCAAACCTGACCATGTGGAGAGGTACAATGGGACCCAAAACCCAGAGGAGTTCCTTTCCATCTACGCAACCACCATCATGGCGGCCGGGGGTGACGAGCTAGTC
Organism: Raddia distichophylla; assembly: GCA_005191435.1. Taxonomy (NCBI): domain Eukaryota; kingdom Viridiplantae; phylum Streptophyta; class Magnoliopsida; order Poales; family Poaceae; genus Raddia; species Raddia distichophylla. The sequence continues at coordinate 14,655 of SPJY01022318.1, forward strand.
ATGGCGAATTACCTCCCGACGGTCCTTGAAGGTGCTGCCCGGACGTGACTGTTTAATCAGCAGGAAAGTTCCATCTGCTCGTGGGACCAACTTTGTGACGCTCTGATCGTCAATTTTCAGAGCTGTTACGTACGTCTGGGCAAGGAGGATGATCTGCACCAGATGATCCAGATGAACGGGGAAACCCTCCGCAACTTCGTGAAGCGTTTCATCAAGATCCGCAAAACGATCCCGAACATCTCGGACGAATCTGTTGTCCGCGCTTTGAAAAACGGAGTCCGCGACGAGCGGCTCACCCAGGATCTCGAGATCAATGAGACCTGGACCGTCAACGACCTGTTCAAGGCGGCTGATCGCTATGCCAACGCGGCAGAGCGCGTTCAGTATAAGAAGGCGTTCGACAAGGGCGAGCTGCCCGCCCAGCCTGGTGTGGATGAAAAGAAGAAGAGTAGCGACAATCCTGATGACAAGAAGTCCCAGAAGAAGAAAAATAAAGGTGATGCGAACAATACCGTCGCAGGTATAGATCGCGCACCTCCTCCCAAGGATGGGCAGAAGAAGCCCAACAATAATTACAAGGGCAAGAAGCCTGCTCAGGGAGGCGGGCAAAGCAAGAAAGGTCCGAGTGACTGATTTTGCAAGTTCCACCAGCACTACGGGCACGATATACGCCATTGCAGGAGTTGGGCCGCAAAGCTTGAGGATTTCTACAACGGCAAGGGCCCAATGCCCACCCTGCCCGAACTAGGTGATGCCGGCAAGGACAAGCGCCCAGCCGATGGTGGTGATCGGAACGATGATGATGAATATCAGGAGCCTGTGAACCACATCGCCGTAATCTTCGGCGGTTCCTCGGCTTATCCCTCTCGGCGCAGCCTCAAGGCAGCTGCTCAGGAGGTCCACAACGTAGAAAAAGGCAAACCACAGCCTGAATCGATGAAGTGGACCGAGGTCTCTATCTCCTTTTCTAAGGATGATTGCTCCACTGGGATGACTAAGCCTCAGCGACTCCCACTGGTTGTCGCTCCAACCATCAGCAACGCCCGCGGATTTTTTGGGCCCCCAGATGGGTACCGTGGGCTAAATGTTTTCTTTGTTGTCTTCTTGATTGACGGCCTTTTCCCTTTCTTGGCACTCGGTTCTTCGGTTGAGCCGCTTGCAGGCCGCTTGGAGCCCTTGTGCTGAGGGAGGCTGGGAAGCGGAGCATCGGAAAAGAAGTCCTTTCGGTCCAGTGAACAACAACAAACAAGGCATTAGGAGATCCACACTTAGGAATTGGAGGATAAATGCCGGAGAATGGCGAGAATTCACCTCTTGTGGGGGCTCTGTTATGCTAAAGGGCTTTGGACAATCCTCGCTTGGGATCTCCGCGTCTAGAGCAAAGAGGTCGACCAGTCGGCTGGCCAACATTTTATCGGTCATACGCTTGGAAATTTCCTGAGTAGGATCTACATTTTCGAAAAATTCGAATCACGGGTGCACATATTCCTTTAAGGGCTGCACTCAGCGCATTGTGAAGTTGATGAGATTCCAACCCCAGTCAATCCTTCTGCTTTTCGCTTGTCGATGAGGCTCAGCAATTCGGTGACTTGCCCCATCTCGTCGGCGGAAGGAATTGAGGTCCAAGATGCAGAAATTTTGGGCTAAAGTCCGGCAAAAGAGGGGAGACTAGGATCAGGATTGGCGCAATATAACTATTCCTGGTGCCACCCCTTATTAGAAGTTTTGAATGGGATTGAGAAATAAAGTTTCTTCAACCTGTTCGGAAGCTGGAAGCCAGCACCCCAATTACTTTGGGGGCGTTCTTGTTTGGATACGGCTTGAGGAGGAAAAGGTGGCGGAAGAGACTGAAATGGGGGAAAATTCCCAAATAGGCCTCACAGAGGTGGATGAAGATGGCAATCTGAAGGATAGAATTTGGATTCAGATTGATCAACTCAATTTTATAAAAATTCAAAAGACCACGGAGGAAAGCGCCGGCGGGGAGGCCAAAGCCACATGGGAAAAAGGATTCAAAGACGACGATTTCCTCGACCCGAGGAGTGGGGGAAGACTCACCCGCGGCTAGGTGCCAGCAGATCAACTCCTGCGCCGAGAGAACTCCGGAGGCCACCATCGCCTCCAGGCGTTCCTCTATCGTCACCGAGGTCACCCATTCCTTCGGTTGATCTGCTGCGGGTACATTCTTCACGGAAGACATCTCTGGAGGGGGCTGCACAAGGTTTGGGAATCACTGCGGCGGTGGTTAACCCTAGCGACGGACTAGCTCAGAGGCGGCGTGAAATTTGGATCGTGGAAACACCAAACCCTAGCAATGGGGGTAAGTGGCCGCGGCGCGAAGTTTTGGGCATGCGACGGTTGTGGACCCTCATGGCGAAACAAGCGGCAAAGTCTGGGAAATCTGAAAAATTCACTTTGGGCCCAGAACTCACGAAGGGATGCTGTCAAGTTTTTCGCTTTGAGTGGGAATCACACAAGCTCTAACAATAATTTGGGCCTGGGCTTGAATTTTGAGGGTACGCTCCAAGTGGGCCCCTAGTTGTATACCTAACCAGTCGGATGCAGGTCCTACTCGGCAGAGCTTAGCCTAGAACGCGGAAGTTTCTAAGAACAGGTGGCAGTAAGATGAAGTCGGGCACGAAAGCTACTCGGCTAGATCTGGATTATAATCTGGGTACCCGCCGAGTAGATTTACCAGTCGATTCTAAAGAAGGAAAGGCACATATGGATTTTCGAATAAAGTACTTCCGTTTATCAAGGCAAAAGCTGATTACAAAAGACTAAAAAGACCGACGATTACATCGCGAGCTAAGGCTCAGTGTCGGTCCGAAAGAAGATAAATAAAAAGAAAATCCCTATCTATAGTAGCTTGGGGATTAGCGCCTCGATGAGGGGTGCGTACCGCCCATAGCTGCGGGTGCTCCCCCACGAGGACGTCGATCGCCTCCTCGGCGCGGATCTCCGCCATTGCCTGGTGGAACTGCTACCACATTGCCGCTAGAGCGGCGGCGGTGGCTTCCTCGGCGGCGAAGGCGGCGGATTCTACGGCGACGGCAGCAAAGGCGGCGTCCTCCGCCTGCTCATCGATCTCCATCTCGTCTGCAAGATCGCCCAGATAGGCGATCACCTCTGAAGGGATTTATGCCCAATGAGAATGTTGAGTTGCATATGATGCGGGCTCATGGATAGCGCGGCTACATACGATGTGGACCAAACCTAATTGGGCCTTCAGGTTAGAGGGCCTGAAGGGAGGTGGTGGAGACGCCGGTATATGCTATGTTGATTTCTCCCTCTCCACCAAAACCCTAGCCGTCATCTCTCCTAGGAGTTCGCGCGTGAGGTGCTAGCACACCCGCGTGCATGGATTCCAATCTCTGTATGTGCGGATACGTAGAGGCGCGACGCTTGTGGCGCTTATCGATGAGAACCTTGGAAGAGACGCGATCTGATTCGCGCGCAGATTCTGAATGAATTTCTGGGTGAGACTTGGTGCGTTTGAAAGCTTATCTCGTTAGCTTTCCATCGAGCCAAAGAACGCCTAAAACGGAGTTCGGATCTAGCCGGGGCGTCCGTTTGAAGGAGGGCTGCGTAGGAGGTCGCGAACCTCGGCGAGCTCCTGAAACTCGTCGACGGCGGCCGTGGCGCGGGGATCGGCCTTGGCGCTCCACTCGGCAACCACTCGGCTGTGGCGCACCTCACGGGACGGCGCTGATCCGAGTGGAGGAGGTGATCGGATCGACGTGTACGACTACTTCCGTACGACTACGTGCAGTTCGATTGAACCGGCTTCATCGACTCTTCTTCCGCTGCACTGCACGTCATGAGGTAACTCGATTTCGATCTATGGTCAATTACTTGCAAGGAGTCCTGGGTTTCAACGGTAGAATTTGATTTGTTGCAAGCGTTGCAATCCGCGTTCCCCTTCAAAGTCGAGGAGGGAGCCGGCTGGGAAATCATTGTCGACCGGTGCTGGAGCTGGTGGCGGAGTAGGATTCTTGCCGGTAGCAGGAGCACCTGAACTGGAGGGGTTTGCCATGGCGAGAACTTTTCGAAGAAGAAGAAGAAGAAGTGAAGTGCTAAATCTACAGAGAGTAGGTGAAAAGCACGGTGAAAAGTCCCGGGCTTCTTATAGCTTGGGGGAAGATGAAACGATCGCCCCGGTTAGTGGATCACCTGTGTAAACACAGTGTGAAGGCTCTGTACTGACGGAACGGCGGTAATATTGGTTACTCTTCCCCACGACGGCGTTGGTTAGGTCAAGGCTGGTCAAGTGCGGTAAGAAGGCGAAGGCAAAGTGGATATAATAAATCCTTTGACTGCGTAGATTCAAATGCAAAGACACGTGTGCTGATTCATGGGCTGGGCTTAGGCCTAGTTGTTCATGTGTTGAGCACCGAACTTCGGTAAACAACTCGGTTTGCGTCTCCTCGTCTCACTCATTTACTTCCGCTTATTGAATTGATCGCTTGCCTGTGAGTGCCTTCGAGCCTCCTAGTAGTCGCCTGTGCATTATTGTGATCACTTCCGCAACTATACTATAGATCAATCGATAGGTTGGGTTCCTAATTTGACTAAGTAAGCAAGCGAATCGAGAAAAGTAAAACTTGAAAAGAGCCGATTCACCCCCCTCTCGGCCTAGAATCCTTACACAACTTCCTCTTCCTCTTCCTCTTCCTCTCTCCTTCTCCTCCTCTCTCTCCCTCAATCTCTGAAGCACATGGAACCCTAGATGGAGGTGTTGAACCATGGACTACCAAGGGCTAGGGCTTGAGGTGGCTGCAAACTAAGGCTGTCTCACTTTACCCCGTTCTGGTGGCTCCTATTTATTGGTACAAAGCTAAAAGCCTAAGAATGGATGGCCTAGATTTAATTTCCCGCGATGCAGTTTAATCCGTCGGACCCAGTCTGATGGTCGTAGGACCCAGTCCGATGAAGTGTTTCACTTTGGGAGTGGCCTGGTCGGATCCAGTCCGACGGTGGTCGGACCCAGTTCGACAGAAGTGTTGCATTTAGGGACTTTAAAGCTAGGAGCCGATGGCCTGGTCTAGGGACTTAGAAGTGTTTCACTTTGGGAGTGGTCTGGTCGGATCCAGTCCGACGTTGGTCGGACCCAGTTCGACAGAAGGGTTGCATTTTGGGGACTTAGCCGCTAGCATGCTCATCCATCGAACTCAGTCTGACAGCCGTCGGACCTAGTCCGACGGGGCTAGTTTTTGGCAGCCCACTTCGTTCTGGTTGTCCCTTTCTCCCTTGATGTCCCGCCTAGGGTTTTGTGCCATGTTTATCGACTTGTGAACTCGGCGAGACACTTAGGCAGGAAGTTTCGCGCCCATAGGAAATATCTGGCTTTGAGACTAAACTTCGGACAGCTGGCTAGCCCCTGGAGTCCCCTGGACCTATCCCGGACTCTCTCGAAGACGAATGAGGATAAGAGACCGAAGATGTGATATGTGGGACCCTGCAGCCAGAGATATGACGATCGGTAGGCATGTTGGCCCTAGGCTACACACATGCAAGAAAAATAAAAGAACTAGGAAACAAATGTCCTTAATCTTGGCATGATCCAGCTCTACAGCCCATGTGAGGCCCATGTGAGGCATGATCTTACACAAGTCACTATGATGTGAGAGGAGTCGTCGGGCATAAATCCAGTTGGCAATGGAATAATCGGGTTTTCAAGGTAATGGTCAGCAATCTGGTCTATTTTTATCAAAAGGTGATCCAATGGGGGAAGATATTGTGGACTCTTCACGCTCTGTCAAAGAATTCTAGGAGGTATATTCTTTTGAGTTATTGGCTAGCAAAGTGAGCGTAGTTTCTCCAAAAGTGACATTTCGGATGGTAGGTTTGCTCAGTATCAGGGTGGTAGCTTGTCCAGAGGAGGGTGTGTCGTGCTCTTTTGGGCACATTCTTGCAAAATTCTCCTTCTTGCTACATCGAGTGAACTTTATATCCATGGTGCGATTCTTGATCTCATGAGGTAAGGAGATGGAAGGGGAGTGTTGATTATCCCTCCGACTCCTTGTTGGTAAATCCTTTCATCAGCCATTTTGCACTTCCAAGTAGGGTCCGAAATTTCCTTTTTGTCTTCCAAACATAGTGCCTCTTTCATTTAAATCCTTAAGGCTGGAGTAGTTTCGAACTGCCAGTATCCTTGGTCACAGTCCCTTATCGAAGCACAACATCTTATCCTTCTCAGTGGATACATCTCTTTGTGCATAGAGTGACAATTCGTTGAAGCATGCCAGGTATTCTAATATTGTAATCTATTTTTGTTGTAAGTTTCTAAATTCAACTTTCTTTTCTTTCATTTCCTTGGCAGGAATAAATTTTCTCCAAAAAGCTCCTTTGAACTCATCCTATGGGATGTGAGGGAGGGTTGACATAATCTTCTATGAGGTGCTTTTCCATTAGCAGACATTTCTTCAAACTCAGTTCGAGTGGTAGCGTAATCTATCCACCATTCTAGAGCTTCATCATTGAGTTGACATGTGGCAACGTGAGTCATATCCTTTGGATGGCACCTTATGAAGGTGACTTTCCTTTCTATGATCTTTATCCAAGACATTGCTTCTAGCGGTTCCTTAGAGCTAGAATACGTCGGAGGGTTGGTGCGAAGAAATTATTCGACATTTGGTCCTTGTCGAGCTGAGGTGTCCAACTGTTTGACGACAAGGGTTTGACGCAATTGAATTTGTTGAACCAATTTTCAAAGACAGATGCAATCCGTAGGTGAGGAGTGGGGTGTGAGGTTTCAGACACGGTCCTGACTGCTGCAAATAAGACTGCTGAGATCACTCCTCGTCATCTTCGTCCTCGTCCTTTGAGTAGTAGCTTCCCTCACTACCACTTTGTTCATCATCTTCGACTGGAGGAACAAAAGCAACCTCATAGCCCTTAAGCATCTCATCATCCTCACTTCCCTCAAACTCAGAACCATCTGGAGAACAGGGGATCTCCAAATGCCTCTGAAAGTTTTTCAGCCTCATAGTGTTCTTGTTGATGCATTTGGTGTTATCTAACGGGCTCGCCTCTCATCTTTGACAAGGCAAAAAATTGCCCTGAGCATAGCCTTCAAGGGAAAGGAGGAGGATGAGGATGGACCTGAGGAAGAGGCAAGGGTTGAACGGGCAGAAGGTGGGGAAGCACGGCCACAGTCCTGAGCAGGAGAGGAGTCACGAACTGATGACTCTAACTTGATAACCTGAGTGCTCCACACCCTTAACAAAACCCTAGCCCGTGACCTCCTCTATCATCTTCATGATATATAGGGCATGAGCGCAGCTCCTCCTGGGGTCCAAATAGCTAAGACGGATCTCACTCCAAATGAAGTCCACAACATCAAAGGGGCGGGACTGGGAGCCGGCCGATCCAATAGAGAATGTTTCTCGAATAACCAAGAATGCTCGACGCGTCTCCCTCTTTTGAAGTCAACGTCTTTCTTATCATCCTGGTGAGAATAGCATATTTGGGCAGCAAACCCTTCGCCTTGCCTAGCTCAAAATCCTCTGTCTCATCATAGACACAGTCCATCTTGTTGACATCCAGAGGATCATACTGATGTAGCTTGTCTCTGTTTGAATAGGATGCAGCAGAAAAGCCAAGAATATTGGCAAAGCGAGTCTTGGTCACACTGTAGTAGGAATCACAGGTCATCCACTTCAGGGTACTTCGGTTTGATGATGAATATATGTGACAAGATGGAATTTGAAGTGTTTTGAAGAATTTTAAATGGTGCATTTGTGGAAATTGCCATGGAATTGGAACCGAACCATTGTGCTAGCTAGGTAAAAGTTTTGAACGGACGTGGTCCGTTGGAATTTGTTTAGCTGACATGTGGTGTCTTAGGGCTTGCTAATTGTGGTGTCACGACTGGATTATGATGTTGGTAACCTTGTGATGGACTAACCTTGCAGGAGAGGTAAGGTGTGTTGGTTTCGTGTGTGTTCACCTCAGTTATGCAGATATCGATGGGTACGTGGCTGACGCTTCGTGGGGACAGCTGGTGGCGGGTGCGTCCGGAGGCGTGCAGGTGACCGGGTTCAATGACTTGGCGGTCATATGAGGTGGTGCTCTCAAGAAGCTTAGCCATGGCAAGTTATCCGTGGCAGCTGGAGGCTGCTGCGCCCATAACCTGGTGGCGAAGCTGGTCGGACCGGTGGGCCCAAGCATAGGCTGGCGACCGAGTAAGCTGCAAAGATATTTTCTAGGGAATATGTGGAGAATATTCCCTATCGTGACACCACTCATCCTCAAATGATGGGCACTAGGGTTTAGGGCATCTCACCCTTGGCTTATAAATAGAGGGGGAGGGCAGCACCTTCTTCTCATCCCCTTAGAGCTGTAAATTTCAGAAATAGAGAGGGTGTGTTTTGGGTGGCATTTAGAGTGCTTGTGACCACATGGAGTGTGGTTTCTAATCCCCAACTTCTATGCAATGAAATCATTCTTCTCCATGAGTATCTTGCATTGATTTACTCCTAATTTTTCTTATTTTCGTTTTCCCTTTTGTAGATCTTGTTTTAAGATGAACTTGATGATTTCTTGCTGTTTCTTGGTGATCTATGATGCCTTGAGGTTGCTAATATGATTTGACACAGTATTTGCAACCATATGAGAGGCAAGAGATCAAGTTTTTCACTTGTTGCAATCTGTCCATAAACTTTCCTCCGCGCAACAGTCACTAAAAGATTTATAGAAAAATCTAGAAACCACATTTTGGGATGATTCCAGTTGGAAAAGATGCGTGACTCATATACGCATTTGTGGTAAACATTTGAAGTCCATTGGTTTCCCATTTTGGGAGCTATGAGGTGAAAACCGAGCCCCAAACTTTCTTCTCTAAGTTCTTGATAGCTCGTGGTGCTTGAATTTTCATATTTTGTGGAAGGAGTTTTGAGGATATTTTTGGCATAGTGCTTAACAAATCATTGTTAAACAGGGATGAAAATTCCCAAATAACTAAGAGCATCACAAAGCCAACATCCATCTCCTCCAAGTATAAACAAACTCTGAAGAATCTGCTTTTGCTTTGCAGAAAGTAGTGTATGTTGTTTGAATTTTCATATTTTTGTTCTACAGAGAGTTTTGAGGAGATTTTCGTCTGGCTTGATCTTCTTTCCTAAAGCAAGCTTTGAATTAATTCCACTTCTTTGGACACTTGACAACTAGGATTGTAAATGAAAAAATTCCCACATATTACATGACTCTTAGTTATGCATGTTATGGGTACATATAATTGTCATGTGTTTTCGTGTTTTGGTGAAAACGGTAGCGTCAAAAATTTGTGTCGTCTATTCACCCCCCTCTAGCCACCTAGCTTGGGTCTCCAACTGATATCAGAGCATTTGGTTTGGTGCTTTTTTGCAAATCTTTACCGATTTTTAAAGGCGATCCGTCTTCCTATTTGAGCTATGGCAGACAAGTATTCCACCTAACCCCCCGTGTTATACGAAGCCAATTTTTCCTATTGTAAGGTTAGGATGGAAACATATGTGATGGCTCAGGACTACAACATTTGGCTTAAGATCAAGAAATTGTATGAGTTTCCCTAGGAGGTGATGGCCGCGATTCAAGCCGATGTGGAGCTTAAAGGAAAAGCTCGAAATTTTCTAATTCAAGGCCTTAGCCGAGGGAATTACGAGCGGGTGTCGAACATCACCACAACCCACAAAGTCTGGACGAACCTCCAAGCTTACCATTAGGGGACGGCTCAGATAAGGTGGTGAGACAAGACCAACACAAAAGAGAGTACAATCGATTTTCTCAGAAACCGGGTGAAACGCTTGATTCATGTTTCTCCCGCTTCACCAAGATTCTTGCCGATCTCCCTTGGGTCGAAGTGAAATATACCAATTCGGAGATCGCCAGGCAGTTTCTCTCTGCATTGGATCTTAAGGTCTGGGATGTGAAGGTGACTGCAATCCGACAGGCAGCCGATCTCTCGATGCTGACCTTGGAAGCGCTCTATGCTAGTCTCAATACGCACGAACTTGAGCATCTTCTGAAAGTGCCCAATTCCTCATTCACAGCCTTGATACTTGACCTCTCTGGTCGTTGTTCTTCCGCTGTTGCCGGTATCTCCTTCTCAGCCCTCTGTGAGCTATCCAATGATCAGATGGACAAGATTCCTGAAAAGCAACTTGCCTTGTTGGCCAGGAAGTTCTCACATGCTTACAGGCGAGTGACCTATTAGAGGAGAGGCATCATGAGGTGCTTCGGTTGTGATGGTCTCAACCACATGAAGCGTGATTGTCCCAAGTCCGGAGGAGAGGAGCGGAATGACTATGTCGTGCCAGTAGGGAACACCTACGTAAACAAGAACCATAACATCAAGGCCGGTGGTGGAGGTGACAAGAAGAAGCCACCTAAGCAGCTGATGAAGGGACGCCGCACGTCGAGAAGATGATGGCCGCTTTAGAAGAAGTCGCTATCTCCGACAAGGAGGATGGATACTCGGACAATGGTGAGGATGAGCCGCCAGAGAATGACGACGTCGACTACACCGGCATGTGCTTCATGGCACACGGCGACAACAGCGGCAGCGACTCAGACATCTACCACACCGACGACGATGAGGTAACTGATGAACAGGGTCCCTCCTATTCTGAACTCTTGGAATCATTACTTAAAATTCATGAAAAGTACACTAGGGTCTTGGCCAAGAAAAATGCCCTAGAAGTTTAACTAAAAAATACTAAACCTGCTGCTTGCTCGGATTGTGGGAAGCTCACTCTAGAATTGGATGAATTGACAATGAATTTTAAGAATGTCACTATCCAACTAGAGAATGAAAAATGTAGGCCTGTTTCCGAGTCTGTTGACTCTGATGGGTGGTTAGAGTTTGATTGGGTCGTGAATGATTGCAATGAATTAAGGACAATTCATGATAGGGTGCTTGATTTGAATGAAAAACTTAGGGAAGTTAATGTTAAGCTCGTAGAAGAACTAGATGATGCTAGGAAGAGTTTATTTCGTTGTCACCTCTGATCTAGACTCTAGAGTGTGTCTGCTTGATTAACCTTAGCATGCTTTGTCCTGATCCCTCAGCACACACATCTAAGGACGCAGTCAGTCTAGTTGTGGGTTGTAGCGATAATGCTCCACCTAATGACCCAGTCAGCTAAGATGAGAGTTGTAGCTTCCACTCACTTGATTCTACATGCCATGATTACACACTATTGAAACATGAGAATTTGAACTTGCAAGCTAAGATTTCTGAGCTTAATGATGCTGTTCTTGATGCCTCTGTGTGATCGATGTCTTGAGCTTGATGGGGAGATGGGTAGGATCTATTAGGACATGAGTGATAGATTTGATGTTAGGTTGACCCAAGCCCAAAATGTTAAGTGTCTTTCTTGGCAGGCTCTCAAGAGGGAACTTAAGATCCTAGGTGAAAAGTGTCGCAAAACCTTGGGAAAGGGCTATTGCCGAAGCATATTTAGCAGATGAATGCATGACATTCTGTTCAAGATATCTAACAGGATTTGAGAATAAGCTTAATCGACCTTCTCGTAATGATGATGGTAATGAGTTTTTTCATCACTCCAACGAGCAACAAGGATCAATAAAATTTCTTCAAATGGATGGAAAGCCACATGGAAAACCTGGAAAGTATATTTTATCGAAGGTAGAGAGAGTACAAGCACATAGATATGTGTTGTTCAATTGTCCAAAAGTTAATACATATCTAAGGTAATAATTCTTTGTAGAATGATTTCGTGTTTTTCTTTCATTGCTTGATGCATTATGAATTCTTTGTAGAATGCATGCTTGTGAGATAAGGAATAATCACTACAGGAAACGACATCAGTGTCGTTGGCCATATTCTCTTTGTCGGCGGCCAAAAAATAAGCCGACGACAATATTACTTCCCCACAAGCTTTGTGGGCGGCCGCAATAATACCACCGACATGCGACATATTTCCTTTTGCGCACCACACAAAATTTGAATTACCGAGATTCGCGACCTCCTCGCGCAGCCTGTCTTCAAACGGACGCCCTAGCCTCGTACGGAGTCTGTTTTCGACAATCTTGGACACTACGGACAAGCCCACGACGAGAGCTTTCCAACGCATCCAGTCCCATTGCCAAATTCCCTCTGGGTCAACAGGAATCTGCGAAACAAGGTCACGGCCAGAAACTGGACGCGAACAGATCACGTCGTCTTCTTCGATTCGTGTTGCGGTTTATCAAGCCAGCGCCCCAAGTGTTGCGCCTCTACAGGAATACACACATCCGGTGATCGGAATCCACCCACGGCGGCGTGCTAGCGCCGGGCGCAGATGAGGGAGAGAGGTGATGGCTAGGGTTTGGTGGAGAGGGAAAACCTAATTTCCTCTGGACGTTCTCGTGCCTCTCCACCGCCTCCTTTATATAGTCTCACCGTGGGCCCTCTACACTAGAGGCCCTAACCCGGTCCATGGCCCATGTCTCACATGGTCCATGTAACCCATGTCATACGTGGTCCCACATATCATTGAGCTCACATCCGATGTGGCATATGATTGTCAATTGGGCATATAATTCCTTCACGATCATGCCGGATCGAAGGACTTCAATGAAGCTCGGTGTTGGGGATGAATGATTTGTGGCTTTGATTGGTTTGTGGGTGGAGGAATGGCTCTAGATCACCTAATTGATGAGCAATAAGTGTGGTAGGTGTAGAGAGCAGCAAAACCTCCAAGAAGCCAGCCACTAGTCATCTATTTATAGCCCCTAGAGCAAGCTAGCCGTTGCCCCCCGGAAGGAGACAAAATAACTAGCCGTTAGCCTCTACCGGACGCCGTCCGACAGGAACCGGACGCCGTCCGACAGAGGCTACCGCTCACTGAAAACCGTTTATCGGACACCGTCCGGTAACTATCGGACGCCGTCCGACAGAGAGGAAAGCTTACTGAATTAAGCTGATCGGACGCTAGCCGCTTGCTCCCAGACGCCGTCCGACTGGGAAAGGGACACAAATTTTAACCTTATCGGACGCCGTCCGGTACCGACCGGACGCCGTCCGATAGAGTGCACTGCGCACGGGATTAGCTGATCGGACGCTGTCCGGCCGTTCCCAGACGCCGTCCGACAAAGAGGAAATTCGCGCTAAAATATGTGGGAGAATTTAGGTGGGTCTCTCTCTCTAGAAAATCTCACAAGAATGTATTTGGGTATTTTTAGAAGAGGTGGACTACGGAAACCGATTTTTCGAGAAGTTGCAAAGATCCGGCATAGTCCGAGAGATTCAAACCCCTTTTGAAATTCGACAAAAACAGAAATAAAAGGCCTAACTACTCCTAATCTATACGTGACCTCATCTCTCGCCCGGTCACGCACTTAGAACCTTGGAGCAGCTCACAAAATCATCGAGGCTTCAAATTAGGGTTTTACGAGAAGCCGAGTCTTCGCTAGGGTTCCGAGAAATCCAAAAACCCCCTAGCACTAAATATGAATGTTTTTGACATCAATGCCACTAATAAAAATTAGGGCTCAACGATGCTCACAGATGGGTTCTAAGGTTTAGGGCATCTCACCCTTGGGTTATAAATAGAGGGGAAGGGGAGCACCTTCTTATCATCCTCTTAGAACTGAAAATTTCAGAAATAGAAAGGGTGAGTTGGGTGGCATTTAGAGTGCTTGTGACCACATGGAGTGTGGTTTCCAATCCCCAACTTCTATGCAATGAAATCATTCTTCTCTATGAGTATCTTGTGTTGATTTACTCCTAATTTTTCTTATTTTTGTTTTCCCTTTTGTAGCTCTTGTTTTAAGATGAACTTGGATGATTTCTTGCTGTTTCTTGGTGATATATGATGTCTTGAGATTGCTAATACGATTTGACACACTATTTGCAACCATATGAGAGGCAAGAGATCAAGTTTTTCACTTGTTGCAATCTATCCATAAACTTTCCTCCGCGCAGCAGTCACTAAAAGATTTATAGAAAATATAGAAACCACATTTAGGGATGATTCCAGTTGGAAATGATGCGTGACTCATATACGCATCTGTGGTAAACATTTGAAGTCCATTGGTTTCCCATTTTGGGAGCTATGAGGTGAAAACCGAGCCCCAAACTTTCTTCTCTATGTTCTTGATAGCTCGTGGTGCTTGAATTTTTATATTTTGTGGAAGGAGTTTTGAGAATATTTTTGGCATAGTGCTTAGCAACTCATTGTTAAACAGGGACAAAAATTCCCAAATAACTAAGAACATCACAAAGCCACCATCCATCTCCTCCAAGTAGAAACAAACTCTGAACAATCTGCTTTTGCTTTGCAGAAAGTAGTGTGTGTTGTTTGAATTTTCATATTTTTTCTACAAAGAGTTTTGAGGAGATTTTCTTCTGCGTTTCTCATGGCTAATTATGTAGTATGGACAAACATTCCCCAAAATTGAAGAGCACCAGAAAGCCATCATCCATCTCCTCCAAATGAGAACAAATTTGCTTTCGCTTTTCTGAAAGTCTCTTTGGTCATTTGGCTTGATCTTCTTTCCTAAAGCGAGCTTTGAATTAATTCCTCTCTTTTAGACACTTGAGAACCAGGATTGTAAATAGAAAAATTCCCACATATTACATGACTCTTACTCATGCATGTTATGGGTACATATAATTGTCATGTTTTTCGTATTTTGGTGAAAATGGTAGCGTCGAAAATTTGTGTCGTCTATTCAACCCCCTCTAGCTGCCTAGCTTGGGTCTTCAACTGGTATTAGAGCATTTGGTTTGGTGCTTTTTTGCAAATATTTACCGATTTTTAAAGGCGATCCTTCTTGCTATTTAAGCTATGGAGGACAAGTATTCCACCAAACCCCCCGTGTTATGCGAAGCTAATTTTTCCTATTGTAAGGCTAGGATGGAAACATATGTGATGGCTCAGGGCTACAAAATTTGGCTAAGATCAAGAAATTATATGAGTTTCCCTAGGAGGTGATGGCCACGAATCAAGCCGATGTGGAGCTTAAAGGAAAAGCTCGAAATTTTCTAATTCAAGGCCTTAGCCGAGGGGAGGACGAGCAGGTGTCGAACATCACCACAACCCACAAAGTCTGGACGACCCTCCAAGCTTACCATCAGGGG
This sequence comes from Raddia distichophylla, assembly GCA_005191435.1. Classification (NCBI taxonomy): domain Eukaryota; kingdom Viridiplantae; phylum Streptophyta; class Magnoliopsida; order Poales; family Poaceae; genus Raddia; species Raddia distichophylla. The sequence continues at coordinate 29,722 of SPJY01022318.1, forward strand.
ACGGCTCAGATAAGGTGGTGAGACAAGACCAACACAAAAGAGAGTACAATCGATTTTCTCAAAAGCCGGGTGAAACGCTTGACTCATGTTTCTCCCGCTTCACCAAGATTCTTGTCGATCTCCATTCGGTCGAAGTCAAATATACCGATTCAGAGATCGCCAAGCAGTTTCTCTCTGCATTGGATCTTAAGGTCTGGGATGTGAAGGTGACTGCAATCTGACAAGCAGTCGATCTCTCGATGCTGACCTTGGAAGCGCTCTCTGCTAGTCTCCATACGCACAACTTGAGCATGTTCTGAAAGAGCCCAGTTCCTTATTCATAGCCTTGATACCTAACCCCACTGGTCGTTGTTCTTCCGCTGTTGCCGATATCTCCTTCTCAGCCCTCTGTGAGCTATCCAATGATTAGATGGACAAGATTCCTGAGGAGCAACTTGCCTTGTTGGCCAGGAAGTTCTCACATGCTTACAGGCCGATTAGAGAAGAGGCATCATGAGGTGCTTCGGCTGTGATGGTCTCAACTACATGAAGCGTGATTGTCCCAAGTCCGGGGGAGAGGAGCGGAATGACTACGTCGTGCCAGCACGGAATGCCTACGTAAACAAGAACCACAACATCAAGGCCGGTGGTGCAGGTGACAAGAAGAAGCCACCTAAGCACCTAATGAAGAGATGAAGCATGTCGAGAAGATGATGGCCGCTTTAGAAGAAGTCGCCATCTTCGACAAGGAGGATGGATACTCGGATAATGGTGAGGATGAGCCGTCGGAGAACGACGACGCCGACTACACCGGCTTGTGCTTCATGGCACACGGCGACAACAGCGGTAGCGACTCAGACATCTACCACACGGACGATGATGAGGTAACTGATGAATAGGGTCCCTCCTATTCTGAAATCTTGGAAGCATTAGTTAAAATTCATGACAAGTACACTAGGGTCTTGGCAAAGAAAAATGCCCTAGAAGTTCAACTAAAAAATGCTAAACCAGCTGCTTGCTCGAATATGTGTTGTTAAATTGAGTTTTTTCATCACTCCAACGAGCAACAAGGATCAATAAAATTTCTTCAAATGGATGGAAAGCCACATGGAAAACCTGGAAAGTGTATTTTATCGAAGGTAGAAAGAGTACAAGCACATAGATATGTGTTGTTCAATTGTCCAAAAGTTAATACATATCTAAGGTAATAATTCTTTGTAGAATGATTTCGTGTTTTTCTTTCATTGCTTGATGCATTATGAATTCTTTGTAGAATGCATGCTCACGAGATAAGGAATAATCACTACAGGAAATGACATCAGTGTCGTTGGCCATATTCTCTATGTCGGCGGCCCAAATACCGACGACGATCAATGTCGGCGGCCAAAAAAATAAGCGGATGACAATATTACTTCCCCACAAGCTTTGTGGGTGGCCGCAATAATACCACCGACATGTGACATATTTCCTTTTGCGCACCACACAAAATTTGAATTACTTTACCCGCCAAAGTAGTGTATGTCGGCAGCCATAAAAAAATGCCGACCACATTGCTTCTCCCCATGACGGCGCCTTCACGGTCCAGACAAAAGAAGTTCTGGTTGGTCCCACTTGGTAGACAAAAGGACGTCTCTGATAGGTGGGGCCAAACAGGGAAACCATGCAGCAAGGTCACACAGAACCTATGTCGGCGGTTAAGCATTAGGCCGCCGACATAGTACCTATATTGACGGTTACTAGTAAGGCCACCGAGATAGATCCTCCCCCCTAAAGCCGGTCCCTGGCACTTATTGTGGCTATGTCGGCGGCCCAAGGTATTCCCGCGGACACTAGGTAGGCTATGTCGGCGGCCCTAGTTATTGCCGCCAACATAGACCCCCTTCCCCCAAGATTGTCAACGCCCCAACCTTTTTCGTGCCACGCACGGCTTGATCCCAGGCATTCCCATGTGTAATAGTTATAAGATATGGAGAACCCATCACAAGTCATTCCATGGGATTGTATCCCCATGTGTTGCAACTTCGGTATATAGCTCCTTTGTAACCTCGATGTGCCGCGGACGACCGATAATAATACAACTTTGAGGTTATAGGTGAACTTGTATCGAAAGTGCAATTCACGGGGATACAATCACTTAGAATGACTTGTTATAGGTTGTGCATGCCCTAAAACCTTAGGTTGCACATAAGAATGTATCGGATCGAGAGGAAGGAGGGCCAGAAACAGGCGGGTGCTAGGGTGGTCGGGTGTCTTTCTGATTGGTGTTTCCAATCGCCGCCGACACAGGCGCTCTATGTAGGCAGCAAACAATGAGCCGCCCACATAGGTCTGTGCGACAGACATGCTGGCCAACATCAGCAGCTTGACCGTTACATCGTTTTTGTGGTTGGCCAGAGCTATGACCGCCGACACAAGTATCTATGTCGGCGGCAAAAGTATGCCGACCACATAGGTCTTTCAGACTGACTTGTGGGCCATGTCCGTTAGGATCAGCATTTGGAAGACGCAGTGTCGGCGGCATGAGGTCGCCGACAATGGTTTTTGTTTCTAAACATTCTTGGCCAGTGCGCTAGCTCACGGGCCTCACCTACTAGCACACTGCCTCCCCCGCGCGCCGCCGCCCCTCAGCCGCCCCTGCGCGCCGCCCCCTTCGCAGCCCCTCTACCTCCCCTTCGCCGCCCCTCTTCTGCCGCTGCCCCCTTGCGCCGCCGCCTTCGTGCGCCGCCGACGTGAGACACCGCGCCACCGCGCGCCTCCCTCCTCCCGTGAGCTGTCGTCTCCTTTGGCCCAACAGCGCGCCGCCGCCCCCTATCGCCGCCCGCCCCGCACGCCGCCTCCACTGCGACCCCTGCGCGCCGCCGGCCCGGCGTGCCGCCGCCACCTATGGCCCAGCCGCGCGCCGCCGCCTTCGTGCGTCGGCGCCCGGGCTGTCGACCCGTGGACAGGGCTCGCGTGCAGCCGCCCCCGTACGCCACCACCCTCGCGCATCGCCGAGCCCGCGCCACCTCCGCCGCCGCCCCCGTGCGGCACCCTCAGCCGCCGCCGGCCGCCACCTCCGACCGCGGACCACCCTCGACTGTCGGGCCCTCGCCTCCACCTTCGACCGCGCGCCACCTCCCTCCGGGACGTTGTCCACGGCCGGCTTCCACCCCCGTCCGCCTCCGGCCACGCGCCACCTCCTTCCCGACCGGCACATCTGCTCCTGTGCAAGTATGTCCTAACTCTCATGTCTATAGTTTTTAATTTGCTATCTGTGTGGACTGCATTAGTAGTTCGAAGTAATTAGACTAATACTGTAATTAGTGAGACGTCGATTGGTAGTTAAAATTAATTATTACATTTAACTTGAACAGAGCCATAGCAAAGCCCGTTTGGAAGTGCTACATAATTTCATACGGACCTCAACGGTGATTCGTTGTGTTCCATTATGAAATTTGTTGTGCTTCCAAACTGTCCGCGTTTTGGACAGCCTACGGATGTGCGTTTGAGTATGGTGGTCGTAACCACGAAGGTGCACGGGTCGAATTTCCGGCAAATTAACCTTGTTGTTCTCCTGGTGCATAACATAAGCGGTACGTGTTACCCGTCATTGCATTGGGAAGACTGCGGGGTTATGCTGCCGGAATTTCAACCCGTGCACCTTCGTGGTGCGACTACCGTACTCAAACGCACATCCGTAGCTGGGTAAGCCCTCCTATTAGTTAGACTTAAATCGTTTAAAGCTGCACTTTTGTATATGTACAAACATTATATAGTAAACGATGGAAGATCGACGGTGGATGTACGATGGATGGAAGAAGTCTGGGCGGCACATGGACGAATGGTTCGACAAAGTTGACGCATTCATGGAAGATGCTTTTGGAAAATTCCCCAACCCTAACGCAGCCCTTGTGCGTTGTCCCTGCGCTGTCTGCTTGAATACCGAAAAGAGGTGCAAAAGGGATATTAGCGAGCACCTCGGTAGGCATGGTTTTAAACCAAACTATTTTGAATGGATATACCATGGTGAGACAAAGCGTCCGGAGTCGGTGTTCACTCCTGTGGATTTTCGAGAGGGTTACGACGAAGTTGAGGTGGACAGATTGGACAAGCTCACGGATGATGTGGGTAGGGCTTACGATCTCTCTCCCTGAGGAAGAGGCCGAGCCACTTGCCCAACAATTCGAGAAGCTTCTTGTTTCTGCCAAGACTCCACTACATGAGCATACCAATATGACCGTGCTCTCGGCGGTGTCGCGTCTAATGGCGGTAAAGACCAAATATAACCTCTCAGCTAATTTCTTCAACGACATTTGCAAACTGATTGATAGCCTACTTCCGACTGGGCACAGGATGACTCCAAATCTATATGAGTCGAAGAAACTTCTTAATGTGTTAGGCATGCCGTGCAAGAGGATAGACTATTGCTCAAAATTCTGCATGCTGTACCGAAAGACTGATTCCGGGCTAACTCATTGTAAGCATTGCGCTGAGAGTCCGTACGTGGAAGTTAAAGGTTGAGATGCGGTAAAAAGACAGATGACGGTGGCCCAGAAAACCGTTCGTTTCTTTCCGATCTCTCAACGACTTCAACGGCTGTATATGTCCAAGTCCACGGTTAGGCACATGAGGTGGCATAAAAAGGACAAACGTAGAAGGGAAGGTCTAATGATTCATCCATCAGATGCACAAGCCTGGAGGCATTTTGATCAACTACACCCTGAGTTCGCATCTGAGCCGAGAAATGTCCGCATCAGGCTCTCGACCGACGGGTTCACGCCATTCAATATGACCTCGCAGCCGTACTCATGTTGGCCGGAATTTGCTATCCCGTACAATCCGCCGCCTCAACTATGCTTGAAAGAAGAATATATGTTCCTTTTGTGTTATCATACCTAGACTTAAGTCTCTTGAAAAAAAATTAGACTTGTTCATACAGCCATTGGTAGAAGAGTTCAATGACATGTGGAACAAAGGAGTTTTGACACATGATAGCTATAAGGGCCAGAATTTTATAATGCGAGCCGCAAACATTTGGTCCACACACGATTTTCCGGCATATGTGATGTTCTCGAGGTGGAGCAAGCAATGGACAGTTGTCGTGCCCTAAATGCTTGTGTAACACTGATGCATTCATACTTAAAAAAGGAGGTAAGGCTTGTTAGTTCGACTGTCACCGTCGTTTTCTTGAGCCGAACCACCCATTTAAAAAGCAAATAAATGCATTTCGTAAAGGCAAGACTATGACGAAACAACAGCCACCAGAATGGTTCGAGGTGCTGGATATCATCGTTTGGCATGAGGATTTGGCAAAGAAGGGATATGATCATGAGCACGAGACGGGACTTGAGCCCTCTGGAATAGCCGTGTGGAGGATTGCACACATGCCCCGTGTCCGGCCAAACCCACCGATGCCGCCGGCTGCTCAGGAGAAGCTTGTAAGTGACTCTCTCTATTCGCTGCTCTACACATATTTTCATTTTTTTCTAACTAATTCACAACATATCTGATTTGTTCGCAGGATATTTATAATGCGGCCATGAGAGAGAAGCACGGTGCCGACTGTGACCCCGACAACATGCCGGCCGACCCTGTGCTTATCTACAACGAGTTTGGTGGGAGGACTCACGGCAAATACGGCGTCATGAACGCTGTTGTGCTGCCTGACTCGTACAAGCCTGAGGTTAGGGCACGTCAACATCAGGCCTCAGCTTTCGCTCGTGCCCAACTGGAAGCCCAGAATAAACTTATCGCGGAGTTACAACAACAGAGGGAGGTGGACGAGCAGCGGTGGAAGGGGAAGCAAGAGGAAAACAACCGCCGGATGCAGGCCATTCAGGAACAAAACTTATATATGATGCAGTACATGCAAAAGGTAATTAAAATTGTATACGTAGCTAGCTAAAATGTCATTCCTGCTTAAATAGGCTAAGCCGCAAAGATATTATATCCTCAGGTGTACTCGGGGGCGGGGTCCTCTAGCCAGGCACAAATGCCTTCTACGCCGCTGCTCGTCTTCACACCGACCCCAGGGGCCCCGACGACACCGGCCGGCACTTTTCCCTCATTCGTGCCGCCACACTGGTTCCCTATGGTCCAGTTTTCACATGCTCCCGCACCTTCTCCAGGGGTAATGTATTTACTTTAGTTTTGCACAACATATGCATAACAATATCGAAATGCATAAAGTTTTTAAATTTTAGGGCTTCCTCCACTTTTGCAGATGTCCGGTTCAGCTACGCCTGCGCCTACAATGATTGCTCCGCAGGGAGGTGATGACAGTGCCACAAGGACGTCTCCGCTCAAGCAATTCGTGATGGACATGTTTAACCAAGATCCCGACGTCGATGGCGGTTCACAAAACCAATAAATCCGCAAGCGGACGGATATCGCTTGTAGTTTTCACCTAGGAGTATTCCAAGGTATCGAATCCACAGGGAACGAGGGAGAAAGATAATTCTAATATCTATATTATTGAGATACCAACCAGCTAGCTAAGGGGTAAATATGATACGATAAATAGACCGGTGACACACACACACACACACACACTAAGTAGAGTGCTACGATAATTAGGCAGACAGTTGGGAGGACAACGAGACGAGTTTAATAAGTTCGTAAATGTTGTGTGATTCAGTTTATTGAGAGAGCTTGGATGATAACGATCAGTGGTTCACTTAATATTCGTCGTCGGAGCTCGGACACTCACTACCACCCGCTATCCTGAATTGGAATCCCGAATGGTTATGATCGTTTCGATTTGGCTCTACTGATCCAAAGCCGGACGCTGTGGGTTACGCACGAGATAATTAATATCTACGGATGGATAGGGCTGTCACCACCTACCACCTAACACATATACATGGGCCTGGGTGTAAACCGAGTTAGTCCTAGTCTCTGACACCACGTCTGCTACTATTTCTAATCAACCTTCCTCGGATCCTAGGAAGATGATCTAGGTTCAATACTTAGATCTCTAAGTATACGAGTGAAAACCTAAACTGATTCCAGACGAATACAAGCTACCGGTAAGGCTAATCCACACAACTCATATACGTAGATATGCTCAATCTCAAATAAAGCTCAACACTATATAAAATAAATGAAGTAGTCTTACTGAATACTTTTGGTAAACAGGAAAGGATACAAGAGCGTTACCCAAATTCCCGAAGACATTTCCGGAACTCCGAGGCTTCAGCTCGACTCGACTCTAACTCCCAACTAATCTACTCTAATTAAAGAGAAACTCTAAATGAAGTGGATGAAGTGAAGTGTGGTGTGGTGGTGTGAAAGTGAGGTGAGGGGGTCCTTTTATAGTGTTCCCGACAAATGGGAGGGTGCCACGGCATGGGACACTTGTCATGTTCCCACCCTCCGAAGGAGAATCCAAGGCGGCATCCGAGGTGGGTCGGCCGGCCCACCTTTTTCATCATCTGGCCCTCCAATTCGGTGTAGATGCTCCATAGACAGTCCAGATTACTTCCCCAAGTCGGTTTTGTTAGTTGACGCCGGCAAGTTAGGAATCCAATGGAATCCTATGCTCATTTGTGAAGGAAGTACTACCATCGGATCAAACCGACTGAACTGGATGGTTGGGATGGCCTCTAGGTGTGTTTCTTGGCGTGTGGGAGAAAAACCGAGGCAAATTGACCAAAAGAAGGGACCGGCCGACCTGGCTTGGGTCGGCCGGCCTGCCTGGTCTAGTCCGGCCTGGCTCGTCGTCTTCCGAAACTCCTTTCTCCCTCATCCGAGCTCCAAATATAGCAAATAAGCATTTTCGATCGTCTCGATGAGCTGTTCATCATGGTGCAGTCCATTTTGTCATTTGATGACTTTTCAAAATATGTTTATTTTAGACTCCATCTTTCGTCCGATTTGCATACGGCCGATAAATCATCTTTTCTTGTGCGTGGCTACAAAATATGAGACTACACCAAAACTTGTGGAACTCATTAATGTTAGCCTTAATGTAGTTTGAATTCCTTTATTTTGTAGATATGTTGACGGTCGAAAGTATACAAAATTTTACAAATGAGGACCGTGAACAGCCATTCCGTAGGCCGCCGACACAGATCCATAATCAGTGTCGGCGGCGTAAAGAGAAACCGTCCACATTGTGCTGCCAAGTACCGGGCCAGCATTTGCCTTGTTGGGTCCACTCGTTAGAGCGCCGTCAACTCTCGGGTGCCATCACGTAGAATGTGTGTCGATGGCCGTCAATGCCGCCAACATAGACAGAACCCAGGTGCCCTGCCTCTGGTGCGTCTGTGTTGGCGGGGCCGCCGACAGTAAACTCCTGTGTCATCGAAGCTACGTCGGTGGATCAGTGTCGGCTTCCAGCCGCTGACAAATTGCAATATTGTTGGTATGTAGGCATGTGTCGGCGCCACCGACACACTAATCCCTATTCCTGTAGTGAAACACCTTCCACGTCATGTCAGCCCAAAATTTATTGAGAGAAAGCAAAATGAAACATATCATGAATGGTTTAGAGGTCATGTAAGTTTACATCTCACATCCTTTTCATTTATTTTTTGAGTATTCAACTATATTAGCTTTTATAACATAGATAAGGATTCTGGAGAGGGAAAATGGCATTCATTGTATTAAAGAAGAGATTAGGTGGTTAGCTCGTGGTCCATCTCAAGTAGCAAAAAGATATCGTGGTTTCAACACTTGAGGCTTTCGTTTTAGGCCTAAACGTTTGGATGGAGTGACACAAAATAGTGGAGTTGTAGTTACCGCGAAGACATCGAGTTATGCTAAAGCAAATGATGCAAATCCTATTTTAGGTGACGTGGCATATTATGGTAGGGTGACTAATATTATTGAGCTCAACTATGTCAATTTTTTTGTATTATTATTTAAATGCGAATGGATTGTTGTTATCACCAAAAAAAGGGATTCAAAAGGATAAGTATGGATACACACTTGTCAACTTCTCGCATTTGATATATACAGGGGAAAAGGTTAAACACGAGCCATTTATTTTTGCTGATCAAGCTGATCAAGTGTCCTATATCAAGGATCATATAAATTCTGGTTTGTCTATTGTTATGAAGACCAAACCTAGAGATATTTATGATGTTGGCGATGATGAATTGATAGGTGACATAGAAAGTGAGCCATCCCATGTCTCGCACCTAGAGAACATGTTTAGCAATGCAACAAACTACCAGCATTGGGTTAGAAATGATATTGAGGGCATAATCGTGGATGCAGACAATAATGAATCAAACAATGAAGCATAGTAGAGGAATCTTTGTAGAAAGAAACATGGACATGATGCGATCTGTTAATCTCGTTTCATTGAAAACGGCAATGGGGTCTGAAGCAAACACATCGTGTCGAGGCAAGAAAAATGCAAAGGTGGCTTATTAGTCTTTTTTGTCTTCAGTTCATAGTTCATTATCTATCATGTCATATGTATATATATAGCGAAAATGTCAATAGCAATAAAAATAAGGGTTTTCACTTTTTTTCCGCCTTTATTTGCCAATCTAATAAATTTGCAATATTACTTTTGTTGTAGACGTTTCCACACATACATTTAGCTACATCTGAAGGGCCAATTTTGCGGTCAAATACAAGAGAAAAATTATCTAATTATGAGGATGCTTGTGGTGAAGATGTAGAATTCAAAGACGACCAACGCTCATATGGCCAAGGAGGTAATTAACGCTACATGAATAATTCTTTCATCTTTACATTATGTATAACATTGTTATTTTGTTTAATTATTTACTATATAGAGAAAATGCATAAAAGAAAATGGTTGAATGTGGTAGAAAGTTGGGATCCTTATGCATAGGAAGTCTAAGTTGAGCAGCAAGATCATGATGACCCTGACATGTTAGGCAAAAATGTTATTACTAGAAGCATTGACAATCTTATGCAAGAATATATATATCATGCTTAATTTTATTTCACTTTTAAATATATAATTACGTAGGTTTGGACAGTTCAATAAGTAGACGGACGAAAGCACTTCTGCCAGATGTTTTGAATCTTGCACCAGGAAAACGAATAGTAGTGCAATGCAATAGCCTAGGACAACCTATTGGGCGAGAAGGGGAATTATGGGACAATTTCTTGGCATAATTGCCAGAAATGGAGCATATTGTCCTATTGGCAAGACTGATTGGAGATTAGTCAAGCAGAAAGGTGGAGATCAAACTATACTTCTGTTAGTACAGGTCTGTATATTTAGTTAAGTGTTAAATCTTGCTTATAAATATGGCCAAGTTAAGTGTTAAATCTTGCACCAAGAAAACGAATAGTAGTGCAATGCAATAGGCTAGGACAATCTATTGGGCAAGAAGGGGAATTATGGGACAATTTCTTGACATAATTGCCAGAAATGGAGCATATTGTCCTATTGGCAAGACTGATTGGAGATTAGTCAAGCAAAAAGGTGGAGATCAAACTATACTTCAGTTAGTACAGGTCTGTATATTTAGTTAAGTGTTAAATCTTGCTTATAAATATGGCCAAGTTAATATATTGTTTCTTAGCTTGTCACTTCTAAATGATTTTAGACAAAGTTCTTGTATCTTCGTTTATGTGAAAAATGGATACTTAAAACTATTGGGCGAGATTGGAAGCAACATAAGGCTACACTAAAGAAGTCTTTGTTTAATGCGAAGAAGACGATATTAGTGTTGTGCAGGCGGTGCCCGAAAGATGTGCAAGAGGATGAATGGGTTGCAATTGTCAACCAATGGAAGTCAAAACAAGGGAAGGTAACTAAAGTTTTGATGTACTATTGATTTGGCTATATCTATCTATATATATATCTTTTGTATTTTAAATCCTGGTACACAATAGGAGGTTAGTGAGAGAAACAAAAGTTGTCATATGAGAAAGTCAACCCATATGGCTGGGAGAAAGAGTTTTGCTAGCTGGGCAGAGGACATGGTGAGTATGGCGTTATTATTATACTCTCATATATGTTTTATTTGATACTTTTGCATTTTTTAGTGGCAAAATGATCCTGAGAAGAAACCACAACATGGAGTACAAGAATATGTTGCGACACACAAGGAGAGTAGCAATCATGGACAGGAGCATGTGATATGCCATATACAAACAACTCAAAAATCACTTATAATTAATATGATTTAGGTGCATGCTTGCATGTATATGTTTTGCTTGTAGCCTAAGTTTAAAAGTCTTGAGAAGGATCAACCGCAACTCGCTGAAAATGATGGAAGAGTTGCATGGGAAGGATATGCTTTGCACAAAGTCTTAGGTGATGGAAAACCTGGACATGTTCAAGGAATGGGATTGCTTCCGTTTCCTAAACAAGCCTATAACCACATGCCACGTCGTTTGAAGAACACGGAAGTTACAACCTCGGATGGGTCATCGCCTAATTTAGAGGCACATCTCATGCAAGAATTTAAAAAAGCTACAGGAACACTTAAGTGAACAAAAAATATGTATGGAACCACAAGATAAATGCATAGAACAACAAGAAAATCATATTAAAAAGCAAGATATGTTGATTGAAGAATTGCAAAACAAGGATGCATGCCATGGGAATGAAATACCAACACAGGTACAAGAAAAATCTTTTTGTATTTTGTGTTATTTTTACCTAACCTCAGCATTTTTGTTATAGGCTAATATTCTGATAGATTATCGTGATGATCTTCATGCACATGAAATACACTTGAAAAGAAAGAAAATACCAAAATGTTGATCAACTTATTAGATCTTTACACCATATTAAGCATCACTAATTAACTGTGCACGGAGTAGAGTGTGATGTACCAGACCTAGATGTCTTGGTGATTGAATGCCAAGATACACTAGTGGTAAATTTCTTATTAAAACTGCTATTTCCTTTGTTGTATTGTTGTAGTACATTGAGCAATATAGAAAAATATAGCTTTTTTAACTATTGCACAAAACGATATTCCAACTTCATAACCATCTTGTCCTTAAATAAAGCTACTTTTGCCCAATAGAATAAGCATAGAATTACACTATGACAAGGACACAAAACCATATGAGGAACACCCTTCCTTTAACAAATGTGGTAGGCTTAGGTTTTTAGCTCTTCTACCAAATATTTTAATCAGAGTTAGATTTAATACTATTTATTTTCTCTAACCGCAGCGTAATAAGAAGCTCAATAAGAAGGAAGACACTTTAAAAAAAAGACATGAGCATGAAAAAGAGACCAACCCTTCTGCATTGAAGGTAGTTCCATATAAGTTATGGTACATATAATTCATGACCATTGCTAAATAATTGCTACATTTAAATACAGGTTGGAACCAGCGTACTCCTCATGACTACCAAATATCCAAATAAAGAGGATGATAAAGTTGATGGTGTCAAACTAGGCAATCAATACTGCAAAGTGCGCGTAAATCATCCTGTTGCAGAGCATGACATGATAGTAAGGCCATTACAGAATGCTAAAACACTTGGAGAAGTCAGAGGAAAAACTACTGCTTGGCCTTCGATTTGTGTATGTTAATTCTATATTAATTTGATTTACTATCTTACATATTACCTTAATATTTATATCCCTACATTTTTTCTGTAGGTTCACAAGATCAATGGTTGAATAATGCATTCGGCTTTTTTACTTCACAGAAAGGGATGAACAAGCAAAAACCTTAGTAGAAGCAACATCAGCACTTGTCTTAGTAGCACGAAGCCGATTTAGTTTTATGTGTGTTTATCATATATTTAAGTCAATTATTACTTGTTAGCTTCTACATATCGACAAAGGAGTTGTTTTCCATTTCTATGTAAGTGATATACACATTACATTATATTTAAGTGAACAAAATATATTTTGTGATTATTGCACATATTTAGAGCTGCTCAAGATCAATTTTGGTAAATTCTATGTGACAGCTATATTATCTACCAAAAATTAATATAATTATATACACACGCATTTAATGATGTTGCAATAGACTGTTTAAGTGATGCTATTAGATACCGTCAATTAAATACATACATGTGATGCTAAATGCATGTTGCCAGGCCGCCGCCGAGCCGCCCCTCGCCCCCGCGCCGCCGTCCGTCGGCCCCCGCCTCGC
>SPJY01022318.1:44584-94272 GCA_005191435.1 Raddia distichophylla
CTCTCCCTCCCCCTTCGCAGCCCCTCTGCCGCTGCCCCCTTGCGCCGCCCCCTCCGTGGGCCGCCGACGTGAGACACCGCGCCCCCGCGCGCCGCCCTCCTCTGCGGCCGCACCCGCGCCGCCCCTGTTTTGTACCCTCAGCCGCCGCCAGCCGCCACCTCCGACCGCAGACCACCCTCGGCCGCCAGGACCTCGCCGCCACCTCTGGCTGTGCGCTACCTCCCTTCGGAACGTCGCCCGCGGCCGGCTTCCACCCCCGGCCGCCTCTGGCCATGCGCAACCTCCTTCCCTACCAGCACAGCGGCTCCTGTGCAGGTATGCCCTAACTCTCATGTCTATAGTTTTTAATTTGCTATCTGTGTGGACTACATTAGTAGTTCGAAGTAATTACACTAATACTATAATTAGTGAGACATTGATTGGTAGTTAAAATTTATTATAACATTTTAACTTGAACGGAGCCATAGCAAAACCTGTTCGGAAGTGCTACATAATTTCATACGGAGCTCGACGGTGATTCGTTGTGTTCCATTATGAAATTTGTTGTGCTTACAAACTATCCATGTTTTGAACAGCCTACAGACGTGCGTTTGAGTATGGTGGTCATGATCACGAAGGTGCACGGGTCGAATTTCTGGCAAATGAACTTTGTTGTTCTCATGGTGCAAAACATAAGTGGTACGTGTTATACCCGTCATTGCACTAGGAAGACTGCAAGGTTATGCTGCCGGAATTTCAACCCGTGCACCTTCGTGGTGCGACTACCGTACTCAAACACACATCCGTAGCTGGGTAAGCCCTCCTATTAGTTAGACTTAAATCGTTTAAAGCTGAACTTTTGTACATGTACAAACATTATATAGTAAATGATGGAAGATCGTCGGCGGATGTACGATGGATGGAAGAAGTTTGGGCGGCACACGGACGAATGGATCGACAAAGTTGACGCATTCATGGAAGATGCTTTTGAAAGATTCCCCAACCCTAACGCAGCCCTCGTGCATTGTCCCTGCGCTGTCTGCTCGAATACCGAAAAGAGGTGCAAAAGGGATATTAGCTAGCACCTATGTAGGCATGGTTTTAAACCAAACTATTTTGAATGGATATATCATGGTGAGACAAAGCGTCCGGAGTCGGTGTTCAACCCTGTGGATTTTGGAGAGGATTACGATGAAGTTGAGGTGGAAAAATTGGACAAGCTCACGGATGATGTAGGTAGGGCTTACGATCTCCCCCCGAGGAAGAGGCTGAGCCATTTGCCCAACAATTCGAGAAGCTTCTTGATTCTGCCAAGAAGCCACTGCATGAGCATACCAATATGACCGTGCTCTCGGCGGTGTCGCGTCTAATGACGGTAAAGACCAAATATATCCTCTTAGCCAATTTCTTCAACGACCTTTGCAAACTGATTGATAGCCTACTTCCGACTGGGCACAGGATGATTTCAAATCTATACGAGTCGAAGAAACTTAATGTGTTAGGCATGCCGTGCAAGAGGATAGTCTATTGCTCAAAATTCTGCATGCTGTACCGAAAGGCTGATTCTGGGCTAACTCATTGTAAGCATTGCGATGAGAGTCCGTACGTGGAAGTTAAAGGTCGAGATGGGGTAAAAAGACAGACGACGGTGGCCTAGAAAACCTTTCGTTTCTTTCCGATATCTCAATGACTTCAACGGTTGTACATGTCCAAGTCCACGGCTAGGCACATGAGATGGCATATAAAGGGGAAATGTAGAAAAGAAGGCCTAATGATTCATCCATCAGATGCACAAGCCTGGAGGCATTTTGATCAACTACACCTTGAGTTCGCATCTGAGCCCATAAATGTCCGCATCGGGCTCTCGACCGACGGGTTCACGCCATTCAATATGACCTCGCATCCGTACTTATGTTGGCCGGAATTTGCTATCCCGTACTCCTTTGTGTTATCATACCTGGACCTAAGTAGAAGAGTTCAAAGACCTATGGAACAAAGGAGTTTTGACACATGATAGCTATAATGGCTAGAACTTTATAATGCGAGTCGCATACATTTGGTCCATACACGATTTTTCGGCATATGTCATGTTCTTGGGGTGGAGCAAGCAATGGACAATTGTCGTGACCTAAATGCTTGTGTAACACTGATGCATTCATACTTAAAAAAGGAGGTAAGGCTTGTTAGTTCGACTGTCACCGTCGTTTTCTTGAGCCGAACCTCCCATTTAGAAAGCAAATAAATGCATTTCGTAAAGGCAAGATTATGAGAAAACAACATCCACCAGAATGGTTTGAGGTGCTGGATATCATCGTTTGGCATGAGGATTTGGCAAAGAAGGGATACGATCATGAGCATGAGACGGGGCTTGAGCCCTCTGGAATAGCCGTGTGGAGGATTGCACACACGCCCCGTGTCCGGCTAGACGGCACACAGCCACCGATGCCGCTGGCTGCTCAGGAGAAGCTTGTAAGTGACTCGCTCTATTCGCTTCTCTACACATATTTTGAGTTTTTTCTAACTAATTCACAACATATCTGATTTGTTCGCAGGATATTTATAATGCGGCCATGAGATAGAAGCACGGTGCCGACTGTGACCCCGACAACATGCCGGCCAACCCTGTGCTTATCTACGACGAGTTCGGTGGGAGGGCTCACGGCACATACGGCGTCACGAACGCTGTTGTGACACCTGACTCATAAAAGCCTGAGGTCAGGGCACGTCAACATCAGGCCTAAGCTTTCGCTCGTGCCCAACTAGAAGCCCAGAATATACTTATCGCGGAGTTACAACAACAGAGGGCGGTGGACGAGCAACGGTGGAAGGGTAAGCAAGAGGAAAACAACCGCCAGATGCAGGCCATTATATTCAAGAACAAAACTTGTACATGATGCAGTACATGCAAAAGGTAATTAAAATCGTATACGTAACTAGGTAAATGTCATTCCTGCTTAAATAGGCTAAGCCGCTAAGATATTATATCCTCAGGTGTTCTCGGGGGCGGGGTCCTCTAGCCAGGCACAAATGCCTTCTACGCCGCAGCTCGTCTTCACACCGACCCCGGGGGCCCTGACAACACCGGCCGGCACTCTTCCCTCGTTCGTGCCGCCACACTGGTTCCCTATGGTCCAGTTTCCACCTGCTCCCTCACCTTCTCCAGGGGTAATCTATTTACTTTAGTTTTGCACAACATATGCATAACAATATCGAAATGCATAAAGATTTTAAAATTTAGGGTTTCCTCCACTTTTGCAGATGTCCGGTTCAGCTACGCCTACGCCTACGATGATTGCTCCGTAGGGAGGTGACGACAGTGCCACAAGGTCATCTCCGCTCGAGCAATTCGTGACGGACTTGTTTAACCAAGATCCCAACCTCGGTGGTGGTTCGCAAAACCAATAGACGTTATTATTTGACTTTGTGTCATTTTGTATAATGTTATTTTACCATTTGTGACTTTGTAAGCTAAATTTGTATGATATTAAGTTTTAAACTGACTTTGTTGCCAATTGTGCCCTATAAGTGAAGGATGAACTGAGTTGGATCACTATTTATCGTTATTTATTTGTTTCGAAATCTTGTGAATGTCAATGTGCTCAAACATTGGATATGGAGCATCTAATTATGTGTGGATATGGTCGGGCGAATTGGGGATTTGATATATGTGGGGGATAGGGGTTTTTTGTAGGTTGAAGATGAACTTTTTTTAACAATTACTAGAAATTTTTATTTTTGGAATAGTATCTATGTCGTCGGTAGTAACCAAGGCCAACCACACTGCTCCTTTCCAGGTGCGCCCCAGGGGCCACCGGCCAACATCAGTGTCGGCGGCCATTCCATAGGCCGCCGACACAGATCTAGAATCAGTGTTAGCGGCATAAAGAGAAACCGTCCACATTGTGCTACCATGTGCCGGGACAGCGTTTGCCTTGTTGGGTTCACTCGTCAGAGCGTTGTCAACTCTCGGGAGTCATCACGTAGAATGTGTGTCGACGGCCGTCAATGCCGCCGACATAGACATAACCCAGGTGCCCCGCCTCAGGTGCGTCTATGTTAGCGGGGCCACCGACAGTAAACTCCTGTGTCGTCAAAGATACATCGGCGGATCAGTGTCGGCGGCCGACAAATTGCAATATTGTTGGTATGTAGGCATGTGTCGCCGACACTAATCCCGATTCCTGTAGTGAATCACCTTCCACGTCATGTCAGCCCAAAATTTATTAAGAGATAGCAGAATGAAACATATCATGAATGGTTTAGAGGTCATGTAAGTTCACATCTCACATCGTTTTCATTTATTTTTTGAGTATTCAACTATATTAGCTTTTATAACATAGATAAGGATTCTGGAGAGGGAAAATGGCATTCATTGTATTAAAGAAGAGATCAGGTGGTTTGCTCGTGGTCCATCTCAAGTAGCAAAAAGATATAGTGGTTTCAACAGTCGAGGCTTTCGTTTTAGGCCTAAACGTTTGGACGGAGTGACACAAAATAGTGGAGTTGTAGTTACCGCGAAGACATCGAGTTATGCTAAAGCAAATGATGCAAATCCTATTTTAGGTGACGTGGCATATTATGGTAGGGTGACGGATATTATTGAGCTCAACTATGTCAATTTTTTGGTATTATTATTTAAATGCGAATGGATTGTTGTTATCACCAAAAAAGGGATTCAAAAGGATAAGTATGGGTACACTTGTCAACTTCTCGCATTTGATACATACAGGGGAAAAGGTTGAACACGAGCCATTTATTTTTGCTGGTCAAGCTGATCAAGTGTTCTATATCAAGGATCATATAAATTCTGGTTGGTCTATTGTTATGAAGGCCAAAGCTAGAGATATTTATGATGTTGGCGATGATGAATTGATAGGTGACATAGAAAGTGATCCATCCCATGTCTCGCACCTAGAGAACATGTTTAGCAATGCAACAAACTACCAGCATTGGGTTCGAAATGATATTGAGGGCATAATCGTGGATGCAGACAATAATAAATCAAACAATGAAGCATAGTAGAGGAATCTTTGTAGAAAGAAACATGGACATGATGCGATTTGTTAATCTCGTTTCATTGAAAACGACAATGGGGTCTGAAGCAAACACATCGTGTCGAGGCAAGAAAAATGCAAAGGTGGCTTATTAGTCTTTTTTGTCTTCAGTTCATAGTTCATTATCTGTCATGTCATATGTATATATAGCGAAAATGTCAATAGCAATAAACATAAGGGTTTTCACTTTTTTCCGCCTTTATTTGCCAATCTAATAAATTTGCAATATTACTTTTGTTGTAGACATTTCCACGCATACATTTAGCTGCATCTGAAGGGCCCATTTTGCGGTCAAATGCAAGAGAAAAATTAGCTAATTATGAGGATGCTTGTTGTGAGGATGTAGAATTCAAAGGCGACCAACGCTCATATGGCCAAGGAGGTAATTAACGCTACACGAATTATTCTTTCATCTTTACATTATGCATAACATTGTTATTTTGTTTAATTATTTACTATATAGAGAAAATGCATAAAAGAAAATGGTTGAATGTGGTAGAATGTAGGCATCCTTATGCATTGGAAGTCTAAGTTGAGCAGCAAGATCATGATGACCCTGATATGTTAAGTAAAAATGTTATTACTAGAAGCATTGACAATCTTATGCAAGAATATATATATCATGCTTAATTTTATTTCACTTTCAAATATATAACTACATAGGTTTGGACAGTTCAATAAGTAGACGGGCGGAAGAACTTCTGCCAGATGTTTCGAATCTTGCATCAGGAAAACGAATAGTAGTGCAATGCAATAGCCTAGGACAACTGTCTGGGATAAAATCACGGCCCATTGCCATGGCCCACTCCCTGACGGCCCAATCGAACAGCCTACCAGGGGCCTATCTCCCTGGAAGGTTCCATTTGGCCCGTGTGCATCCTGCCGAAAAGCTTCCTGATTGGCACAGTGCGTAACGGCCTAAGACTTTGTGTTCGAGTTCGACTCGAGCAAGAGTTCTGCACGACTACGTGAAGACCCGGACGTGGTTTCCCGGATTGGAGCAGATGTCGTGATCCCCAAGAATCGGAGTATACCTTATCTACCTCGGGATGTATTTCGCATGTACGAGTTTGTTAAGGTCTCGTAGTTAGCCCAGCCCGATTGTCCCTTGGTAGGTCGGTTGTTCAACACTATATAAACAGAGCCCCTACGGCGGGTAGAGGGCACGATCTTACGGCCAAGCACCGTTGCATTGTCACATACTACTCGCTGAGACCTGTTCTTCTCGTCGAGTTCCATCTTGTAGTCCTCTTCGATATAAAGAAAGGCTGGACGTATGGCTATTATCTCTTCGAGAGGCCTGAACCAGGATAAAACCTCGTGTCTCCCTGTTGCTCGTTCATTGCTATTCGTTTTGTTCGGCGTGTCTCCTATCTCCCCTTCTCAAGAACCTTAGTTGACTTGAGATTGATATCTCAACCGTCGACAGTTGGGGCCGTCCGTGGGGAGCTAGTAGATCGAGCATGTCAAACTCCATCAGCGATCAGGGATCTCTTCCTGAGGGCTACGACTCAGAAGGGCAGGATGTCGTGTCCCCTGCTGGATCGGATTGATATGTTCGATCTCGATCACCTTCTAGATCTGAGACTCAGATCTCCGGCTACGTTCCGGAGATGGTCCTAGATCAGATCAAGCTCCCGTCATTGACGATGAATACGGAACCGACGATCTTTACGATTGTTTAGATCTTTGGGATTCCAAGGCTATGTCGGTTGATTCTTCCTGTGGAGACACAGTGATGACACCGTCTAGCGCGCCGACGCACGGCCACCGCGATATCAACATGGCCGACGCGGGAACCTCAGTAGAACCTGCATGGGTCGCGGCGGCCGAAGAGATCGAGCGGATCAATTCTGCTCGGCTTCAAGATGGATCTGCATAAGCTGCTCGCGAGCAAGATGTTGTTCGCCGCAGTCTGGATGATTCGATCAACCAAACTCTGGCGCAGTTTCGTGATCAGCGCAAGCGACAGCGTCGCAACCCGGCTCGCACGCCTACGCTAGTTCTCCCGGCAGAAGTTTCTCCTGTTCGGGCTCGATCCCCGCGTGACCAGACTCCGGTCGGGCAAAACCCGGATGCCTCAGAGATCCCAGGACCCCTTGAGCAGAGTCGGGAACGACTCCAGGCCATGGCAACGGTGATCAGATCCACCAACCAGGCCGACCTCGCTCGCATGGGCGATGCTGTTGCCTCTCACCTTAAGCGATTGGCTGAGGGCTTTAAGTCCATGGGTGAGGTCAACACTTCCTCCGGGCAGCGCAGTCAACCTGTCCGGGTGGATTCGGATAGCGAGCGTTCTGATCGATCGCGTGACCCCTGTCACCATCGAAGGATCATTGTCCACGAGCAAACTACCCGTAATCGACGACACTCCCCAGTCCCCGTGGTCACCGTGATCACAGGGGCAAGCGTGCACGCGACGATCGCGGACGATCCCCTCGTGAGGAGCGCATCGTAGCGACCACTAGGAAGGAGCGTGGTGGTTTGTCTCAGAGGGAGTTCATCCAGGCAGAGTCCTCCCACTCAGCTAGAGTTCCTCTGGGCAACAGGACCAACGTCTTTTCAAGACTAGTTTCTGCAGGGGAAGGTGGCCAGTCGTACGCCTTGGGCTGTAGGGCTTTCTCTGATGAGCTTCACGCTATCAGGTGGCCCTCCAAGTTCAAACCCGGTCACGTAGAGAGGTACAATGGGACTCAGAACTCAGAGGAGTTCCTCTCCATCTATGCTACTACCATCATGACGGATGGGGCTGACGAGCTAGTTATGGCGAATTACCTCCCGACTGTTCTTGAGGGTGCTGCTCGGACGTGGCTGTTCAATCAGCCAGAAGGTGCCATCTCTTCGTGGGACCAACTTTGTGACGCTCCGATCGCCAATTTCCAGGGCTGTTACGTGCGTCTGGGCAAGGAGGATGATCTGCACCAGATGATCCAGATGAACGAGGAGACCCTCCGCAATTTCGTGAAGCGTTTTATCAATATCCGCAACACGATCCCGAACATCTCGGACGAATCTGTTGTCCGCACCTTTAAAAACGGAGTCCGCGACGAGCGGCTCACCCAGGATCTCGAGATCAATGAGACCTGGACCGCCAATGATCTGCTCAAGGCGGCTGACCGCTATGCCAATGCGGCAGAGCGTGTTCAGTACAATAAGACGTTTGACAAGGGCGAGCTGCCCGGTCAGCCTGGTGTGGATGAGAAGAAGAAGAGTAGCAACAATCCTGGTGACAAGAAGTCCTAGAAGAAGAAGAACAAAGGTGATGCGGACAATACCGTCGCGGGTATAGATCGCGCACCTCCTCCCTAGGACGGGCAGAAGAAGCCCAATAATAACTACAAGGGCAAGAAGCCCGCCCAGGGAGGCAATCAAGGAAAGAAAGGTCAGAGTGACCAATATTGCCAGTTCCACCTGAATTACGGGCACGATATTCGCCACAGCAGGACCAGGGCTGCAAAGCTCGAGGATTTCTACAACGACAAGGGCCCAATGCCCACCCTGCCCGAAAAGGGTGATGCCGGCAAGGACAAGCGCCAAGCCGATGGTGGTGATCGGGATGATGAGGATGATTATCCTGAACCCATGAACCACATAGCCGTTATCTTTGGCGGCTCCTCGGCTTATCCCTCTCGGCGCAGCCTCAAGGAAGCTGCCCGAGAGGTCCACAACGTTGAAAAAGGCAAACGACAGCCCGAAACAATGAAGTGGACCGAGGTTTCCATCTCCTTCTCTAAGGAGGATTGCCCCACCGGGATGACCAAGCCTCAGCGGCTCCCACTGGTGGTCACTCCAACCATCAGCAACGCCAGGTCGGGCGTGTCCTGATCGATGGTGGGAGTGCTTTGGACTTGTTATCTGCAAAAGTCTTGGACGAGATGCCATGGTAATGGGCCGTGATTTTATCTCCGACAGGAGCGCTTTGGACTTGCTTTCTGCAAAGGTCTTGGACGAGATGCAAATTCCTCGCTCCAAGCTGAAGGAAGTCGCCATGTCCTTCTATGGGATTGTTCCGGGAGAAGCGGTTAAACCGTTGGGGCAGGTCGTCCTGCCCGTTACCTTCGGCAGTCCAAGCAACTTTCGGACAGAGTTGATACAGAGTGATTACGTTTGACATAGTCGACTTCCCATCTGCGTACAACGCAATCTTGGGACGGCCATCTCTTGGCAAGTTCATGGCCGTGTCCCACCATGCATATCATATCTTTTGGACCTACTTCCTTAATTGGGTTGATCCCGTGCGCATTCCCTTGGGCAACCAGGGTTCGAACCCGCATGTCCCCCAATTTTTTATTTAACATGTGTCGTCGGCATTGAAATCCCCACCAACGCAGGCCTTTTGTAGGCCAGCCCGACATAACACACGGGTGAATTGGCAAGTGGGCCCAGATGAGCTAGAGACTGCCACGTGGGGTCCCATAGAGCCGATGACACAATATTTTCTAGTAATTCTATTTTTACCTTCCTTAATTCATTAAAAATGTTTTTCTTTGATGGAAAATTTCTAAAAAATCATAAGATGATTTGGATTGGTTATACTTCACACTAAAATTATTGATTGTGCATTATTGTTATACCACAGTCTCTTAAAGAACTAATTGCTTACGAGGAAGGCTCTGTGTGTTGTAATACATGAACAACAAGGGAGTAGTTTGTTCCATTTGAGCAACACAACATCATGCACAAGCAACAAATGAATTAGAAGATGTTAATAAACATGTAGAATCCCTACTCATGCAAAAAGTTCATAATAGAAAGCATTTATAGCTATGGCGGTGCGGTGCACTGAGGTGGGATGTAGTCAGTGCGACCTGCACAACTTTCTATACGCCGCTGCTACCGTACCCCGCATCACCGTGCCCAGCACCATGCACCACTGTCGACCCCATGCCCGGCCTGCTGACGCCAGCCTTCCTACACCCCAGCGCCGCCTCAGCCACCTCTCCGATGGCATCGACTCCTTTCTGACTTCCCTGGACGTACCATCGGCCTCTCGTCTTCCTCCCCGATGCTACCGACCCATCCCTGAGCGTTGCACATGCATAAAGTAGGTACACACACATATTTACCATTTTTTATGAACATGCAATCTA
This sequence comes from Raddia distichophylla, assembly GCA_005191435.1. Lineage (NCBI taxonomy): Eukaryota > Viridiplantae > Streptophyta > Magnoliopsida > Poales > Poaceae > Raddia > Raddia distichophylla. The sequence goes on from SPJY01022318.1 coordinate 54,708, forward strand.
TGTCATCGGATATTCGAAACCAACAACCATAGTTTGTTAAATTGAACATATTCATCTATGCATTGTATATGCGTCGATCGAGCCAGTATCTAACCCGTTCGGGAATGTTCTGCAATTTCGTAAGGAGCCCGACGATATTTCATTGGTTCCATTACAAAACGTGTTGGGCTCTCGAGCTATCCACATTTTGGACAGCACACGAATGTGTGCTTGAGTATGGTTGTCGTGGTGCGCGCTTGTATGTGCCAAAATTTTGGTCGCATGACCCTGTTGTTCTTCGACTGCAAAACACAAGTAGTACGCCAGACCGGTCGTTCCACTAGGAAACAATGGGGTTATGCTACATTGCCACTAGAATTTTGACTCATACACGCACGTGCCACAATGACCTTACTCAAGAACACATCCGTGGGTGGGTATGCCCTCCATCTAGATATAGCCAGAAAGCGTTTAAACCTTTGCCTACATCCATTGACAATATGTGTCGGGGATAAAATTACGGCCCATTGCCATGGCCCACTCCATGACGGCCCAATCGAACAGCTTACCACCTGGAAGGTTCCATTTGGCCCGTGTGCATCCTGCTGAACAGCTTCCTGATTGGCACGGTACGTAACGGCCTAAGACTTCGTGTTCGAGTCCAACTCGAGGAAGAGTTCTGCACGGCTACGTGAAGACCAGGACGTGGTTTCCCGGATTGGAGCAGATGTCGTGATCCCCAAGAATCGGAGTATACCTTATCTGCCTCGGGATGTATTTCGCATGTACGAGTTTGTTACGGTCTCGTAGTTAGCCCGGCCCGATTGTCCCTTGGTAGGTCGGTTGTTCAACAATATATAAACAGAGCCCCTACGGCGGGTAGAGGGCACAATCATACGGCCAAGCACCGTTGCGTTGTCGCATACTACTCACTGAGACATGTTCTTCTCGTCGAGTTCCATCTTGTAATCCTCTTCGATATAAAGAAAGGCTGGACGTAGGGCTATTATCTCTTCGAGAGGCCTGAACCAAGATAAAACCTCGTGTCTCCCTGTTGCTCGTTGATTGATGTTCGTTTTGTTCGGCGTGTCTCCTATCTCCCCTTCTCAAGAACCTTAGTTGACTTGAGATCGATATCTCAACCGTCGACAACAACCTATTGGGCGAGAAGGGGAATTCTGAGACAATTTCATGGCACAATTGCCAGAAATGGAGCATATTGTCCTATTGGCAAGACTTATTGGAGATTAGTCAAGCAGAAAGGTGGAGATCAAACAATACTTCAGTTAGTACTGGTCTGTATATTTAGTTAAGTGTTAAATCTTGCTTATAAATATGGCCAAGTTAATATATTATTTCTTAGCTTGTCACTTCTAAACGATTATAGACAAAGTTCTTGTATCTTCGTTTTTGTGAAAAATGGATACTTAAAACTATTGGGCGAGATTGGAAGCAACATAAGGCTACACTAAAGAAGTCTTTGTTTAATGCGAAGAAGAGATTAGTGTTGTGCAGGCGGTGCTCGAAAGATGTGCAAGAGGATGAATGGGTTGCAATTGTCAACCAATGGAAGTCAAAAGAAGGGAAGGTAACTAAAGTTTTGATGTACTATTGATTTGGCTATATCTATCTATCTATATATATCTTTTGTATTTTAAATCCTGGTACACAATAGGAGGTTAGTGAGAGAAACAAAAGAAGTTGCCATATGAGAAATCAACCCATACAGCTGGGACAAAGAGTTTTGCTCACTGGGCAGAGGACATGGCGAGTACGGCGTTATTATTATACTCTCATATATGTTTTATTTGATACTTTTGCATTTTTTAGAGGCAAAATGATCCTGAGAAGAAACCACAACATAGAGTACAAGAATATGTTGCGACACACAAGGAGAGTAGCAATCATGGACAGGAGCATGTGATATGCCATATACAAACAACTCAAAAATCACTTATAATTAATATGATTTAGGTGCATGCTTGTATGCATATCTTTTGCTTGTAGGCTAAGTTGAAAAGTCTTCAGAAGGATCAACTGCAACTAGCTGAAAATGATGGAAGAGTTGCATGGGAAGGAGATGCTTTGCACAAAGTCTTGGGTGATGAAAAACCTGGACATGTTCAAGGAATGGGATTGCTTCCGTTTCCAAAACAAGCCTATGACCACATGCCACGTCGTTTGAAGAACACAGAAGTTAAAACCTCGGATGGGTCATCGCTTGATTTAGAGGCACATCTTATGCAAGAATTTAAAAAAGCTACAGGAACACTTAAATGAACAAAAAAAATATGTATGGAACAAGATATATGCATAGAACAAGAAAAACATATTAAAAAGCAAGATATGTTGATTGAAGAATTGCAAAACAAGGATGCATGCCATGGGAATGAAATACCAACACAGGTACAAGAAAAATCTTTTTGTGTTTTGTGTTATTTTTACCTAACCTCTGCATCTTTGTTATAGGCTAATATTCAGACAGATTATCGCGATGATCTTCATGCACATGAAATACGCTCGAAAAGAAAGAAAATACCAAAATGTTGATCAACTGATTAGATCTTTACACCATATTAAGCATCACTAATTAACTATGCAGAGAGTAGATGTACCAGACCTAGATGTATTGGTGATTGAAGGCCAAGATACACTAGTGGTAAATTTCTTATTAAAACTGCTATTTCCTTTGTTATATTGTTAGTACATTGAGCAATATAGAACAATATAGCTTTTTTAACTATTGCACACAAAGATATTCCAACTTCATAACCATCTTGTCCTTATATAAAGCTACTTTTGCCCAATAGAATAAGCATAGAATTACACTATGACAAAGACACAAAACCATATAAAGAACACCCTTCCTTTAACAAATGTGGTAGGCTTAGGTTTTTAGCTCTTCTACCAGATATTTTTAATCAGAGTTAGATTTAATACTATTTATTTTCTCTAACCGCAGCGTAACAAGAAGCTCAATAAGAAGGAAGACACTTTAAAAAAGAGACATGAGCATGAAAAAGAGACCAACCCTTCTGCATTGAAGGTAGTTCCATATAAGTTCTGGTACATATAATTCATGACCATTCTTAAATAATTGCTACATTTAAATACATGTTGGAACCAGCGTACTCCTTATGATTACCATATATCCAAATAAAGAGGTAGTCGTATATGCTACTTTTTAAAGTAGTAGTCTAGATGATGAAGTTGATGGTGTCAAACTAGGCAATCAATACTGCAAAGTGCGTGTAAATCATCCTGTTGCAGAGCATGACATAATAGTAAGGCCATACAGAATGCCAAAACACTTGGAGAAGTCAGAGGAAAAACTATTGCTTGGCCTTCGATTTGTGTATGTTAATTCTATCTTAATTTGATTTACTATCTTACATATTACTTTAATATTTATATCCCTACATTTTTTCTGTAGGTTCACAAGATCAATGGCTGAATAATGCATTCGGCTTTTTTACTTCAACAAAAGGGATGAACAAGAAAAAAACCTTAGTAGAAGCAATATCAACACTTGTCTTCCTAGAATCTAATAGCACGAAGCCGGTTTAGTTTTATGTGCGTTTATCATATTTTTAAGTCAATTATTACTCGTTAGCTTCTGTGTATCGACAAAGGAGTTGTTTTCCATTTCTATGTGAAGTGATATACACATTACATTATATTTAAGTGAACAAAATATATTTTGTGATTATTGCATATATTTAAAGTTGCTCAAGATCTATTTTGGTAAATTCTATGTGACAGCTATATTATCTACCAAAAAATAATATAATTATATACACGCGCATTTAATGATATTGCAATAGACTGTTTAAGTGATACTATTAGATACCGTCAATTAAATACATACATGTGATGCGCTAAATGCATGTTGCTAGTTAGCAACACATATACAAATATACTGCACCATATAATTTGTGATGCAAAATACAACCAGCAACATCACCTATAACAATACCTACGTTATGTGGTGCTATTGATACCTGTAACACATATGCATGCATATAGCACCATATGAGTATGTTGCTATAGGCCAGCCCGCCTTTAGTGCGTCGGGTCGATGAGAGAAACAAAAGAAATTGTCATATGAGAAAGTCAACCCATACGGCTGGGACAAAGAGTTTTGCTCGCTGGGCAAAGGACATGGTGAGTACGGCGTTATTATTATACTCTCATAAATGTTTTATTTGATACTTTTGCATTTTTTTAGAGGCAAAATGATCCTGAGAAGAAACAACAACATAGAGTACAAGAATATGTTACGACACACAAGGAGAGTAGCAATCATGGACAGGAGCATGTGATATGCCATATACAAACAACTCAAAAATCACTTATAATTAATATGATTTAGGTGCATGCTTGTATGTATTTTTTTTGCTTGTAGGCTAAGTTGAAAAGTCTTGAGAAGGATCAATCGCAACTCGCTGAAAATGATGGAAGAGTTGCATGGGAAGGAGATGCTTTCCACAAAGTCTTGGGTGATTAAAAACCTGGACATGTTCAAGGAATGGGATTGCTTCCGTTTCCTAAATAAGCCTATGACCACATGCCACGTCGTTTGAATAACACAGAAGTTACAACCTCGGATGGGTCATCGCTTGATTTAGAGGCACATCTTATGCAAGAATTTAAAAAGCTACAGGAACACTTAAATGAACAAAAAAAATATGTATGGAACAACAAGATATATGCATAGAACAACAAGAAAAACATATTAAAAAGCAAGATATGTTGATTGAAGAATTGCAAAACAAGGATGCATGCCATGGGAATGAAATACCAACACAGGTACAAGAAAAATCTTTTTGTATTTTTTGTTATTTTTACCTAACCTCTGCATCTTTGTTAGAGGCTAATATTCAGACAGATTATCGTGATGATCTTCATGCACATGAAATACGCTCGAAAAGAAAGGAAATACCAAAATGTTGATCAACTGATTAGATCTTTACACCATATTAAGCATCACTAATTAACTGTGCAGAGAGTAGAGTGTGATGTACCAGACCTAAATGTCTTGGCGATTGAAGGCCAAGATACACTAGTGGTAAATTTCTTATTAAAACTGCTATTTCCTTTGTTATATTGTTGTAGTACATTGAGCAATATAGAAAAATATAGCTTTTTTAACTATTGCACACAAAGATATTACAACTTCATAACCATCTTGTCCTTATATAAAGCTACTTTTGCCCAATAGAATAAGCATAGAATTACACTATGACAGACACAAAACCATATAAAGAACACCCTTTCTTTAACAAATGTGGTAGGCTTAGGTTTTTAGCTCTTCTACCAAATATTTTTAATCAGAATTAGATTTAATACTATTTATTTTCTCTAACCGCAGCGTAACAAGAAGCTCAATAAGAAGGAAGACACTTTAAAAAAGATACATGAGCATGAAAAAGAGACCAACCCTTCTGCATTGAAGGTAGTTCCATATAAGTTCTGGTACGCATAATTCATGACCATTCTTAAATAATTGCTACATTTAAATTTAGGATGGAACCAGCGTACTCCTCATGACTACCAAATAAAGACGTAGTCGTATATGCTACTTTTTTAAGTAGTAGTCTAGATGATGAAGTTGATGGTGTCAAACTAGGTAATCAATACTGCAAAGCGCGTGCAAATAATCCTATTGTAGAGCATGACATAATAGTAAGGCCATTACAGAATGCCAAAACACTTGGAGAAGTCAGAGGAAAAACTATTGCTTGGCCTTCGATCTGTGCATGTTAATTCTAGAGTAAATTACACTGTTGCCCCTTAAAGTTGGTCGAAAATCTCACTTAGCCCCCTAAACTTTGTTTTGTCCACTGCGGCCCCTTAAAGTTGTTTCCGGATGTCACAAAGCCCCAGAAAGTTGGATTTTGTTGCACCACAACCCCCAGAAGTTGGCTTTGGGTGCTGAAAAAATTAGCCTGTGTGACACCCGGAAACAACTTTAAGGGGCCGCAGCGGACAAAACAAAGTTTAGGGGGCTAAGTGAGATTTTCGATCAACTTTAAGGGGCAACAGTGTAATTTACTCTTAATTCTATGTTAATTTGATTTACTATCTTACATATTACCTTAATATTTATATCCCTACATTTTTCTGTAGGTTCACAAGATCAATGGCTGAATAATGCATACGGCTTTTTTACTTCACCGAAAGGGATGAACAAGCAAAAACCTTAGTAGAAGCAACATCAACACTTGTCTTCCTAGAATCTAGTAGCACGAAGACGGTTTAGTTTTATGTGTGTTTATCATATTTTTAAGCCAATTATTACTTGTTAGCTTCTACGTATCGACTACGTATCGACAAAGGAGTTGTTTTCCAATTCTATGTGAAGTGATATACACATTACAATATATTTAAGTGAACAAAATATATTTTGTGATTATTGCACATATTTAGAGTTGCTCAACATCAATTTTGGTAAATTCTATGTGACAGCAATGTTATCTACCAAAAAATAATATAATTATATACACATGCATTTAAATATTTAATGATGTTGCAATAGACTGTTTAAGTGATGCTATTAGATACCGTCAATTAAATACATACATGTGATGCTAAATGCATGTTACTAGCTAGCAACACATATACAAACATACTGCACCATGTAATCTGTGATGTAGTATACAACTAACAACACCACATATACAATGCCCACGTTATGTTGTGCTATTGATGTCTGTAACACATATGCATGCATATAGCATCATATGAGTATGTTGCTATAGGCCAGTCCGCTTTTAGTCCGTCTGGTCGATCCTTCTGTGACCAATATTAACTTAAATTATATAGTTTCTAATTAACGTCATTCTCTCTGTCTCGCACAGTCGTGTCGGGTCATGAATAAGGAAATTATGCACCCGCCGCCTAGCCAAGCCAGAGCCCTATTTCAATTCCACCCCAGCTAACCCGCAGTGCGGTGCTGGTGCAACCATCCGGGCATGTGTCCACTCCACATGTAGGTGACCTTATATATTATAATGCACCGATCGATATTGATACGTCGGTGATCGGGTGGAAATATTAATATATTGGTCGCGACCAATCCAGAATTACTGCAGATGCATGCGTGTCTGGCCACATAAAAGGCCTTCGGTCACTTCACTTGCTTTTTGGCACCTGCACTCCTGAGTCGTGTCACCAATGATGCTCTGTCCCGAAAGTCCTATAGTGCACGCAGCTAGTGGAATACATAGCTCCCTACCATATCTTTAAACTAAAGCTTCATCGTTAATTATATTATAATTTTTAGCACATACTCCCTCCGTTCCAAAATAAATGTCCTTCTAGGTCTTATAACTTGTCTCATAATAAGTGAACTTCTAACTCTAGATTTCTCTTCCATCACAATAATACCTCTAGATTCCTCTCCCCACTACTATAAAATACCTCTTTATTCCCCTCCCACACTATAAAGTAGCCTAGATTCTCTACTATATACACTCCTCCTTAGTTTTTTCAAAACAACCTTAAAATACACTTGTACTGGGACGGAGGGTGTATTTCGATCGATCATATGCCATTCATCGACCAAATTAGTGCAGGGCACATGTACCGCACTGCATTTGGTCGATCGCCCCCTGTCCCGATCGGTATATGCATGCAATGATGGTTGCACGAGCACCGCAGAGCGGGTTAGCTTCTCGTCTATCTATATGCATGCAATGATGCAATCCACATGAATGCCGTAAATGTCAGTGGAGTCGCTTTTGCTTCCTTGTAGTGCACCAAAAGAGCGTGTACACCTCAATGGTTTATAAACTATCTTTAAAATCTGCCGTACAAGACATATGTATATATAAAAAAGCATATATAGATATTTGAACCGTCTTAAAAATAAAAGTCGATTGACTTTATACAAAATGATGTACAAATTAATTTCAAGCATAGGATCGATATTGCTGTAGACAGCTAAATTAATTAGCATAATCATTGATAATCTTGTGTGTAGTTTCTTGTGTACAAATTTCAAGCGACCTTTACTCATCAGTGACAAATACTTGATCATCAATGTTTAAGGGTGAAAAACGTTGAATCCACCTCTAAATAATGAATAGGTTTTATCCTTTGAGAGAAATATTAAGGGCTTGTCCTTATCAGTTTAAATTAAAATTAAAAACTACAACCAAAAGTTGCCACACTTTTTAGTAGTTTTTACCAGGCTTTTAGTGGTTCTTTTCAAAGCTGTCAAAACCATATTTTAATAATTGTTTTGGCTCTCCAAACCGTCTTTTTCTTGAGGTTTATAATGTTTTTAGGTTATAATCTAATGCTGGTTTTAGCAAAAAGAACAATGCCTAAAGATGGTAGTATCTAGGCATGGCAAAGAGATTGAGGCTATAGCTGAAATTAGATAATGTTTTTATATTTGTTGGTGGACTTCTTTCGGCGCTACATATATATTTGTTATTTCCACGTGCACATACATCTCCATGTGTTGATTTTACATGGCGATGTTTTAGGTTATAATTAATTTAGTATTATTATTTGCATTACAATTTGTTGTATACACTACAGGAAAACGACGTATTAACGTCGGCCAATTTTATTTACGTCGGTCCGAACGAAGCCGACGTAAATAATGGGGTTATTTACGTCGGCCTGATCATGCCGACGTAAATAATGGTATTTACGTCGGCCTGGCCGACGTAAACACAGCAGCTCAGGCAACCGCGTAACCAGGTGACGTGGCAGGCTTATTTACGTCGGCCGGCCGACGTAAATAATGGTATTTACGTCGGTCTGGATCGGCCGACGTAAATAATGCGTTTATTTACGTCGGCTTTACCCCGACGTAAACACGCCCTTTTAACCTAACCCGCCCGGTGCTGTGTCTCATTTCCCACACGCCGCCGCCCGTCCCGCATCCGCCGCCGCCTCTGCCTCCGCCTACGCCACCGACGCCGCGCCCCGGCCCAGCCCCCGCCGCCGCCGCCGCGCGTCCCGGGGATCCCCTCCGGCCCCGGCCCCGGATCCACCGATCCGCCCCGCCTCCCCAGCCTCCTGCCCCTCCATTGCCCTAATCTACCCCTGGGGGTAGATTAAGCTAATCTGCACCCGAGCCTTCCCAGCGAACCGCGCGAGCCAGCCAAACCCGGAAGTAAACGGTCGCATTTTTGAAAGTAATCGGAAGTAATCGAAATGAACGTGTTTCAGCACGGAAAGTAATTCGCTGGGAGGCAAGATCCTAGAATCGTGGGGGCATTAACTACCCTAAAATCGTGGGTTTGCATGTCGGTTTATTTGAATTTTCAGTTGCTTCTTTTTCAAACGGATTACTTTTCATTAATTATATTTCTCGAGCCAAAATAAGAAAGTAATTCGAATTTTCGACCAGTTACTTATCATTACTTTCGATTGTGCATACATACAACAGTGAAAAAAACAGCCAAAAACCTAATTACTATGCATTACGAAATATACATTTTCACACTGGGAATTCTAAGTAATCCGATGGATTTGCTAAGTAATCCCCTAAGCAATCCCTAAGTAATCGGCGCCGTGCGCGGGGGCGGCGAGGCCGCGCCGGGGCGGGGTCGGCGCAGGCGGCGCCGGGCGTGGTCGTCGGGCCGAGGGCGGGGTCGGGGAGGCGGCGCCGTGCGCGGGGGCGGCGAGGCCGCGCCGGGGCGGGGTCGGAGCAGGCGGCGCCGGGGCGGGGTCTGGGAGGCGGCGCGGCGAGGAGGCGGCCGGCGGCGGCGTGGGGAGGTGGCCGGCGGCGGCGTGGATCTGACGAGAGAATGAGGAGAGGAGAGAGAAAACGGGGTGAGAACCATGGGGATGTGGTATTTAAACTACCAGATCTGATTTGTTTAAAATAATTAAATGCTGGGGAACCTGCTTTGGTCTAACCGGCTAGCCCCAAACCGACCCAGGTGTAGCTCTACATATAGGGGGAGATTAGGATCTCTCTCTCTCTCTCTCTCTGTCTATATATATAATATGTGATTTGTCAATCACATTGGCATGTCCATGCACTTTCTTATTTATGCACACCAAGGGCCCAAAGGTATGCCTCCAGTTATCAAGAAGGAAAAAATTCCATCTTGAACTATTACACCCTACGTCATGTTTAATGACATACCCCTAAGTTATCTTTATGGCTTCTTTGTTATAATGAAATATTTGATAGCCCCAAAGTATATAACTAAGCATATTAGAGACCAATAAGGATCTTAGATCAAATAATTGTATAGGTATACCACACAAGACTGCGGACTAATAGCACATTCAAAATAACAACCTAACTGTGTCTCAGTGTAGGTCTATCCAACACCGTGTTCTTAACATGTGATCACATTACTGATTTGATATCTCCATATATATTTTATGTGAAATAATACCATCAATCAATACATGTGCTGGTCAAAACATTATTGTCCTGCATAATGATATTAGACCAGGGATCATTTAGAATAATATCACATAAACAATTTGTTTCGTAACCAAGACGTACTTGATGAACAAAGTAACGACATTTATTCAAGTAATTAATAACTACATGAACATAAACATGTGATACAAACATCTCCCATGATTGCATCTAGGGCATATCACTAACGGTTTTGCTCCTAGGCAGTCGTCCAAGTGGCGGTTCATCTACCCAGATGACCGTGTCGATGCCGCGTGCTTCCTTTTTGTCTCTTTCTCCCTCTCCGGCATGCCTTTGCCACCACACTCCTTTCCCTCTTTTTGCTGGCTGCTGCATGCTGCTGCCTCTCGTCAGAACTCTGATGCTGGCCGATTCAGTTTAGGGTTGGGGTTTAGGTGGGGGTTCAGTGTCCCAAGCTTAGAGTGATGCTGAGGAGGAACGACACTACGGTGGGAGGGGTTCATGGTGGAGGCGGCGAGGCCCCGGTGGTGGTGCCAGAGCTATGGGAAATGATCAAGGTGGTTGGGCAAACATTGAGAAAACTTCAAATGTAGAAGCACATTGTTATTAAGCGACAAAATAAACTTGAAGAACTTCTTAATATTATGTGTAAAAGGATCTAGTTGGCCTAGGGGGTGAATAGGCAACTTTTTGAAACTTTTAAGTTAAAGTTCAAGCCTTTTAGCAATTTGTTACCCAATCTAGCTAGCAAGTCCTATATTAAGCAAAAACAATAATCACAGCGGAAGAACAAACATGCTGAAAGCAAATAATAGGAATTAAGTGCAAGAAATAAGAGAGGGACAAAACGATTTCGACCGAGGTTCGGAGTCCTCCTCCTACTCCCCGTTGAGGCAAGCCCTTCACCAAGGACCGGCTCCCGCTCGAGCCCGCAGCCTCATTTCACTCATGGTTGCTTTTCACCACTCTTGTAGGCAAGCACCTAGCATCCACAAACCATCTTGAAGGCTCCCACAACCACCATGGCAAGCATTTTAAAAACAACACCACCAAGCCGTTTAGGATTGGCAATCCAAGAGTAATAACCTTCAAATAATCACTCAAGTGGATAATACACTCTCAATCGTATTAGGATACATTTGGAGCAATGGAAATGTTGAGCCTTTTAGTGACAATATGGTGTAGCTGAAGAACTAGGCTCATGATCACTAGCTAATGGGTGTGAGAATGATATTCTAAGGCCAACGCTCTATTTGGTATAAAGGTTTTGTGTCCTTTTATAGGCTAAGATGCAAATAATAGTTGTTTGCGTGTAATCCTAGCCGTTAATAAGAGGACAAAATAAATTTATTGTTCTTGGTTAGCTCTTGGAGACGGCCCAGGGCATTTCACTTGCAACCAAAGAGGGCGCACCAAATTGTCGTCAATTCCTCCCTTGGGGCCAAAAGAGGCAGTTGATGGCCACAAGATCGCTTTTCTTGCTGTGTTAGTGGACTGCGTCCTTGTTGATTTTTTAGTAAATGTGTAAATTATATTCTAATCATCAAAAGTTTTGGTCCCAAGATGTGATCTTGTTTTGTGCGTGTGTTGTAAACTATGGTAGCAACCAAAGTATTACAAGTTTTGTTGATGGTTGAATGTCAATCGTGGTATGTATTTATGTGTTATTTTTATGTTTGAGATGTGATGAAAAATGTGTATTGTGGACAATATTTATGTGTATTGTGGATGTTTGAGTTGGGCTAAAACCGATTATATTGTTAATGCTTGAATGAAGCTGAATATACAGTAAATTTAAGATTAAGTGGTAAGCATCAACAAATGTGCTAAGGGACCCATGGCGACCACCCAGGCTGACGGCCTGTATTTACGTCGGCCGCCGACGTAAATAGACTTATTTACGTCGCTTTTTATACGTCGGCTTATTTACGTTGGCCGGTCGACGTAAATAGCTATCTACGTCGGTTTTTGGGCTATTTACGTCGGCTTCTGGCTAATGTAAATACCTCAGATTCCTGTAGTGGGGGCCTAGATGCTACAATCTCCCTCTTTTTGGTGATTGATGACGATATACTTTATGCAAAACAGAGTTAGTTCCAAGCACATATAATATTGCAAGAAAAATCACAAAAGAAACTCCCCCTTAAACTGGCAATATGTTTAAACAAGCAGTAGGAAGTTCAAGTTCAACAGAATGGCTCCAACTAAAATAGCCAACACTAAGACATGGGCTAAGAACTTAAGAGCTTTTCTCCCCCTTTGGCATCAAGCACCACAAAGAAAGGAAGGTGTTTGGAGAATGTCCTCTTGAAGGCCTTAGTCAGCTTCGACATCTTGAAACTTGTCCTTGTAGAGTCACTGCCTAAAGGAGATGAGTATTCAGCTGATTCATCCTCTTGCTTGAAGTAGGAAGCTGCCACAGCTTGATCATGCCAACTTGGCTCAGGATCCTCTTGAATGGTCCAGAATGGTCCATTGATGAAAATCTTGTTGAAGCTGATGTAAACTAGAACCAATACCATGAAGTTCAGAAAGTGCTATAGCCTGCTCCCTTCTAACTTGTTGCTCATGCTCAGATTTTCTTTTGTATAGGTATCTTATGCCTTCATCTTAATGTTTTATAGTAGATAAAATATTTTCTTGGGAAGGTGCCTTGGTGGAATTCCAAAAGTTTTCAAAGGCTGACTGATATTGAGTTGTTTGGTCCCAAATTTCTGATGTACATTGATAGACCAAATACTGAATATCTTGACAATAATGGTCAGCATCAACTGCAATACTGTCCAACCTTGTATTAGTGGTGTCTGTCCTTTTGTTCGGATCCTCAAGACAGTTGGCATTTGCTTCTTTCATATTCTTCAGATAATCCATTTTGGAAACATTAGGCCTTGAGAATCAAATAATTTTTCTGCGTACTTCTTACTTCTCTAAATTCCTCATCATACTTGTCCTGGAGGCTATTGACAGTGGAATGATGCCCTTGAAACTGAGTACCCAAGTTATCAACTGTTGAGGTTAGTCCTAAAGTATGGGTTCCCAAGTTATTAAATAGAGAGGAGAAATTCTCCCATCCCTGAAAAAGATGTTCTTGGGGCATTGGTGTAGCTAGGTGACTTGGGACCTCATGATGACTAGGAGAATCATGGCGTGACTAAGAAAATGCTGAGGGCATAGATTGAGAATCCAAAGGTTCAGTTCCTGCAGGTCTTGAATTTGTTATAGTTTCTTGGTTCTATGACAAGACACTCTTCAAAGTGAGGTTATCTTAATTTGTGAACTTGCCCATTGATAGAAAATAGCAAATATGGCCTATGACTTTTGATCCAAAGAGATGCATAAAATTCCATCACTCTGTCCACACTACAAGGTATAGTCTTATTTGAGATGATATCTAGCAACCCCAGGGTGGAGTTGATGCAATCCACCAAATAGGAGGACCCAGTCACTTCACAAATCTATCTCCAATCTATGTATTGGACTGGTGAAAGAGGATTCTTCCTGTCCTTATAATGCTCATAGATGCTGCTTTGTAGTAATGTAACAAATATTTATCCATGGGGTGCTCTGTCCAGGGGAAACCAAGCTTTTTCATTACTAATCTAACATTTCTCAGCTTCTTCCCCCACCGAAAATGGTAGCTCATTGTAGGGACCCGAAAATGGAGTCGAGTCCCCTCTGTGCTTTACATGTTCTAGTCCCTGCATCAAGTAGCTAGAACACATAGATATACAACTCTTGGATCATAACCATTCAAGGAATAAACTTTATTTTTATCAGAGTGCTTGCAAACATGGAAAATATTACCATAGTCTTGGCTTAACAGCCTTACAAAAGCGAAGGTCTTGAGATGTAAACAAAGTACAACTGATAAACAATGAAAACCCAAATAAACTCCACAGGTAAAACTGTATAGGCGCACTCCTAGACGTCATGATAACCTTCTTCTTGAACTCTAAATCTAAAATCGCTCTCTTGAAAACTCATCTTCTTGAACTCCCCTTCTGAGTAAAGATTCTTATGGCTGCAACCTGCTCGTTGGAATGATTAGCCCGCATGAAAGACGGGGTGAGTACGCGAATACTCAACAAGCTATCGTCCTTAAAATTTAATGCAGTAACAATGGGATAGGGTGGTTATTTTTGCCCAGCATAAATTCCTAACTTATCTGTTTTCAAAATTTCGAACAAAGTAGTTTCATAAATTAGTTAACCCATGAGATTCATCTAATCCAAAACGTATTTTCATGCCACGAGCTTCACCGCTCGGAATACCCAGAACCACACCTAGAACCACATCGAGTTTCACCACTCAAAACACTTGGAACCACAGTGAGATTCACCACTCGGAACACTTAGAACCACATTGGGCTTCACCACTCGGAACACACCAAAACCACACCAGTTCTCAACAACCTGTTTTAATGAAAACAGTGGGACTATTAGTGTGAGATCCTCCTTGCCGCTTGTGACCATGAGCATGGCTACCATGACAGCTTGGTTAAACTTTGCAGAGTGTGTACACTTTACCCCTAGAACCGTATTCCTAGTGAACTGGTGAATAGAGCAAAGGCACTACCCGGATCCACTAATTCGAGCCCGCGCACTCAGAGTGACCCACCGACATCGGATTCACCTCACGAGACATGAACCACCCCTTATGTAGGAAGACGAACCCGAATTAGTTTCTCCGAGCAGCGAATTAGGGCGTTACCATTATTCGCATCCAGGGTTGTACTGTAAGGCAGGGTGAAATAGTCAAAAAGATTCGGTCCTTAGGGGACTCAGTGCAATCCCTACACACGCAGTGCTTCCTTTACTGCCGTCCCCCCACACACGTCGACCAATAAGAGTGCTCTATCATCCTTGGAATCTTCACAAGTCATAGCCGTAGAGGCATATGTACGCACCCAATGGCATTACGCCACACCCGCAAGTCACCCAACAAGAGTGGTCTACTGGCCTTGGAATCCTCACAAGTCATAGCCACTCCTATTGCCGAGGCGGGTATACACCACATACTCAAATACACACTACGAGTCCATGCCATGCCTCACCACATGCATGCTTGAAGCGGGGGTCCATGACCGCACGCTACCAATCATGTCTCCCTGAGTCTATGCACACCACATATATTTTAGTTATTTAATTTCAAATACCCATAGCTATCCAAGCCCATTGATAACAGTTTTGAACGATGATGATGATAATATGTCCCAATTCCCAAGCAACTACCCTTCTGTAATCAAAGAATTGGCTTTAAGCAATATATATTGCAAATGACTACAAGGTTCGGTTTTAACATGATAATCAAGCATTATCATATAGTGAGATCGATAACATATAATAAGAACATGCCTAGAATTATCCAAATATACGTAGCCCAAATATATAATAAGATACGGGTGATCTGGGTGTTCCCGAAGGAATGCTCGTGTCCCAGGGCGAAGGCCGGAAGACGAACGGGATTCCAGCACGCCCGAGGGGTCGCCGGAGTGGGGATAGTTGGCTGTACGGCGCCACCGACCGGTTATCGACGGCGCGCCTGAGACTAAGGTTTGTGGCAACAAAGCGTGCCTTTTCTGTTCTTCCTTTCTTCTTTTATTCTTGCGCCTTGCGCTGTGCTACAATTCAGGAACTAACAACCAAAGCTAACTTAACCAAAGCTAACTGACTAACAACCTAATAAGAATAGCAACTGAAATAAAGGAACTAACAAACTAGATAAGGATTAGCTAGGGCGGCTATCCTTGGTGCGCCTGACATAGACTCGATCAGGAGCAGCCGTCCTAACAATACTCCCCCCCTGGACAACAAGCTTGTCCGCAAGCTTGAAATCAGGGTGTGCTCGGCGAAGAACGATGGAGTCCACCCAAGTTGCATCCTCTTCCTGCTCGCCAGCCCAATGCACCAAGAATTGGCGGTGCCCTTTAACAAAGCGCTGCTGCAGCAAACGGTAGGGAGTCGGATGGGCTGTAGCTGAAGTCAGTGAAGCATCCTCTGGTAATGGAGGGGGATCAACCGGCGGGGAACCCTTGAACGCCTTCAGCAAGGAGACATGGAAAACGTCATGTAACCGGGCGCCCACAGGCAGCGCCAAACGGTACGCAACCTGCCCAATTCGAGCAGCCACCTGATAGGGGCCAAAGAACCTTGGCGAAAGTTTATGTTGGCCACTAGGACGCAGGGAGACCTGCCGGTGGCGCTGTAGCTTGAGCCAAACCCATGAACCCACTGTGAAAATGACCTCCCGGTGGTGAGCAATCTCCACCTTTCTCCTCCTGGAGAGATTCCTTCGCAAGAACGTGCGCGCAATCAATGTGACCCATTGCCTTTTGGCTTGGAGAATTTAGCAAGCGCCTTCAGTAGATTGACCCCCTCGCTGTTCGCCTTCGCACCTCTTCCTGAGGAAGACGAAAAAGGACTCGGCGGGCTCGATCGCATGGGCGTGAATCATATTCCGTCCAACAACCACACAGTGCCTTCGGCTAGATTTCCCTCCGCACTCGAGAGCTCCGCTGCGGCCACCGCACGGATTTCATCTGAGATTCGGATGAGAGATAACCAGTCGGCGAGCGCGCCAGATCCACTCGGATCAGATTCATCTATGTTCGTGGGTGTCATCAATGGTGGCCAACCCATCGGACAGAGCAAACAAGTCAACCTCTCAGTCTCTGACTCTAAGTCTGACGGGAGCGCTGAAGTCCGTAATTACCAGGAAGTTTTTGTCCTTGGCGCGGGGGACCACCACTCTGACTCTCCAATCGTCGATTACGAGGCAACTGATCCCGGCATGGCAAACCCAGATCCACACCGCGCTGATAACCGAGATCGCGTACAACAGCTTCGATTGTTTCGATGATTCCTGCTGATCCGTATGGAATTTGGAGGTGGGACCAGATCCGTTGGAAAGATCTCGTCGAGAGCTTGTCCGTGCATACCAAGAACGTCCAAAACAGAGTTCGTACGCATCCAGAGCATCCATTTTAATTTAACTGCGCAGAGATGGCCGAACTGGATTCGTGGACCAATTGAGCTCTTTCTTTGGCCCGCCTTAGAACGACGTGGCTTGTGGGACCAGAGGGTGCCGAAGAGGTGGAGACCCGTCTTTCTTCAGTATGTCTTCACATAGTGGAGGCGGCCAGGGTGGTGGCCGAACTTCTGGATAATATCGTGCCTTGTCCAGAGGTCGATGATGCTGACGGAGTGATCGACTTGTTGTAGACGAAGTAGTCGACGAAAATCTTGATGACCAACATATTGATGTAGTGTTGGTCATACCTATGATGGGCATGGTCACATCACCCGAGGAGACGAAAAAGGACTCCGCGGTCTCGACCACACGGGCGTGAATTCATTCTGCCCGACAACAACTCAATGCCCTCGGCTGGATTTCCCTCTGGACTCGAGAATTCCGCTGTGACCTTCGCACGGATTTCCTCTGAGATTTGGACAGGAGATAACCAGTCGGCGAGTGCACCAGATCCAGTCGGATTAATCCGATCAGATCCAACTATGTTAGTGGGTGTCATCAATGCTGGCCAACCCATTGGACAGAGCGAACAAGTCAGCCTCTCTATCTCTGACTCCGAGTCAGATGAGAGCGCTGAGGTCCGTAACTATCGCGAAGTTTTCGTACCTTAGCGCGGGAGATCATCACTCAGCCTCTCCACTAGTCGGTTATGAGGAGACCGCCACTGTGGCAGGGGACATGGACCCGCGCCGAGTGGAGGACCAAGACCGCATACGTCAGCTTCGCATCCGCTGCCGTGACGTCCAGAATGAACTTCGCGCGGTGAAGCTAAGGGATCAGGACGTCTACACAACCTCCCAGGCAAACATCATTGCCTCGAAGACTCTTCTTGAGACCATCGCAGTGCAACTTCCGAAAGACAGCCCGCTTGTCCAGACCCTCGCTCGAGCGACGACCATGGTGGAGATGGCTGCCATTCAACAAAACGAGGCGCGACCGGCTCCGACCGCTTCAGCTCGCTGCCGTTCTACGCACAATTGGAGCAGGGCTCGTGCCTCCGCGGCCGGCGATTCTCGCCAGACCGCAAATCCTCAAGGCGGAGGCGGCCACGACCATTGGAGGGGATTCGGGCCTTCACCCCGGATCTTCGCCGAGTAGTTTGGCTGGATGGTTTCAACCTCAAAAGCATCGACAAGTTCGATGGCGAGAGGGACCCAAAGAACTGGCTGCAAGTTTACGCCCCAGCAGTCAGCGCGACAGGAGGTGATCAGAACGTCATGGCGAACTATTTGCTGGTCGCTTTGACCCCAACCGCCCAGACCTGACTAACGGGACTCCTGGAGAACTCGATCGAGTCTTGGGATGACCTCCAGGAGCAGTTCATCGCCAATTTCCAAGGGACCTATGAAAGGCCCACGGGGGGATGGCAGATTGGACAGCTACATCGCCGTAAGAATGAGACTCTTTGTGAGTTCATCAAGCGCTTTACCAGTAAGAAGAACGAGATCCGAGACGTTTTGGAGCAAACGGTCATCGACGCCTTATTCGTCGGATGCAAATCCGAGGAGTTAATTAGGTAGATGACTCGGGACCCCCCGCGTAATCTCAAGGCCATGTTCACAATGACCCGAGACCCCCTGCGTAATCTCAAGGCTATGTTCACTATGGCGGACCAGGAGGCCGAAGCCGAGAAAGCCATTGCGAATCATCGCGGTGGAAACAACGGAGGCCCCAAGAAGAAGCCTAACGATGAATAAGGCAAGCCAAAGGATAAGAAGTGGAAGGGGGAAGAGATGGTAGCCAATATGGAACGCAATCGCCCTAAGCCCCCTAACGACAACGACTACAAAAAGGTTATGGATTCGGTATGTCCCTTCCATCCTAGAGGAAAGCACTCTGCCAAAGACTGCCTCATTCTACAGAAGTTCGCCGAGAGCTCCCAGCAGTCGGCAGCCAAGGGCGGACAAGGCAAGAAACCTGATGGAGACTACCAGAACGCTAAGCGCGAGATCAACTACATCTTCGGGGCTCTGATGCGTACGAGTCCAAGCGGAAGCGAAAACTTACCACTCGGGAGATCAACGATATCATGCCCGTGACTCCAAAGTACTTGCGCTGGTCCGAGGTGCCCATCACCTTCGACCGATCGGACCACCCGGATCGGATCGCCTTCCCTGGGAGGTATCCACTGGTGCTAGATCCGGTCGTGCGAGGAAGCAAATTGAAGAGGGTTCTAGTCGATGGCGGGAGCGGAATTAACGTCCTTTTCTTCAAGACCCTGGACCAGATGAATATTCCTCGTTCCGAGTTACAGTAGGGATCATCTCCTTTCCACGGGATAATCCCCAGGACGTCCGCGAAACCACTCGGACAGATCTATTTGCCCGTCACGTTTGGGACTAAGGATAACTATCGGACCGAGAGTCTGAGTTTGGGATCATCTCCCCTCCACGGGGTAATCCCCGGGACGTCCGCAGGACCACTCGGACAGATCTCCCTGCCCGTCACGTTCGGGACTAAAGATAACTATCGGACCGAGAGTCTGAGTTTTGAAGTGGCTGATTTCGAGACGGCATATCATGCCATCTTGGGAAGGCCGGGGATTGCCAAATTCATGGCAGTTCCCAACTACACATATCTTGTCTTAAAGATGCCAGGTTCCAATGGTGTAATCACCCTACCTGGTGACGTTAAACAGTCCCTGCTCTGCGACAGCGAAAGCTGTGAGATGGCGCAGGCGCTGGATTCATCTGTTGAGATGGAAAATATCCGACTAGAGGTCGCAACCCTTCCGGATGAGGGGGACGTCCCCACCAAGAAGCAGGCCAAAACGTCCATCCAAGCAGCCGAAGAAACCAAGATTCTGTTGAACCCGTCTGATCCGGCCAAGGCAGCCGTGATTGGGACAGGGCTCGATAGCAAATAGGAAGATGTGCTCGTCGCTTTCCTCCGGGCCAACCAGGATGTGTTCGCTTGGAAGTCTTCGGACATGCTTGGTGTTCAGAGGGTGGTGATCGAGCACTCTCTCCACGTCGACGAAAAGGCGAAGCCAGTCAAGCAACGCCTACGAAGATTCGCACCAGATCGGAAGGACGCCATACGGAGTGAGATCACCAAATTCTTGACCTCTCGGTTCACGAAAGAGGTGTATCATCCCGAGTGGCTTGCCAACCCGGTCCTGGTGCAGAAGAAGAACAAGACATGGCGGATGTGTGTCGACTACACAGACCTCAACAAGGCGTGTCCAAAGGATCCTTTTGGGCTCCCCCGCATCGGCCAAGTGGTGGATTCCACCGCCGGGTGTGAGCTCTTGAGTTTTCTGGACGCCTATTCGGGCTATCAACAGATCAGTCTGAAGGAGGGGGATTGCATCAAGACATCGTTTATTACGCCTTTAGGTGCTTTCTGCTATATCACAATGCCATTCGGGTTGAAAAATGCTGGCGCAACTTATCAGCGCACCATACAGCGGTGTTTTCACACTCAGCTCGGACGCAACTTGCATCAAAACGTCGTTCATCACGCCCTTTGGTGCTTTCTGCTATATCACAATGCCATTCGGGTTGAAAAACGCTGGTGCGACCTATCAGCGCACCATACAGCGGTGTTTTCACACTCAGCTCGGACGCAACGTGGAGGCATACGTCGACGACGTCGTAGTAAAAACAAAATCCAGAGGGGATCTCATAACAGATCCGACCGAGACATTCGAGAGCCTAAGGGTATTTCGGATGAAGCTAAATCCCGAGAAGTGCGTTTTTGGGATTCCGTCTGGTAAACTACTCGGATTCATCATCTCCAATCGAGGGATCGAAGCAAATCCAGAGAAAGTCAGCGCCATCATCAAGATGAAGCCCCCGACTAATCAGAAGGATGTGCAGAAGCTCACTGGATGCATCGTGGCACTCAGCCGATTCGTTTCCCGACTCGGGGAGCGAGGCATGCCTTTCTTTAGGCTCTTGCGCCGGCAAGACGATTTCCAGTGGACAGCGGAAGCACAGCAAGCCTTTCAAGATCTAAAGAGGTTCCTCACCACGCCTCCGGTGTTGGTCCCTCCCATGCCCTAGGAGCCCCTCCTACTCTACATTGGCGCAACGACTCACGTCATCAGCAACGCTTTGGTGGTGGAGCGGGACGAAGAGGGCTCCCTTCAGAAGGTACAGCGTCCGGTCTACTTCGTAAGCGAGGTATTGGCCGAATCCAAAACAAGGTACCCGCAAGTTCAAGATCATGAAATTTCGGTGGTCACTTCTTTCCCGCTCGGAGACATACTCCACAATCGGGAGGCCACTGGGAGGATTGCAAAGTGAAATAAAGTTCAGGCCTCGATTAGCCATCAAATCTCAAGCGTTGGCCGACTTCGTCGCCGAGTGGACAGAGGCCCAAACCCCAGCAGCAAAGGAGAATCTCTAGTACTGGACAATGTACTTTGATGGTTCCTTCATGCTCAGCGGCGCGGGGGCTGGGATTTTGCTCACATCGCCGACTGGAAAGAAGCTACGCTAAGTCCTCCAGATACTGTTTCCCTCAGCAACAAAGCCGCCGAGTACGAGGCGCTCCTCCACGGGCTACGCATTGCCATATCCCTTGGTGTCAGACGGTTAATGGTACGTGGGGATTCCCAACCCGTGGTCAACCAAGTTCAAAAGGAATGATCTTGTATCGGCGACTGCATGGCGGCTTACTGCCAGGAGGTACGAAAGCTAGAAGACAAGTTCGACGGACTGGAGCTGACACACGTGCTCCGCCGAGACAATGAAGCAGCAGACGAGCTAGCACGGATGGGATCCACTCGGGCGCAGGCCCCGACTGGTGTTTTCGTCCAACAGTTGCGTGCGCCGTTTATCAAGCTACCCTCTGCACCAGGAGAATATCAAGAGAAGCAGCAAGAACCCGATGCAGAGGTACTATCGATTAACCCTGGGTGGACACAGCCTTACTTAGATTATCTTCTTCGTGATGAGCTGCCCGACGATCGAAGCCTCGCCGAGTGCATTACACGTCGAAGCCAAAGCTACAAGGTAGTCGGGGACGAGGTTTTCAGAAAAAGCAGTTCCGGGGTACTAAGGCGTTGCATATCAGAGCAAGAAGGCAGAGATCTACTTAACGAGATCCACTCGGGCGAATGCGGCCACCACGCGGCGGCCAGCACTCTGGTGGAAAAAGCTTATCGACAGGGATTCTTCTGATCAACCGCGGTCACAGATGCGGAAGACATAGTACGCAGCAGCCAGCACTCTTGTGGGAAAAGCCTATCGGCAAGGGTTCTTCTGGCCAACCGCGGTCACCGATGCGGAAGATAGAGTACGCAGGTGTGACGGGTGTCAGTTCTTTGCTCGGTAAATTCATATGCCGGCCCAAGATCTACAGATAATTCCAATCTCTTGGCCCTTCGCCGTCTGGAATCTCGACATGGTGGGCCCCCTCAAGCGGCCGCAAGGCGGGTTCACCCATCTCTTTGGCGCCATTGACAAGTTTACCAAGTGGATTGAAATCATGCCGGTTGCTGTAATCACGGCGGCCAAAGCGTGCGAGTTCTTTCGAGACATCGTTGAGCGCTTTGGCGTACCCAATCGCATCATCACCGACAACGGCGTTCAGTTCAAAAGCAGCGAGTTTCAAGATTGGGGCGAGGAGCTGGGCATCAAGATCTGCTATGCCTCGGTGGCCCACCCAAGGAGCAATGGGCAGGTCGAGCGTGCCAACGGATTGGTATTACAAGGGCTCAAAACCAGAATCTTTGATCGCTTAAAGCCATATGCTACGGGCTGGGTAAAGGAGTTTCCTTCGGTGCTCTGGGGGCTTAGGACAACCACTAGCCGAGCCACCGAGCAGACACCCTTTTTCCTAGTCTATGGCTCAGAGGCGGTCCTCTCGACTAAATTAAAGTTCCGGTCCCCTCGGGTCGCCGGTTTCGATGATAATCAGTCGGATGAAGCAAGATACGAAGACCTCGATCGGCTCGAGGAAGCCAGGGAAGCGGCATTGATGCAGTCTACAAAGTATCAACAGGGCTTGCATCGCTACCATCAGCGTAACGTACGGGGCCGTGCGTTCTCCAAGGAAGATCTGGTCCTCCGAAGGAATCAGAAGCACGAGCATAAACTCTCCCCACTCTAGGAAGGCCCCTATGTGATCGCTGAGGTGACTCGCCCGGGGGCTTACCGGCTACAATGAGAAGACGGATCTGAAGTGCCCAATACCTGGAACATCGAGCAGCTATGTCGTTTTTACTCTTAATTCTTGTATTCAATCAGCATTGTGTAATTAGTCCTGTTTCCGACTTGCTACTTAGCTGTAAACGGTTAAGCAGTAAGTCGGGGGCTACACTAAATAGTGTGCGGAGTCAACCGCATCCTATCATATTAATAAATGTCATTTTTCTCTTTACATGTGTTGATCAAATTCGGGTGTTGTGAAAATTCTTGAGTAATGACGCTCATACTCGCCAATGACAGCGTTTAGCTACCCTGTTGTTGCATAGGGATAATGCCATGTGTGGATTCCTAGCACTCGGGGGCTGGACCACTCGGCATAAGCGTTTCATGAAAAAGGATAAAGCTAAGTACTTGGATAAATAGGATCACCAGTATCGAGGATCGATTAAGCGTTTCAAACAAAGTTACGTTTACAAGTCCAGTTCTTCAACAATCTGAGAAGCAGCCGGGCGAACTTCTTCCAGCAAAGCGCAGGCCTCCTCCTCGGTGCATGCAAATCCTTCCTTCACAGCTTCGCAATCCAGACGGGGAAAGTTCGACTTCGCGATTGCGAGGCCTTGGGTGGTGCAAGTTATTGCTGCCTCCCGAGTGAAGACCCTGATCCGCTCGGGAACATCGCCAAGACGGGCCACGAGGAGGTCCGGATCAGTCGGCGGCTCTTCTTCCAGATAAAGGCGTTGAAGTGTTGGGACTATTTCAACTAAAGCACGGCGGCGGAGCTCGTGGGCAGCCTTCACCTCTTCCTCGATGACCTGGAGTTGCGCCCTCGACCTCTGCCGATGCTCTGTGCAGCCAAGCAAGATTGACGGATCAGTCGGGTTTCAGTAAGGCTGAGTCACGGAGAGCCAATGGAGGGAAGTTACCTTCTAGCCGAGTGTCATTTTCTGCCTCCAGGGCCTTCTGCCTCGCCTTCAGCACTACATTCATAGGAAAGTTTCAAAGATCATCGTCTAAGGAGCATTCTTTTATAAAGGTTTAGCACTATTTGAGATTCGTACCTTGGATGGTGTTGGACTCTTCTACATGGCGGAATCGGAGTTCAGTGACTTCTCGTTGGAGCTCTTCGATCCGGCCACGATATTGCGACTTAACGGCGTACAACGCGTTGTCGTACTCGTCGCGGGTTTTCAATTGGCCCAGTGTTTTCTCCATACATACGGACTTCTGCCTTGACCTCTCTTTCATGCGCTGCATGGAGAAGGGAGGGAGATTGGCAGGATTCCTCTATGTAAAGTGAGGATTCAGTGTCTAGAAAGGTTCTACCTTGTATATCATGGCTTGAGCTGTCGTCATTTGATCCAGCACTTCCCATTCTTCAGCTTCCTGCCCGTCATCGACCTCACAGCCCTCCATCTCCTTCCTCCATTTCAGTCGAAGGGATGGAGTGTGAACTTTTGCAGTAGGGCGAGGAATTTCCTCGATTTCTGGCTCTGTGCTCCCTGGAGCCGGAGCTGGGATTTTGCCCTTCGCTGCTGAGGATTGGTGAGCGGTAGCGGATGGACCAGAGTCTCGGCGAGGTGGGGCACGCCGAGTCGAATCCCCTGTCGTTTGGGGCTTGGCTTGGCTGGCACTTCGCTGTCACGTGAGCTTGGCGGCTCGTCGTCATTGACAGGTTTTCCGAACATGTTTGGATATTATTCAAGACACAAATCCCTTGCAAATCGTGAAGGGCAGACGTCGTGAGGGAGTACCTTTGTGATGACTTAAAGGATTTGAATCCAAATCGGATGCCCGAACCACTCGGGCCCGAGCCAGGAGGTTTCTCTGCCCCTGACGCGGCCTGTGGGTCGGCAGATTGGGGAGACGGGGGGCTTCGTGGCGGCGTCGCCGAAGCTGGAGGTGATTTGGTTGCTAGGCGACGGCGGCGGCGCAGAAGCGGAACATGGTCATCTTCATCATCTTCGTCCGAGTCCTTGGGGACGACCCCCTTGCCTTTCTTGGTGGGAGGAGCACTAGCCGAGTCCCCTGCGGGGCGCTTGCGCTATGCCTCTTTATGGTGTGGAGCTTCCGGGACTGGATGCCTCGCGTCCCTGCGCATGAAACAGATTGCAATCAATCTCTATATCACCTTAAAAAACTACGGTTGAGTTGAGGAGGGACTTCTCCTTACCGCTGGTGGAAGGAACGTCAGGTGGTACGCGCCTGGGCAGTCCACATAAGTTATTTCTGAACCTGGAGCAAAGAGCTCAGTCATCCGGCTGATAATCTCCTTCTGCGAAAGACTTTCTCCAGTTTCCCGAGTGGAATCTTGGGACCCCGAGTATTCAAAGGCGAGATGCACCCTTTCCTTGATAGGCTGGATACGGCGCTGAGTGTAGTTCCAAACTACGCCAATGCCAGTCAGCCCGGCGGTCTTTGCGCGCTGGAGAAGAATGAGGAGTTCCTGTACTTGGCCTCCCTCGTCATCGGCGAGAGGAGAAGACCAGGAGGGACTGACCGTGGGGCACTCTCCGGAAAAGGAAGGGAGGACTGGGAGAGAATTAGCGCAGTAGAACTACTCGGAGTGCCAACCCTTGTTGGAGGTTCTCAGAGGAAGATCGAAGTAGTGCTTTCGGCCCCTTCCCACAATTGAAATCCCGCGCCGCCGGCTGCCTTGGGAGAGTTCTTGTTGGGGAAGGGCTTGAGGAGGTAAAGAAATCTAAAGAGGTCAAAATGAGGAGCAATCCCCAAATAGGCCTCACAGATGTTGATAAAAATTGCAATTTGGAAGATAGAGTTGGGGTTCAGGTGTGAAACCTCGATTCCATAGAAATGCCACAATCCCCGGAAGAATGGAGAGCAAGGAAGGCCGAAGCCGCGGAGGAAGAAGGATTCGAAGACTACTACCTCGTCGGAACGAGGGGTAGGGCTAGATTCGCCGGCGGCTAGGAGCACGCCAATAGAGACCAGCTTCTGTAGCCTCCGTTCGGTCGTGATGGACTTCATCCAATCTTTTTCGCTCTTCGCAGCCTTTGGGGCGGCGGGAGAAGGTGGAGCCATTGCAGATCGGAGACGGTGGCGACGGAGGTTGCGATGGAGAAGAACCCTAGCGGCGGAGTTCGCTGGGAGAAGCTAACAGACTGGCACGAAAAGTGAGCGAGGTGAACTAATTTCGTTCTCCTGTTCCGAACCTATCGCAACGGGCGGTGTTCGCATTCTGGGCTGGAGTTTAATTTAGCGCTGGATGCGGCCTTTTCGAGAAGGGCAAGATCACTCGGCAGTTCGAGTGGCTCCCTCCGGAAGGTTCGAGTTAAGTGCTGAATGCCGGTCCGGGAGCACGCGGTCCTAACTACTCGGATGAAGCAATGTTGCGGATTCAGAGTCAAGACAAGAAGAAGCAATGTCGCAGATTCGAGAATAAAGCAAGATGAAGAAGAACATCTAGGTTTCCCAAAGTTTTTCATTAAAAGGCACTTAGGCCTATTTACATTTTTCCACGGCACAGCACATCGAGACAGGGCTCATCGCTGGCTCACGGAGGATCAAAAGAAAAGGCCCCTCGGCGGGAGGACTTCAGAACCGCCCGTCGGCAAGAAGGGCTGCGACCAGTGCGTCCTTGAGGGGGAAGCGCACCTTGTGGAGCTGCGGGAATCCGCGGATAAGAACCCTAATGGATTCCTCTGCGCAGATCTCCGCCTTCATCAGGGCGAAATCCTGCCAGAGCTTGTCTTCAAAGGCTTTGGCGGCGGCTTCTGCCTCGTCCTTCGCGCGGGCCTCAGCGACCCACATCTCTATCAGCTCCATGATGTTTGCCATCGCTCTTAAGGGAGAAGGTGAAGTTTTCTGGGCGTCGTCGGGAAGAGGAAGACTCGAAAACTCGAAAGCCGATGGTGAAGTAGTACTTTGCTCTTGTGGTTTCTTTTATACACCAAGGGAGTTCAAAGGGCGCGCTTTATAATCCATTTCGAATATAGTAAAAACCATCATGCCGATGGGATGAAAGTGGATGAGAACACGTTCCCCTGTGGGAGTGCGTGTTGTTCCGGCTGTGTGAGAAAAGGGCGCGAAAACGCTTCGCCTTCCCCTAATTGGGCTTGGGCTAAAAACTGCAAAGGGCGATCCCCTTAACAGGCTTTCTTAACACGCCGCTGACGGTGGCAATGTGTTAAAATCGAGCCTAATTTGGCCTCGGTACACCCTGGAGGGCATATGATCGGAAGTGCCAAAACTAAAAATATTTCACGGCATACCCCATGTCGGGTCACTAGCCAACTTTTCATGCTCAAGGTTGGGTGTTGGTGAAATTTGGTTACGGTTTCGGAGGTATGCCTTTTCTAAGGTTGCCAGTTGTATACCGCTCCCCGGATGCAAATATCTCTCGGCCAAACTGTATCCAATTGGTATGCCCCTAGGGGCCTATGCTGAGCCCTTCTCTGGTTGGGACAGATACCACCCGGCTGAATGGTGTGCTCCATGTTGAGCCGAGTGCTGGTTCTTACATTTTAAGACCAGGCACCTGATGCTGATACATCTTGAAACGCTAAAGTTACAGCATGCTGCAAGACAGAAGTTGTAATGGCGTGGCTTAAGGCATGCCCCATGATGGGCCAATAGCTGCTTTTGCATTGCAAGAGTGGATGCCCAGGAGCCGAATTCTTCTGTTGAGGTGATGTGCCCAATGGGCGGACTAAGCTGGAGTTTGGTATTGCCAATCCAGGCATTGCTTTAACACAAAAACTTAAGATTTCTTGAGTTCTATACAATCACTTTTCAAATTACAGGAGATATTGGTGAAACCAGTTGGCCAGACATCTGATTCGATCGTACAAATTCATTGCCAACGGTGACCCCCCAATTAATCACCACTCGACACCAATCTTGGAAGTTTCATTCACAGTCATAGACTCTTCCTAAAAAATGAAATTTGCGTAATCCAACATTATACCCTTTTTGCGAAGGTGCAATGTAGAAGCACCAGTACATATGATGTTGATGCTGATGAAACAACATAAAAATGACATGATGACAAGTAATTTGGGCCATCAACCGTTCAAATGGAAAAACAATAAGCTGCATTTGTGATCACCTAGCAGTAGCCTTATCAAGTTTTGCTTGAATCCATAGTTACTGTTGGCACTGGTGACAGTTTAATGAGCTATGTAATTCTAGGGAAATTTGATCTTTGCCTCACATTGTAGCCTATTAGAGTATCACTAAATCACGGCTTCTGTCCTTGCCATAGAGCATTCAAATATCAAAGTCTATGAGCATAACTTTTTCCAGTCAGTTCACCTCATCGACCTTTGAAGCATGCAACCGACCAATTATTTTCCTTTCAACCAGATCAAATCCAAGGTCACAATTAATGTTAAACTGAATTTATATTAAAAGATATAATTCAGCTAAATAATTTTATCTCCTTCCACGGAAACAACCATAAGCAAAATACATCACAGAAGAAATAGAAACATACCGGATTATTTCTTGCCTAGACAAAATATAACCACAAAAGCATAAATACTAAATGAAAATACAAATCAAAACACAAGTATACAGTTATAATACAGAACCACTGAACTAGTAGTATGTTGGCAAGAATGATTAATAGGAAAAGTAAGATTCATTAATAGGAAAAGTAAGATTCATTAAAGTGAGATGGTTGGTCCAGATTGCAAGTTAGCAGTACCACCACCATGACCATTAAACTCTTTAAAGTAGTAGAGATTTTGTCCATAGTCAAGAAAAGTTTGATTCATGTAAAGAAGTTGAGCACAAGCACTCCCCACCGCTATGTATTCCGCTTCGGCGATTGATAGCGCCGCATAGTTTTGTTTCTTGGAAGGCCAAGATACTAAAGACCTCCCTAACAGTTGGCACCCTCCCGCGATACTTTTTTGGTTAATTTTTTACTCCGCATAATCTGAATCGGAGTACCCAATTAGCTTAATAGAGGCACCTTTAGGATACCATAAACAAACAATGGGAGAAAATTTCAGATATCTTATAATTCTTTTAACAACGGTTAAATGAGATTCTTTGGGTGAAGCTTGGAAACGGGCACACATGCAAACACTAAACATAATATCAGAGCTAGATGCTGTGAGGTAAAGTAAATAGCAAATTAAGGAGCGATACAACTTTTGATTAACAGGTTTACCTCCCTCATCAATATCAAGGTTTCCATTTGATGCCATATGCATCGAAATTGGTTTGCAATCGGCCATCTTGAATCTTTTCGGCAAAATCACCCTCATACTCTTTGTGAGAGATGAATGTCCCTTTCGCCAATTGCTTAATTAAAACCAAGAAAGAACTTCAACTCTATAATCATTGACATTTTGAACTTTTTGGACATCATTTCTCCAAAGTTTTTACAATTTAGATTGTTAGTTCATCCAAAGATACAAATAAAGAGATTTCCCTCAATGTTCTTTGTGAATAATGTGGGGTCAACACTCCCGGTTTCGAAGCACTTTTCGAAAAGAATGCTTCTTAGACGCTGATACCAAGCTCTTGGTGCTTGCTTGTGCCCGTACAACGCCTTAGAAAGCTTATAAACGTGGTTTGATAGAAATGGATTCTCAAACCCGGGAGGTTGTTCAACAAAAACAAATTCATCAATGAAACCATTGAGGAAAGCACTTTGTTATAATTACAAGCAAAAGCGAGAAGGAACCGAATGGCTTCAAGACGCGCTACGGGGGCATATGTTTCTCCATGGTTAAGTACAACAATTTGAGTAAAGCCTTGTGACACCAAGCATGCTTTGTTGCAAGTCGCCATTACAAGCTCGTCTTGCTTGTTCCGAAAAGCCCACTTAGTACCAATGACATTTTGGTCCTGAGGTCGCTTGACAAGTTCCCATACATCATTCCTTTCAAAATTATTGATCTCCTCGTGCGTTGCTTCCACCCAATTTGGATTTTGCAACACTTTTTCAATGTTTTGGGGCTCTACACAAGAAACAAAGGAGAAGTGCTCACAGAAATTTGCATGACGGGAACAAGTTTGCTAGATGACTTTTGGCAATTGTATGGTGAGTCTTAATGAGTTGTGGTTCTTCAATAGACTCACTTCCATCAGCTTCTCCCATGTCTTCTTAATTGCTCAGTTGGGGCGTAATGGAGGGAGATTGCTCAACATTTGGGGCATTGAAAACTTCCTTTGGTTTTTCAGCTCCAACAGTCATGTTCTTCATTGCTCTAGCCAATGCCCCATCACCTATATCACTTAAATTCTCATGATCTACTTGCGAGCCATTATATTGGTCAAACATGATATCATAACACTACACAACAAGACGAGTGGAGTTATTGAACACTCTATAAGCTATAGACTTAGAGGAATAGCCAAGAATGATACATTCGTCGCACCTCCTTTGAAACTTACCCAAATGGTATCTCTTTTTTTAGATGTACACTTTTCACCCAAAGACACGGAAGTAGAAGATGTTTGGACGTGTTCCAACCAATAGCTTATATGAAATTTTCTTAAGAAATTGGTGAAGATAAAGTCGATTGATAGCATGACAAGCTGTATTGATTGCTTCCGCCCAAAAATTGTTGCGTGTATCATACTCATCCAACATGATTCTTGCCTTTTAAATGAGAGTCCTATTCTTTCTTTCCACCACACCATTTTGTTGTGGTGTGTATGTGGCGGAAAGTTCATGCTTTATGCCTAGCTCATCAAAAAAATCTTCAATGTTAGTGTTAATGAACTCCGTCCTATTGTCACTTCTAACTTTCTTGATGGGAGAATCAAATTCATTTTGTTCCCTTTTTGCAAAAGTTTTGACATTGAATCGATCACCGTCGAGTGATTTCTTCCGCTGTTGCTGTTTCAATTCTCGTCGAATTGCTTGGGCCGTTCCACGTGAACAGGTCAGTCGTGTTTTGGCATGGTTGATAACCAATTGAGGAGTGGTTTAGCGATTGTGAGGCTGATGGTCATGTTCTGGGATCGTGGTTAGCTGTCCCTTCATCAAAGTCACAACTCGCCCCTCTACGGATTTCTCCTGCGACGGAAGATCGGGACCAAACTCATGCGTACGCATCTTAAATCGAGGCGTGTGCGTATCAGTTGGTGACAGCCATGCTATCCGCGTGGCAGTTTGTGTGATCCGCCCCTTAGTCTCAGCCCAGTCGAGCCTAATCGGGGTTGATCATAATCATTCGGTGTTCTTAACTGATAGCGGGTGGTAGTGAATCGGCCGAGCTCCGATACAGAGTAGAAATTGTGTGTGGATTATCCTTATACCTTTGATCAGTGTAAACCCTTAGTAGAACCTCTCGACCCGAAATATTTTACCCCACTTTCGTCATTCCACCATATCCATCCGGCCAAGTCAAGACTAGAAACTAGACTTTTCTCGTTCTTCATGGGAAATCGGTACCTTTGGAATACTTCGGGGGTGAAAGCTATTGCGATATCCGTGTGCTTGCAGATTAATTCTAAGGCATAAGAATTTTCAACAAGCTTTCTCGCGCCGTTACCGGGCAATGATAGCTATTCTAGTTTCGAACCTTGTGTGTCCGTGTACCTCAATATTTTGTAGCTGTCGGCATGATAGTGTTGATCTCTCAAGTGATAAGCTTTTGCTTCCACACACTGCCTCCATGACTTTATTATAGTCATTGTCGTTGGGGGTTTGGGTCGACTGCGCTCCACATTCACGACCATGTCCTCCCCTTTGCGCTTCTTATCCTTCGGCTTGCCAGGTTCATCATTGGGCTTCTTCTTGGATCCTTCGTCGTGTCCGCCTCGGTGGTTAAGGATGGCCTCTTCGGTGTTAGCTTCCTGGTCCGCCATGGTGAACATTGCTTTGAGTGTCCTCGGGGGGTCCCGTATCATCTGCCTGATTAACTCTTCAGATTTACATCCTGCGAAAAAGGCGTCTATAACTGTTTGCTCCGAAACGTTCTTAATCTTGTTCTTCTTCTTCGTAAAGCACTTATGAACTCACAGAGAGTTTCATTCTTTCTTCGATGTAATTGGCCTATTTCCCACCTTCCAGCGGGTCTTTCATAAGTTCCTTGAAAGTTGGCAATGAATTGCTCTTGTAGATCATCCCAAGATTCGATGGAATTCTTCGGAAGCATTGTTAGTCAAGTCTAAGCGGTTGGGGTTAGAGTAACTGGCAAGTAATTTGTCATGACATTCTGATCTCCTCCCGCTGTGCTGACTGCCAGGGCATAGACCTGTAGCGAGTTCTTTGGATCTCTCTCTCCATTGAACTTGCCGATGCCTTTGAGGTTGAATCCGTTCGGGAAGAACACTCGGCGGAGATCCGGGGTTAAGACCCGAATTCCTTCCAAGGGACGTGGCTCGTGTCGCTGTGGAGATCTGTCGCGCCGACCATAACGCTGGCCTTGGTGATGATTCCCGTCATGATGATCGTGTCGACTGGCAGTGCCATCAGCATGGTTGTCGTCGCGCCGACTGTGGTAGCCGCGCTCATTACGGGATGGTCGCTCACCGTCAGTGTGCTTCCTTCTTCCTGCTTTTATGTCGTGGCGGAGATCATGCCCCACTGATCGGTAGGAACCTCCAGCCGCAGACGCATGTTCCTTGCTCCAATTACGCGCCGACCGGCTGTTTGCTGTAACGGACGCAGTTGGAGCCGGGTGTGCGTCATTCTGTTGGATTACCACCATCTCTACCATGGCTGTTGCCTAGGCTAAGGTTTTGAATCAGCGGGTTTCATTCAGGGAGTAGTGGGGCCATGGTTTGCAGGTTTGTTTTTGAAGCGACAATGTTGGCCTACGGGGTCATGTACAATTCATGCTCCCTTAGTTTCATCACCTGCAACTCATTCTGAATGTAGCGGCCTCAGATTTGAAGCTGGCGTATACGCTCTTGATCCTCTCAAAGGCGCTGCTCGGTTTCATCTGCGTTGGCAGCGACTGCTTTGTCTCTAGCGCGCTGAGAGGTCGTACGAAGGTCTGCAGCACTGAGCACAAAAACTTCATTGTAATTGTAAATCTTAGTGCTTCCTTCGGACTCAGAGTCCAAGTGGGAGAAAGCTGACTTGCTCACTCTATCCAAGAGGTTGGCCACCGTTGATGACACCTACGAACTGAGTCAGGGTCGATTGGATTGATCTAATCTACTCTTGGGGTTGATTCTCAACTTGGTCACCTCCAAGTCCGAGTTCAGGAAAGATCTGCGGGTAGGTGGCAGCAGAGTTCCTGAGCCAAAAGAAAATTCGAGCTGAGGCGTAGAAACTCCCCTAGACTGGACCACGTCCGAGTCCAGGGAAGTGTCAGTACCGAGCTTTGCTCTGCTTATGCAGGATGTAGGTACGAGAAGGAGTTGATGATCCATCAACTTGGAGAATGTGGCCGCAGAAATCGCCAATCCGAATGGAAGTGAGGGTGGTGTAGCGTTGGAACCTTCTCAAGATCGGCTCTCTTCTGGGTGAAAGAGGTGAAGGTTGCCGATTTCGACCGTGATGAAGTCAAGGGGTCTGAAGCGGAACACCTGCCCTGGCATGAAGCCGGTTCCCGGCAACTTTAAAGACGCCATCAAACTTGGTGATGATCTTGACGCCCCCCACCTGTCGGGCCAAGTGTCGACGGTTGTAACCTTGGGGGCACTTGTCGGAAATAGAATTTATATGGGTTGCGCAAGATGTTAAGCCAGATGGTAGCACAAGATAGGGAGACTTTTTTATACAGGTTGAGGCCCTCAACTTGGAGATAACACCCTAGTCCTGTACTATGGGATTATGTGGAGATCTCGATTACAAGGATTTCTCGAGATTGTATGCTGTGGTGAAAATTAGATGAGATGATGATACTACGGCCCCTACCCCTCCCTTTATATAGTGTAAGGGGGATAAGGTTACATGATCATATCCAATTTGTTACACCGGATCCTATATCCAGAGTGACTAGCACGTATGCGCACCAGAATTTACAAATATGAATCTTCTAATCAACTGGGAAAAAGCTCTATCCTCAAACTTTCCTTGGCTTCCAAGTTATGCATAGTCTGAATGATATCTATATCCTTCCAGCTGGCCCGAGCTACCCCTATTTGCTGGTCTAGGGGCCTTTTAGGAGGATACCCGGGGCCCATGTCGTCCACAAGTCATTAAGACTGAGGCTTATTTGCTCTTTTCATAAGCAAAGCTAGCTCCTTAGCATCATCTTCGGCATCAATGTTTTCTTCTTCATCATCGGAGCAAACCTTCTCTTTTGCTTTGAAAGCAAGATCCTTCCTCTTGGCCAGACCCTCACCCTCATCAAAGTGCAGCTCATATGTGCTCAATCTTCCCAATAGCTCAATTGGGGTGAGAAACTTGAGGTCACCTGATAGGCGCGGATGCGGGGTCCCAATCTTCTATTGAGAGACGATGAGAGTAATTCGGTAGGTGTCATAGAGACTTAAACGATCCGGCTTCCAACCCCGCAAGGAACTAGAAATCCCGGCGATCGCTAAACCACCATGACGAGTGTTATTGACCGAACCAAAGGCACGATCGACCTATCCACGAAGGATGGTTCCTGCATGCAACCAAAGAACGAGTAAGAACACACGATAAGCAATCACAATTGCGAATATATATTAAGATAAACTGGGGTTCAGAAACTTGGTCTTTTGGTCTGGCCAACACAAAAAGAACAAGGCGATATCTCACACAACCGTGACAAAATCAACTAAACAAAACCTAACTAAAACGACGCAAGACGGAGAACTTATATAGGGCGGCGGCTAGAGGAGGGGTGGCGCCCAAACAGGTGCCTACGCGTGCACAACCTTAACCCTAGGGGTACACGGGCCTTGGGCCCAAAAATATGGCGATGCAGCGCCGGGAAGTTTCTGTTCGTCAACTTGTTTTCACGATTCCCGCTGACTCATATAGAATTAGGAGGCATTGCTGGATCCGTTAGAAAGCTTTTCTCGTAAGCTTTCCGTAGAGTCTTTATTTGCCTCACTTCAATGTCGTATGTGATCTGGACGTCCGTTTGAAGGTGCACTGGTCCTGGATGGCCGAACCATACTCGACAACGACTTTGACGTCCTCTCGACTTGGGCCCGGTGGTCGGGGACTTTTTTATCCTTATAACTAACTTGCTGAACTTTCGTTGATGAACGCTTGATTGGCATGGCTTGGGTATTCATGCCGTCTTGACGCTTTTCTACTCCATCAGCAAGCTCGTCAGGGACTATAAGCTCGTCAGTGATTGTGGACAACATAGACCCCGGGTATCCACACGGCGGGCCTAAAAGACCACCCGACAGGGGATGGACCAAGTCGGGTGGATAAGGATGGGGGGTAAAACAATAAACAAATCTTTTAAATCATTGCATAGTTCTTTAGCTAATTCATGATCTACACAATTTGTTTTAGCGAAGAGAACATGAGTTTTCAATGTAATTTTATATTTATTTTTATATGGTTCATTCTTTTTAGCAACATCATGTTTCTCAATTTTATCATATTCCTGCTTTTCTCTTTTTGCTCTTTCAACATTAGCTTTGGTTATTTCAGCAGAGGTCATATGTTGTAGCAAAATTTTCTTGCCTTTAAACTTGAATTTATATTTATTAGTTCGTGATGAACAACATCTCTATCATACAACCATAGCCTACCTTATAAAAGTGAACATGTATCCATAGGTACAACATTACAATTAATATGATCATGTTAAGAACCAATAGAGATGGGTACTCGAGCAGTTTTCGTCATAAGAGTTGAACCATTTAATCACGTAAGGATGTGGATGTGGACTCCGTATCAAGCCAGACTTCTCAACCATATGCATGCTAGTAAGGTTATTGTGATTACCTCCATCAATAATGACTTGGATAGCGTGATCCTTGACAACAAATCTCGTTTAAAAATGATTATGTCGTTGGTTCCTCTCTTCGATGTCATCATCCCTGTTCTCAAGTTGTGCAGGTGGCACATCTTTTAATTATTCTTTGTCATCTTTGTTATCTTTCTTTTCATGTGAACCTGTCATGGGGGCTACTGTGGACAACATAGACCCCGGGTATCCACACGGCGGGCCTAAAAGACCACCGGACAGGGGATGGACCAAGTCGGGTGGATAAGGACGGGTACCACTCGGACTCTAGAAGACTTGCTCGGTAAGAAAAGACATGAAGATAGAAGCCTATCCCTAATTAATAGGAAAGATATACTTGTAATCCCGGATAACTACTGGAGGATAGAAATAGGAATCCTACATCGTAACCGACTAGGACTCTTCCTTGTAACCCCACCCCCTCCACTATATAAAGGGGGTAAGGGGCCATAGTTCGGGATCTTAATCTTCACCTCCATCTAGAGAATTACACATCTACAGCTTGATCATCTCCCAGGTTGATCATCATCTTGTACACATATACTCCATATAATCCCAGAGCACAGGACGTAGGGTATTACCTCCGCCATGAGGGCCTGAACCTGTATAAATGCTTGTCTTGTGCTACCATCGAGTTTGGATCTTGTGCATCGCCCCATATATAATCATTGCCGGTGGTGACCCCCAGTTAGTCACCTGTCGACAGTGATGTCCTCATTATCCCCCTTTCTTGAATTTGTGCCGTCCTCGACTCGAGCATATTGTCCTGCAAAAGATTAGGAGCAACAGGGGTAAAACAATAAACAAATCTTTTAAATCATTGCATAGTTCTTTAGCTAATTCATGATCTACACAATTTGTTTTAGCGAAGATAACATGACTTTTCAATGTAATTTTATATTTCTTTTTATATGGTTCATTCTTTTTAGCAACATCATGTTTCTCAATTTTATCACATTCCTGCTTTTGTCTTTTTGCTCTTTCAACATTAGCTTTGGTTATTTCAGCAGAGGTCATATGTTGTATCAAAATTTTCTTGCCTTTAAACTTGAATTTATATTTATTTGTTCGTGATGAACAACATCTCTATCATACAACCATAGCCTACCTCATAAAAGTGAACATGTATCCATAGGTACAACATCACAATTAATATGATCATGTTAAGAACCAATAAAGATGGGTACTCGAGCAGTTTTCGTTACCTTCAGCTTACCATAAGAGTTGAACCATTTAATCACGTAAGGATGTGGATGTGGACTCCGTATCAAGCCAAACTTCTCAGCCAAACTTGACAGCAAATCTCGTTTAAAAATGATTATGTCGTTGGTTCCTCTCTTCGATGTCATCATCCCTGTTCTCAAGTTCTGCAGGTGGCACATCTTTCAATTGTTCTTTGTCATCTTCGTTATCTTTCTTTTCATGTGAACCTGTCATTGTTACCAGAAACAAGAAAAATACATAGATGTATATATATCCAATGCTCTACTGGGTTGTATGAGTGGCAAAACCCTCTCTCCAATCTATCTTTTGCTCTTACCAGTTCTTACCACGCAAGCAGTAAGTACGTTCGGCAATTGGTCGATGATAACTTCGAATCACGAGGTGGTAAAGTGATGGATAGAATCTATCTCTACTTGGTTTGTAGAAAGTTAAGCTTGGACAGGCTTTAATATGTAGCAAGGAGATACTATAACCACACTAGTTAATACAAGTTGACTAAGTGTTCAACGGTGATACTATGCTGGTCCTAGGCTAGACAGTGTTAGTGACGCGAGTCTAATCACAGACGTAGTCACATACAGCTGCTGAACACCAAAATGAAACCTCACAATTCTCTTTCCTTTTTTCACTTTTCTTCTATTTTTTTCACTGATTTTTTTTCCTACTGAGTGCACTTTTTTTAATAATTTGTGCGGCTTATTTTTTTCAATTGCACATGCCTTTTTTTTTATCTTTTTTTTTTTTCTCAATTGCACATGCCTTTTTTTTATTTTTCTCTCCTTTTATTTGGGTCAACCGATGCAATTCCCATGAAAATATTGTTTTCTTTTGGAATTTGTGGCAGCTCGGTCAAGTATGGGAAGCGCTGTGGCAAAAATAGGAATAGGAAGCTGCTGATTGGATATGGATGGAAAGATGAGGGCCGGTGGTTAAATAAAAACAAAAAACAAAAAAAAAACAAACCAGCTAACTTTGTGGTAACGGTTCGGCTTTGGTTGCTGGCCGGCTGAAAAGGAAAGAATCGGGCTGCTCTTTTAATAGGAGTTAGAAACCGTGAGCAGGATTTATTTGGAGATCGTGCCCAATTTTCCTAAATAGGCGGAGATCTGGTGAGTCGGTTTCGTTTTCGGTAAGGAGAGGAAATCAACCGTGGCTGGCACAAATTGGAAACCCGAGATTTCTTTGTGTGGCGGCAATGAAACACTTAGGAACAACAAGACGGCGGCGGCTGATTTCTGTGGAGATGCAGTGAACAGACAAGAAACACACCAACCACTGTGATGGCAAAGGTGAGTTGAACTCGAAACTCTAAAGGACTAGACGCTACGACCAGCAATGATACGACGATGTAACGACAAATTCAACAAGAATTAAACTAATGTAGAAATAGTAAAGGCTAAAAAGGCTCGGATAATCGTAGATGCAAATCTCTTTTTGGGTGTGGCAATTTTCTGGACTCTAGGTACAAACCGATTTACTAATCAGAAAACGAAAATTTTCTCACCAGGCAACGGATGCTCTGATACCACTTGATGGGCGCGGACGCGGGGTCCCGATCTTCTGGTGAGAGATGGTAAAGATAACTCGGTAAGGTGTCACGGAGACCTAAACGATCCGGCTTCCAACCCCGCAAAGGAACTGGAAATCCCGGCGATCGCTAAACCACCACAACGATTGTTATCGACCGAACCAGAGGCACGATCGACCTGTCCACGAAGGACGGTTCCTGCAAGCAACCGAAGAACGAGCAAGAACACAAGATAAGCAATCTGAATTGCGAATATATATTAAGGATAACGGGGTTCAGAAACTTGGTCCTGTTGGTCTAGCCGACACAAGAAGAACAAGGCGAAATCTCACACAACCGTGACGAAATCAACTAAACAAAACCCAACCAAGACGTAGCACAGCGTGGGACTTATATAGGGTGGCGGCCAGAGAAGGGGTGCCCAAACAGGTGCCCACACGTGCTCAACCCTAACTCTAGGGATACACGGGCTTTGGGCCCAAAAATACGGCGACGCAGCGTGGGCGCGGACGCGGGGTCCCGATCTTCTGGTGAGAGATAGTAAAGA
>SPJY01022318.1:99583-135642 GCA_005191435.1 Raddia distichophylla
CTGCACACATCAACATCAGGCATAGAGAGAGTCTGAGCCCCTTGAGCTCATTGATTATGGGGTTAAGACGAGTATACATAGCATTTGCATTTTCACTAGGAAGCATCTTAAATCTATCAAATTGTTCCTTAACCACCACTAATCTACCCTCTTTAACAGCAGCAGTGCCCTCATGGATCTCAATAAGAGAATCCCAAATAGCCTTGGCAGAAGTGAGGTTACTAACTCTCTCGAACACATCCCTACTCAACCCCGTGAGTATAGCATTCATGGCCTTAGCGTCATTAGCCATAAGTGTTTTCTGAATTGGTGTGAGTGGTACATTCTCAACACGTGTGATGGTGATGCCATTCTCAACAGCGTCCCAAATATCAGCGCCAATGGAAATAAGATAGATTTTCATGCGCTTCTTCCAGAAGTCAAAGTGTAAGCCATTAAAGATTGGAATCCTATTGGCAGCTACACTATCCCCGTCGGCCATCTCTAATGCGGTGAAGCAAAACTACAGAGAACCTAGGCTTTGATACCAATTGATGGAACCTAAGGCCGAGAGGGGGGTGAATCGGACTATTTCAATTTTTACTTTTGTTGCACTTAGTCACTTAGGCAAGTTAAGGCACACAGCTAGCGCGTGGAATCCTACACAAGTCTAGTAGGCGGAAGCAATTCAAAACACAAGTGTAGGAAGCACGAAGGCACTCGCAGGCAGGGGATATCAAGATGCGGTAAGTAAATGAGACAGAGGGGCGCAAACCGATCTTTTTACCGAAGTTCGGTGTTCAACACAAGAACACCTACGTCTCCGTTGAGGAAACTTCTCACACAGAGAAGTCGAAACTCTCTCGTCCCTAACCCTTAATCCACTTGTGGTAGCTCTTCACCAACACATGGTAGGCGAGCTCCAAACCTTCACAAGGAAGCGAGTGCTCTCACACGCGAGAGCTCTCACACCCCACCGGCACCGACACACGGCACCGACCACCGACACACGGTGGATTTCACCTCAACACATGAGGTACCTCCAACACATGGAGGATTTGGCCCGACACACGGACTCCTTGGCACCCCCGACACACGGAGATGGCCGCCGACACACGGCGGACTTAGCACACCCCGACGAACGGAGAGAAGCACCGTGGGAAGCACGGCGACCTTCACGGAGAAGGGTTTGCTTGCGGTACGCTTGATGAAGCTCGGCGAGGACGACGTCTCCCGGTGGCAAGAATCCCAAGAGCACAAGACCGGAGACACTCACTCAACCCTCATCCCACCATGGAGGATGGCAAGACAACCATGGGAGAGGGCACGAACCTTGGGGATGACGAGAAGGAGACTGGGGGTGCTTTCTTCTTCTTCCTCACTCCTTCTCCCTCAATCTCACTCAATCTCTCAAGCACATGGAACCCTAGGTGGAGATGGGAACCATGGGAGGAGCTCTCTTGGTGGCTAGGGCAAGGGGTGGCTACTAAAGGAGGCTCTCTCAAGTTTCCCCGTGCTGGTGGCTCCTATTTATATGCACAAGGCGAAACCCTAAAGATGGACGGCTCAGACCTGATTTCCCGAGATTCAGATCGATCCGTCGGACCCGGTCCGATGACGGTCGGACCCGGTCCGGTAACCTTCGGACCCGGTCTGATGAAGATATTTTAAACTGGGAATAACCTGGTCGGACCAGGTCCGACGGTGGTCGGACCCGGTCGGACAGAAAGGTTGCATTTGGGGACTTAGTCGCTGGGAAGCTTTGGCTTGGTCGGACCCGGTCGGACGGTGGTCGGACCCGGTCCGACCAGCTCCAGTAGGCACTCTAAACACACACTAAAAAATTCATATCTTTTACTCCCAAACTCCGTTTTTTATGATCTTGGACATTCCGGAAAGCTAAGAGAAAGGGCTATCCAACTAACTAAGTTTCACCACCTATTTCTAATTGGATAGACCCTAAATTCTATAGAAACTACTCTTCGGCACTCAGGCGTAGGCTCGACTTTTAG
Organism: Raddia distichophylla; assembly: GCA_005191435.1. Classification (NCBI taxonomy): domain Eukaryota; kingdom Viridiplantae; phylum Streptophyta; class Magnoliopsida; order Poales; family Poaceae; genus Raddia; species Raddia distichophylla. The sequence continues at coordinate 101,575 of SPJY01022318.1, forward strand.
CATTCTTGACGACTTGCGGGCTCGGTTGGAACTTAGGATGGCTTAGGCGGGAACCCAGGTGACTTAGGCGCTAAGAAACCCTTGGATAGCTAGAAAGTGGCTTCCGGAGACTTCCTGGCACTTTCGAAGACTTAGGCGCTAATAAACCCGAACCTTGGACATTTATTCCACTCTGGAACTCTCTCGAACCCTGGACACCTGGCATCTCTAGAACCCGCTCGAACTCGCTCAGATGAACTGGAACTTGTGCTCAGTGGGACCTACAACCAGAGGGATGAGCTTGCAGACAACAATGGGCCGGATAGGCCAGAAGCAGATACACACACAAGGAACATAGAAGAACTAGCAAATAACATCCTTAGCCTTGATACGATCCGTCGAGGCCAGTTGGCATCAATTACCAAAACATTAAGCTCATGGGAGCTTACACTTACAATCTCCCCCTTTTTGGTATTTGATGACAACACCTGCAAATCTTCCTGCATAGCCATCTCAACAAGCAAATATGTGTCTGGTGCAGTGGATTAGTTCCAACCAAGCTTCACTTTAAGATAGCAACTAGGCAAAAGAATTGAAGTGCAGGGCAATGCCAACCTAAGACCTAGCTCCCCCTAGATCAATGCACCTCTCATATGCAAGCTCCCCCTAGATCGATGCATAGCAAGCAAGAGATACCAATTGAGCAAGAACACATCAAGTGCATGAGCAATTAATTCAAACCAAAAATCAAGAATTGCAATTCTTTCTCCCCCTTTGGCATCAATGAACAGAAAAGGGTACAAAAGCAAGCATTTGAGCAATATGCATAGCAAAAGAGATGATTTCATGAGCTTTGAGAGTTATACAAAATCAAATGGCACAGATGTTTCATCACATTTCATTTGGAAACTACTCTAGGTCAACATGTCACATAGAGCAATATAAGCTGATTTGTCGTGAAGTTCAAGTAATTAAGAACTTAGAGCATGATTTGAGTGAACCAAAAGCCATTAGTGCCTAAATGTGCTCAATCCAATAATAGAAATGTGCCTAAATGTCACATTGCATGCACTTGTTTGAATTTCAAGCTCAAGTTTTTCTTAAATTTTCCATGTCTCAAACTTTTGACGATGTTGCCCAGCATTACACTGAAGGATTCAACATCTTGGTTATCCAAAGCTCCCCCCAAGTTCATGCCTAGTGCAATGGCAAGCCGTCTCGTTGGGAAGATATTGGTGAGACATTTTGCACACATACTGTACACGTACTGTACCGACGAGTATTGTACACTAACTACTGGTAAAATATTGAAAACTAAGTTGTAAAGTTTTATTCATGATTGTAGTAAAATAAAATTTAAAAAGTGAGACCGGTCTAGTTTTGTTTGAAAAAAATGTCAGAAACACGATGGCGCAAACGGTTTTTCGATTGAAGCTTCGAGTAAAACAAAATTTTTTAAAAAAAATTGCATGCATGCGTGCATGCATGCAACGCCCAAAGGGAGGGTCGCTCATGTGTAGCATGGCACACGCGTAGAAGCGAGCGGGACACGTGTCACGTTTTAAATGTAGGAGCAATTTAGTTATAATACTCATAGAAGTATTTTAGTCTTTAGCTATTAAAAATCTTATAAGCTATTGATTTAACGATAGGATCTTATGTGTTATACAAATCAACGCACGTATTTTGAGTCGGAAAAGACGATTCATATTAGGATATTATAGAAACGACTTATCCTCACAATGCTTGTTTCTTCGTCGCTCTTTAATCTATCAATATCGTCTGTCCAAAATGAAACGACTCTTCTCTCTTAGGCCTTGTTCTTTTCAGCGTAAAGTTGAGTTGAGTTGAGTTTACTGTAGCAAAATTTGTTATTTTTATATAGCCTATATGTTGTAATAATTTGTAACATTTTTCAAGACTTTTAGTGTTCATATCAAAAGATCTTAAAACTATTTTTTTATTTTTTCAGCCTTTTTAGACCCCTTTTCGAGTACTATCAAATTTTGTTACAGCAAAATTCAACTTTACTCAACGCTGAAAAGAACAGGCCTTAGCTTCTCCTCTCTTCTCCCCTTAGAAAAAAATATAACGTGAATAGTTATAAAAACAAGCCATGGTGGAGCACTGGCCACTGCCCTAATAGTCTGCTTATGCGCCTTAGTAACGCAATGCAACAACATCTAAGTTGAACCGGTAAATAATTCGATAGCTTTTCAGTGTAAAGTGTATGATCCGGTAAAAGAAATAAAACTATCAACGAATCTCTCGCGCGGTGCACTAAAATTCAAATAAATATTTACCATTTTTTGTGACATAACGCAGTTTCAAAAAAAAATTATATATATAGTTATTCCATCAGTTTTGCTATAAAAAAAACTTATCTTCGGATTTTATCGCTCGGCTTGTCTCTTGGGTGAAATTTGGGGAAATGGGGAAGAACGGAGCCGGCGGGGCGGCCATGAGTTTTGTAGGTGCGGGACGAAGGTGGAGGGCTCGGTGGTCCATTCAGCGCTGCGGGTGCGAGCGGCGCAGCGACGGGACGTGGGTGGCGTGGCGCGACAGTGAGCGGCGGAGCAGACTAGGCAGGTAGGGCCACATGGCAGGGAGAGAGCAAGAGAGAAATAAGAGAGAGAAAAGAGAGAGAGACCCACTTGGAAGTATATAATTCAAATGAAATTTGAATTTCAACCCAATTTTGAATTTGACCAAAAATTTTTGATTTGCCCAAAATTGAGGTGTTACAAATACTGATTATAAAGAATTGTTTGATGGCTGCACCTCAGTGTAAGTAATGGTGCATGTGTTATGTGGACATGTTCGTTGCCATGGCATGGTGAAAGAGGGAGGTAAGAGACCGCAACGATTGAGAGTTGGTGTAAGGCCAACAATTGGGCGGTGTGAAGCCATTAGAGGTGTGCTACCTTCAGAGAAGGCTGGGTGTGAAGCCAGCAACGATGGCGGTGCAATGCTATCGAACTAGAGATTAATTCAATGACTTGTGTCCAAGACGTTGAGAAGGTGTGACGTATGGCTTCTTGAAGTCGAGTCTATGGATGTCTTTGACAAGTTGTGTCTGAGATGTTGAACAGTTGTGTCGTCGTCTTGAAGTCAAGCCATGAAGTTGGTTTCGTCGAGTTGTGTTCTGGACGTGGAGTAGTCGTGTCGCCGTTTTGTATTCGAAGTCAACAAATGAAGTATAAAATGTTGAGTAGTTGGATCGCCATCCAATGTCGAATAAGTTGAAAATGTCGTAGTTGTGTGTCCCACATCTTCAAAAAGTTAAGAGTTGGAGTATCAAGATAGGGTGTGGTTGTTATGTTTAATTTTGATATGGTAATAACAGCTAGTTTTAGTTTGAGTAGAATTAGATTCGGTAGTTATATGGAAGTAAGATCCCTAAAGTTAAGTTTCTTAATATATTTAGAAGTTCCATTTGATTGTTGTATGAAGAAGTGCGCTCGCTCAAAGCAATGCTACTCATATCGTCTAACTAGTAAATTAGTAATACAACAGGGCTTCTCAAAAACAAAGTACGTAATACATGAGCTAGGGAGTAGATCGGTATATAATTCCATATTTTAAGAAAAGCTCGTATACATGAACCCAGACTCACGTAATACTGGCACTTATATATACCTGCGACTAGGAGATGATCATGAAAGAGGTTAATTACAAGGCAACATGCGCCTCAGATTTTATTGTCCACACCACACATGCACGCTATAGCTCTTAAGCTAATCACTCGGCTTAATTTAATTACCTTCCTTGAGCACATCCGGAATTTGCTCTCATCTTCAGGCCTTGGATTTTCTCTTTCTGACGTCGGTTCTCCTCCTCCAGCTTCCGGTTTTTCTCCTCCAGCCTTTGGTTTTTCACATTAAGCTTTTGGTTCTCCTCCTCCAGCTTTTGGTTCTTGGTCTTCATCTCTTGGTAGTCTTTTTTATACCCTGCTCCGTAAACCCTCTCGCTTTCGGCATCCAGCTCGTAACCCTTGTTCTGCAGCTGCAAACCCTCGTTTTGGAGCCTCAAGCCCTCGATGATACCCGGCTTAGCGGCGTTCTGTGCATTAGTTCTAATCCTTGAGTGATGTCCTGGTGGTTCAATCTGCAGACGTACATGGAAATATTAGTTTGTGCAACCATGGGACCAAATCAAGGAGAGGGCATGCGTACACACGATATAACACAAGATTGGCTTGGCATCAGTCGACCGACTGAGATTTATTTAGGTCTTGGTCGATTTTATAGGCCGTAAATTAAGCAACTTCATAGGACACATAAAAAATTCAACTTAAACATATAGGTATGTGAGTAAATCGATTGAGTTAAATAAGACCTTGTTCTTTTCAGTTTAACGGCTTAACAGCTTAATAACTTATCTACGTTTCAAAAAACGGTTTTGCTCAAACCCAATCGCCTGGGCCGCGCCGCGTGCTCGCCGATGGCTGGGCCCAAGTGCCCAAGCGAGGCGTGTGCCTGACCTAGGCGACTACGCCGGATCCGCTCCCTTCAAAAAACAGATGATTTGTATTTTTTAAGTCCGTTTGTTTCGTTGTACTGAAGGTGGGTCACAATGTTTTAAAAATCAAGTTAAACGAAATGGGTTCAAATCTTGAAACTACCTCGAGAAGCTCTTGAAATTCAGTCATTACAGCTGTTCATCCATTTAAATCAGTCCGAAAGAACAGAACCGTCGCAGTCGTATGATGATTAACAAAAAAAGATTTAAAATTTACTAAAAAATCATTTCATACCATCGAAAATTTAATTTCTTTTGGAATATGTTCTCTGCTGTCATAGGCATAAGAGTTCAACTTGTCAATGAGATAGAGTGGTGTATTTTGAAACTTGGATCCTTCTCGGGACAGTTTAGGACAAAATTCCCCACCAAATTTATAGATAGATACGTACCTTTGAGTCTATTGGTGCTCTAGACATTGTGACCGGCTGAGAGTTTATAGTACGTGTAGTGGTTATCCCTGTGCCTTAACCTAACTGCTTGTTAATTTGCGTTCGTCTATCAAACCCGGACATCGCTTAAATAGCCAGAGCAGAGCACTACTTAAGGTTCGCCTGACGACTAATCAATTAAAGGTTCTTCGTACCGAATCTTGTCATGGCACAAATATTTTGCTAATCACTTTTTCAAAGGTTTATATTTAGATATCCTCAAAGCTGTACCAAACGAACCTACTTACATAAGCGATGAGATCACCTTCATGATGTAGCAAAAAATTGTTCCGTTACAGGCCACTACACATCTCTACTACTTTAAAGCATCTAGCGGTCGTGGTGGTGATACTGCCAACTTGCGATCTGGACCATCCATCTCGCAATGCCTCCTCTCCTCCGTCCGTCTGTGCCCCTACCCCCACCCCCGCCCCAGTCCGTCTCTCTCTCCACGCCTCTCCCTCCCCTCACCGCCGCCCCTGCCTCTTCCCACCACCGCCGCCACCCCTTCCCTCTCCCCTACTGCTACCCGTCCCCTCTGGTGCCGCCACACCGGAACCATCGCCCGCGCCAGGCGGCCGTTGAGGGTAGTGCCGGGGTCGCCGTTGAGGCGACGCAGGGTGGTGAAGCTAGCACCAGGGCGCCTCCAGAAGGTGCACAGGTGGGGCAGCGCTGAGTCTGGCCCCGATTTCGGTGAAGGTTTTTGCATGGGGGTTTCGTATTTGGGGATTTTTGGGCGACGAAGCTCAATTTGGGGAGGTTCTTGGCCACGAAACCTTCCGATCTAAGGGGAGATTTGGCTCTTGGGCTTGATTTTATAGATTTGGCCTCCGACGATGACAATTGCGACGACATGATCGGCGTCGACATGCAGGGCCCCGGGGCTGACCCCTTCGACATACCCGCCAAGGGCGCGCCCGTCGAGCGGCTTCGACGGTGGAGGTAGGTTGCCATCCTGTTCCTGGCCCTAGCCAGCTACACTGACCTCGGCTTGTTTGAGGGTGCAGGGTGGTATATGTTTGTGGTAATGCTTACATGAGAAAAGTGGTTTAATTTTGTGCTCATCACATTATTTTTAAACCGGGGTAGATTAGTACATATCTGTGTTTTTAAGGTTTTTTCCTGTTATTACCATGCACTGTTCTGCTTGAGGGTATGCAGATGAAATTATGTGATTCCATTTTGTCAGTATCCATAAGGTGAAGGCCTACTCTACGGCGCATTTTGTCAGTATCCATTTCGGTTGTATAAGATAAGCTGTTTTGTGTATGATATTTCTTTTAAATCATTGTTGTTTCTTTTTCAAACTCCAACATGGCGTACTCTCCTTTGAAATTGAAAATGCAATAACTGCATTGTTACAAAATAATATGATTCAATTGTCTATTGAAAGTTGAAGCACCTAAAAGTTAACTAGGTTCTTCCTTTTGTTGTCTCCATTATTTTCATGTTTTACATTCAATTCCATCCCTATACCAAGGCTTGGCAATTGGCAAGTTGGCATTATTATATCCGTTCTTTCATAAGAAGTAGGCTTTCTTTGTGGACAAAGCATATGATTTCCATTGTCCAAAAAATGGTCTTGATTCTTCTGAGGCCTTCAGACCTATTCACAACGATTGTACAAGTAAAGGCCAATTACACTCGGTGTTCGTCTAACTGGTCAAAATCCATTTGAGGTGGAATCACTCCTTATGATTTGATGAGTCGAGAAACCTTAGGGTCTTGGATTTGGGTGCTAATCGGCTAGCTGGTCCTATACCCCATTAGTTGCGTGGATTGAACAGCGTAAGAGTAACGTAAGATATCTATGGAATCCTTCTGTTTGGCTTCGTTGCTATTCAAACTAAAGCTTGCTTCATTCATCTCTTGTAGAAATTTCAGTTTCAATGGGCTAATTGGCAATATACCACCGGAGATGGGCATGCTACATAATCTTGTTGAGCTAGCTTTGACAGGAATAGACTGAAAGGATCAATTGCATGAAGTGATGCTACTGGTTTTTCTCCTACGGAAAATAGTGGGTTGGTGACTTATCCTAACTAATTTTTTCTTTTTGGTGCTCAATACAGTACATACACTTTCCCTATTAAATCTTATAAACTTGTACCTTGAACAAATGGACACTCATACATGGCTCGAAGTGGTTTCAATTTGCGGCACAAAAAAAACTGTAGTTCATACAAATAATTAGAAGGTTGAAGTTGACTTAAATTTCAGACGAAAAAGTAGCTAACATGAGATGCATACTAATTTTATGCTTTTGAACTTCTGAACGTCAGAATGTTATCTTGTGTAGATTAGATATTTGCTTTTGTTCCTTCAATGATTTTAGTTTCTTGAAAGAGTAATTGAACTGTCTGGAGATGATTTGGATTTTGCAATAGAGTTTGAGTGAGCTGCGCTTTGAGTCAGCTGATGCTACCTCATTTTCATAGTATGTGGTTATCTTTATCTTTTTTTGAAAGAGATATGAGTTATTGTGTAAGATCCCATTGAGATTGGTGCTGACTACGGATTTACAATTGTGCTTTTCTAATGGTAGCTTTAAGCGTTTGTGGGGTTACTTGGAAATCTCATTTGGTGCATAGTGGGAGCATGTTTGCTGCTAAATGCTGTGGTGATCAGCATGGAGCATGGGTGTTGAGGGCACATGGACATATTGCCAATCACTTTTTTTTCCTTTGTTGGGTTGTTGGTCATATTTTGAGAAGAACCACTAGAGACATTTCATTATTTTTTTGTTTGGTATTTGTTTTCAACAGGTCATTCTTCCTAGAGCAATTGCAGTAGTTACGACACCTACAGATACAACAAGGTATCTGCTACATTGAACTTGCATGTAATTCTTTGGGCGATGATCTAGATCAATCTATCATGGATGAATGCCGATTATCTCAATCGTCATCGCCATAGATTATCTCAATTATCAATATTTCTTATCCATAGTTAAATGCTGAAAAATCAAGCTACCAAACAAGACCTCGATAGTGTAAGGAATTTCTTGGACTTGCGGCCGGTAATCGGCAGCAGCACGGACGTCTCTCGTGGGATAGAGGCACGGATGGAGCTCAGCAGCGGCATAGGTCGCTCGTGGGACGGCAGCGCAAACAAATCCAGGGTAAAGAGAAGAGAGAAGGGAGAGAATGGCAGGGTGTAAAAGCTCAAGATCTTGAACATGCGGTTGCAGGCTGTGATCATCTGTCGGCGTTATTTGGTTCGTTATGTAATCATCGTTGTTACCGTACCTCCTACTCAATTGATGGATCGAGTAAGTTGGTCCATTATTTTTTTCTTTTCTTTTCTTTTATGTTTTAGACACGGACATTGTACTAATTTATGTTCAGATATTTCGTTTATTATTTATGTATTCCCTTCTCATTAAAGATTCGTGGCAAAGCACGGGCATTGTACTAGTAACAAAAAAAATTGATCTTTCAGATACTGAGACGACGCCACTGGTCCACAACTACCGCATGCATGATTTTGACTAAAATTAAATAGCCAAGCCTCTGGTTACCATGCGATAATCACAAGCAGAGGAAAAAGGTTCTTCGAAGTACTCGTTGTGTAGAAAAAAAAAAAGGGATATACGTTGATATTTTTTATGAATATTTTTCTAGCTTAAAAAACGTATGGTGGTTGTCGTAGCAGTAGCACTAAGTGAAAAATACACATCAGTGATGTGTCATAACCTTCATCGGTGATTGATCACAAATCCATCATTCTGAACTGGTCACTGGTGAGTCATCATAAGTGACGGGTAGGGAACATTCACCAATGTGACCCATCAATGGAGGATCATAACAGAAGCCGTCACTAATATGCATCTTCGAGAGGCTCCCGTAGCTTCCATTGGTGACCTATGTATATGATATGTGACAGGTTGACATATCACCCATCACCTATGTATTTTTAGCAACAAGTTTTTAGTTCAGAACTGTCAACTATGTATGGTTAGTGACGGTTTTAGTTTTTAACTTGTAACCTTTATAATATGTTCATCCATCACCTTGTAGCTAGAATCCCAAAGGCTCTCATTAGTGACTTATGTCTTATATACGTGATGATCGGACGGACATATCATCTGTTACCTATGAATTTTCAATTATGGAATTTAGTTTGGAAACCATCACCTATGTATGATTAGTGACGGTTTTAGTGTTTGACCATCACCTTTGTGGTATATTCATCCGCCCCATTTTAAACTTTCAACCCATTTGTGACATGTTCCCCTGGCTGCATCCTGTTGCAAAAGCCACTATTTGGCAGCATACATCAAACTTTAAAAAAAAGAATCATCAATTCATTACAGAATACTTTGACATACATATATATCACTCAATGTCGACTGGTGGCTAATCGGGGGTCACCGTCAGCAATGAATTTGATATGAGGGTTTCTGCCAAAAGGTAACACAAGACAGGGGCTTTTATACAGGTTCATGCCCCCAACACGGAGGTAATACCCTAGTCCTGTGCTCTAGGATTATGTTTCTGCGGGAATTCACAGATGATGAAGATGTCTATGCCAATACAACTATTCAACAATGAAGATGATGCTGATGATGCTCTATGCCTCCTACCCCTCCCTTTATATAGTGCAGGGGGATAGGGTTACATGGTTCTATCCAGTACATGGTACCAAATTCGGTTATACCGATGCATGATATGCAAGTATGAATCTCCTAATTACATGGAGTGCCGACTCTATCCTCAGGAGCATCCTTGGAGCTCAAGTCATGCGTAACCTGAGTGGTCTCTATCCCGATCAACTAACTTGGGTCGCCCCCCATCTACCTCCTCATGGGCCTTCTAGAGGATACTCGGGGCCCATGTAGTCCACAGTAGTTCCCGAGTGATTTACGATCAAGTCAGATGTCCAGTCGACTGGTTTCGTCAACGTCTCCTGTAATCTGAAAAGTGATTGTAAATAACTCAAGAAATTTCATGTCTTTCATGTTAGAAGTAACGCCTGGTTCGGCAATACTGAAACTCCAGCTTTTTGACTTATTTGGCACGTCACCTCAACAGATAAATTCAGCTACTTGGAAGCCACTCTCGCAATGTGAAAGCAGCAATCGGCTCATCATGCAGTGTGCCTTAAGTCACGCAATCACAGCTTCCGTCTTGCAGCATGCTATGTGTTATGCGTTTGAAAAATACAAGCATCAGACGCCTGGACTTGACTTGCAAGAACCTACACTCGGCCCAACATGGGGAGCATCTTTCAGCCGAGTGGTACCTGTCCCGACTGTAAGAGCGTACCGATTGGATGCAGTTTGGCCGAGAGGTATTTGTATCGGGGTAGCGATATACAACTGGCGACCTTAAAAAAGGCATACCTTCGGAACAGTATCTAAATTTCGCCAACACCCAACCTTGAACATGCAAAGTTGGCTAGTGACCCAACATGGGGTATGCCGTGAAATATTTTTCAATGTGGCGCTTCCGGTCATATGCCCTCAAGGGTGTACCAAGGCCGAATTAGGCTCAATGTTAACACATTACCACTGTTGGTGGTGTGTTAAAAAAGCCTATTAAGATGATTGCCCTTTGCTTATTTGGCCCAAACCCATTTTAGGGAAGGCGAAAATTTTTCACGCCCTTCTCTCCTAGCCGAAGCATCACGCGCTTCCACCGGGAAGCGCAATCACACCCACTCCCATCCCATCGCCATGATAGTTTTACTGTGTTCAGAACGGATAGCGAGGCGCGTTGCTTGATCTTCTTCGTGTATAAAAAGATCCAAATGCAGCGCATTACGCCTCATTCAACTTTCATGATTTTCTCCCTCTTTTCTTCTCCAAGCTCCTCCCTCTTTTTCTCCTCAACGCGATGGAGGGCTAGGGAGAACAAGTAGACGAGTGGATCGCGGTCGTCGCCGAAGACGCACTTGCTCATGCCACCACTCAAGCCGCCTTGGACGCCCTCTGGAGGCAGTTCCAGGAGGTTATTGCGGAAATCCGTGCCGAAGAATCCATTAGGGTTCTGATCCGTGGATTTCCACAACTATACCAAGTGCGTGTCCAACTCAAGGACGCACTGGTGGCCGCTATGCTGGTAGACGGATGGTTTTAGGGGTGCTCTTAGCAAGCGCCTCACCTCCTTGCCAGGAAAGTCGGTCCCCTTCTTTTTTCTTTTGCTTCCTTGTGAGCCAGCTGAAAGGACCGAGATGACGCCTAGAGGGGGGGTGAATAGGCGTGACCACCAAATTCAATCTTTAACGGCGCTGCGGAAGTAGGTTCGGACTGTCCGTGACACCCCTCGGACAGTCCGAACTCAAATGTGAAGAAACCTCCCCAAAATCTCCGTAGATGTCCTGCACACCTCAAACAACAAGAATACCAAAAGTAATACCACAGAAATTCAAGAGAAGTCTCCCTCAAGCACAGGATAGTAAATAGAGTAAATCTAGCAAGAGAGAAACTCAAACCAAATGTGAAGATAGACACAACGAGTTTTATCCCGAAGTTCGGATCTTTGAGGAGATCGCAGGTGAGTAAACTCATGATACCATGGGACATGCTTACATTGAACCTAGGCATGGTCATGCTATGGGAATAGGATCCTCTGACTTACGGTTCTCTGCAGTTGTGTCGCTAACATATGGGTCCCATATGCACAGGGCACACATGTCATTGACCCATTGTCCTCTGCAGTAAGTCAGAAGATCTGGTTCCCATGCTACGAAGGCTCACGTTTGCTGCACTAGTTGTGCTTGAACACCAGCAAACACAAGCCAATTTTGCAGACTAATTTGTGGTTGATAACAATTAACTGATACATATATATAAGTGGGGCCCTGCAGGCTTCACCCCGTACGTGGCTGGCTAGTGGCTTCGTTTCGTGCCACTGACATAAAGGCAGAAAGCTCCACGTGTCCTCGTCGATCGCGGCTGCAAGCACAAGCCGGAGCCAAATCCATCCTCCACTGAGCACACACGAACACGACGGCGGCGGCCGAAGAAGAAGAAGAAGAAGAAGAAAATAAAGCTTCTCCCCCACCTCCATCGCATTCACCAATCGATCGATCACCACCCAAACCAGCAACTCCTCTGAAAGTGCAGTGTGGTGCCCACGGCGCACACACACACTCACACGTGCACTCCGCTTGACGACACTCCCTGCAGCTGAGCTGAGCTGAGCTGATCCGATCTCTCTCTCTCTCTCTCTCTCTCTCGGTAGGGCATCGGCAATGGCGACTGGTGAGATCGGCTAGCTCGATCGGTAGCTCCCATTTCTGGCAAGCCATGGTGGCCTTTCTGCATTGCCTGCGCTGCTCTTTTGCTTTAGGCCAAATCTTGTGGGCTGCCTACGCGATAATGGGGCCGGTGTTCGTTTGGCGATGATCAGTGGAGGATATCTGGTTCGTCAGTGTGCTGCTGCTTTACACCTTGAGAAAGAATCGATGCTTCTTAGCCTCTTGCACTACAGGAAAGCGAAAGCCGACGAAATTAGGGGCAAACCGACGAAATTAAGCTGACGAAATGTGCTAGACGAAATTAAATGCCTTTTCGTCAGTTGCCGACGAAATTACTATATTTTCGTCGGTTTCAGAGGCCGACGAAATAAAAAACCGACGGACAGCGTGGGCGACGGAACGCTGACGTGGCACTTAATTTCGTCGGTCTGGGCCGACGAAATTAAGCACCACGTCAGCAAAAAAAAATAACAGTGCTCGGTTTGCTCTGGATGGCGTGGCTATTAATTTCGTTGGCCAAAACCGTTAATTTCCTCGGTTTTGACCGACGAAATTACAAAAAAAACATTTAAAAAAAATAAATTGCTTTATTATTCACAGAAAATTCACAAAAAATCACAGAAAATCATATAAAATTTAGAAAATTCACAGAAAATTCATAGATATTCATACCATCACAAACTTGTAACCAACATCACATGATGCATAAGAATTAAAAATGTTGGCTGTAATTTCGTCGGCCGAAAGCCGACGAATTAAAAACATATTTTCATCGGTTTTAGAAAACCGACGAAAATAAGGTCGAAATTTCATCGGTTTTAGAAAACCGACGAAATTACGATCTTATTTTCGTCGGTTTTTTTGTACCGACGAAATTACGATCTTATTTTCATCGGTTTTTTTAGACCGACGAAATTACTATCGCCGACGAAAACACTTCGTTTTCCTGTAGTGTTGGGTAAAGGATCAAGCATGGGCACATTACAAATCAAGTGCTTTCTATAGCTTTAATTTGTGTTCGTTTGGACATTGGGTTTTACAGTTCGAGATTGGAGACTAATTAATCATATGCGGATATGCCACATGCATATATATTCATGTCTCAGGTTTTCAGCTGGTCTATGATAAGTCTCTGCAATATATGGCAACCTGATCCCACAAAATGTATGTGTGTAGCACAGTAGCAACGTTCGACTGAGGACGCGCTTAGGGCACTCCTATAGCACATGGTTTCAACGGATGGTTTCTCAACATGCCATGTCATGTAGAAATGACTATAGATACAATCCTTCTAATGCGATATATATAATAATTAATTCATTCATTATTTATGTGTTCTTTCTATTTATGTAATTAATATATGTTCTTTTGAAAAGTTGCTTTTCATTATAGATAAGCTGTACTGCTTTAATAGGAGGTTAAAGTAAGCAATAGCAACATCGTCAGGCATTGCTCCCTCGGTGTTATCACGGCGCTCCTTTTTAGATAAAAACCCAGGAGTTGGACATGTTGATTGGTAGTTTTTTTTTTTATTCGCTTCCTCGTTGGAAGCGTCGATGCGGTCCATCCCGTGATGTAGGTGTGTTGTCAATCGGGTTAACTTCATTTCAAAGTTGTTTCGATGTTTCTCGTTTGTTGGCATGTTGTGGTGGGGCCAGATGAGGCCAACAGTTGTAGGTTGTGCACATATTGGCTGGTGTGTTATGGTGTGGCCAGCAGTGGCCGGAGGCTATGTACCCGTCGTGTAGGCGTGGTGGTCGGTGCTAGGACATGGTGGCAGCACTGGTGTTGTGGTTTCTGCCTTTGTGTCTTGTGCCAAGGTGTTTTTTCCCGTATTTTTTTTATACTTTGAATGAACCGACAGTACTATTATTTTTTGTTAAAAAAAGATTTGCTAATTCTTAAGGAATCTTATTTTTTTTAACAATCAGTCATTTTAAAGTCGCGCGCACTCTAGTAATACTAAAATTGTACCGCTGATCAAGATGTAATTTTCATATGCAATATTGAAATTACTATATATCGGTTATCTATTTTAGTATGAAAGGTGCAAGGCGCCGTGTGTAGCCGTGTGAAACGGGTCAACGACTGGTACAAAGCTATGCTGAAATCTGAAGTAGTGAATAGTGATGCGCATGAAAGACAAAAAAAACCAACTGCCCTCTTAGCCCGTTGATATGTATATATATTAAAACCTTTATTACCTCTTCATATATAGTATATATCTCAGTTGATGCTGGAGTCCACTCAGTGGAGCTAGCTACCAAGCAGTCAGTCAGTAGCAAGAACTTTCTTCAGACTTTCAGAGGTGGAACCACCGATCGATCCATCCTGCGGCTGCTGCTCCCGGTCTTTTCGCATCGACTCGCAGCGATCGAAGATAAGATCTTGCCCAAACGCAATGGATCTCACTTTCGCAATGGAGATAACCCTAACTTGCTGTCGTCCATCAGGTGTTTCCACCACCTGCCCGTGGCCCTACGTCGCCGTCGCGCGAAAGCCAACGCTTTTTCCTCCGGCGAAGATCGATGGCCGTCTCCGTCAGAGAAGCGCCGGCGATCGATCGACGTGGAAGAAGAAAGCCGCGGGGGGGAAAAGATCGTCGTCTTCGTGGTCTCGTGGAGTCAAGACGAGCACGCACGAACGGGAGGAAGCGAACAAAGGAACCCTAGAAAAAAGCAGCGAGATTCTCCACCAACCTTAACCTCTCGCCTCTCATGGAGGTTTGTGGAGGAGAAAGGCAAGCCACAAGCGAGCTAGTGATCGATTATCAGCTGATGACACAGGATGCGCATGCCTACGCTACGCTGCGATGCGATCGAATCATCTGAATTATTCTGATCTCGTGCGATGCGATCGCTGGCTAGCTCTGAACTCTGATGTGATATACATGTAATCGGGAAGATATATGGCGCGAGCGTGGGGAAGAAGAGAAGATGGAGTGGAGGAGCTGAGCCTGACAGCCATGGGAATGATCGATCGGTGGGTATGAGGCGGCGGCGGCGGCGTCTAGCTGCTAGTGTTGTCAGTTGTCACTGTCCAGTGTCCACTCCTCCTTTCAGAAGGAAAAAAGTGGCTGCTTGTGTAGTCATCATGAGACGAGGATCAGAATGTTAGGACAGTGGTCGGGGAGCGACATATATATCGATCCTACTTTTACTTTGGATTTGGAGGATTCGGGTTGACGTGAATCCGAAGACTTACTCAAGATTTAGGTTGAAAAACATACTTTTTCTAAAAATCCATGAATGTCTTCGACGGCCCCGACTTGTTCGGAGAGAGGGAGAGGGAGAGAGATATGGGCCCACCTGGTAGGCAATGACGGGGAGTTGGCACCCCCTTACTCTCTCTTGACGGCTAGATCACTGCCGTCAAAAGAATGTGCATGAGGTCGCGGCTAGTGGCCGATGGACCAGCCCAATTATATGCTCTCTTGACGGCTGTGTACCTGCTGAGAGAGAGCCGCCATCCCACCGAACAACGGAAGCACCAGTTTCATCGACCACTGCTTGCTAGCCGTCGAGAGAGGTTCTCTCGACGAACAGGCCATTTTGAGAGTCATTTCTCTTGACCCAGTTTCCATGAGGTTTGTTTCTCGACGATTGAAACGAGAGAGAGGCTATTTCGAGAGGGCACTTCTCTTGACCTAGTTCCCATGAGGTTGTTTCTCGACGATCGACACGAGAGAAGTTTCTCTCGACAATTTCAGTACCTCTCTCGATGGTTCTTGCTATTGAGGGATTTGGTTTCTCCGACCCGTAGTGAACGCCTCCATACTCCTCAGGTTCTCCCACGGGCAACTTAGGGATGACCCAGCCATGCCATACCGCCATCGAAAGGCCACTTCCACTGGGCCCTTTTGCGTTCTCTTCATCCTCCTCTTTCCCTTCGCCCACACAATATTCTCTATTTTGAACATACAAATCCTTACATTTGAGGATGTCCCCCCACCCATGAGAGTCACTAATTTTATGTTTGACCTGAAAAATGGTTTTTCCCTTCAAATATTTATTAGTGACAATTGTCTGCCAAATTCCTATATTATTATCTAACCTCCACCACCATTTACAAAGTAAACTAATATTCAAATCTCTCAAATTCTTAATACCCAAACCACCTTTGTTTTTAGGTTTAATTATACAATCCCACTTAGAAACATAATTTTTCTTTTTACTACCATTCCCATTCCAAAAGAAGTCTCTTCTGATCCTGTCTATCTGTTTAATCACTATCTGTGGCATCCTGAACATAGACATGCTGTAAATTGGTATGCTAGATAGACATGAATTAATAAGCACTACCTCCATAAGATAGCGAACTTCCTTTCCAATTTTCTAATTTTTTCCTCACTTTGTCTATCACCCAACCCCAATGTCTATTCTTTAGCTTGTTGCCTCCCACAAGCATCCCTAAGTAAGATATTGGAAGAGTGCCTACATTGCAGATGAATAACTCCGAATAAATCCCCTCAATATGATTATCTCCATTAATAACAAAAAACTCACTTTTATGAAAATTAATTTTCAAACCTGACAAAGCTTCATAAAGGAAAATTATGAATTTTAAATTCTTAGCAGATTCAATATCATGTTGTAAACAAATTATTGTGTCATCTGCATACTGTAATATAGCTATCCCTCCTTTTATTAGGTTATTAGGAGCCAGACCCAACACATAATTATTATTCTGAGCCATTTTGATCATCTTAGAAACACAATCAGCAACCAAATTGAAAAGGAGTGGTGACAAAGGATCCCCCTGTCTGACCCGTTGTCCACTCTGAAAGTAAGGTCCAGATACACCATTGATAAAAACATTCAGAGTTCCTCCAATTACCACTTGCTTAATCCACCCAACCATTTTAGGATGAAAACCCCTAATGTTAAGCATTGGGAAGAGAAAATCCCAAACTATATCATAAGCCTTTTCAAAGTCAAGTTTTAGAAAATACCACATTCACCACTTTGTTTCACTGAATGCATAATTTCATGCAAAGACATAATCCCCTCAACAATATATCTATTTTTCAAAAAAGCACTCTGCGTATCTGAGATAATTCTATTAAGGACAATCTTTATTCTATTGGTAAGCACTTTTGTGAAAATTTTATAAAAATAGTTTAATAAATAGATGGGTCTAAAGTGCTGAACCATAAGTGCATCCACTTTTTGTCGGCACCCGATTTACAAGATCGGATTTCACCTGCGTAAACACGTACTAGTCCGAAGGATCATGGCTAGTACACACAGATATACAGAAACGGAAAAGTGCCAACGATTTTATTATTACAAACGGGAACATAGTCCAGTACAAACACATACAACGGCTCGCAGGCCGCAAATCAGAGAACACGGAGAAACAGGCCTAATACAATATCTAGATACTTATCCGTCCCACAGGCACGAGGGCTGTAGGAACGCGCAACCCTAGTCTTCATGCTCTTCTTCGGAAAACTCCTCCTCGACAAAATCCGGGTCCTCCTCCTCGGAAGGCGGGCCATACTCAGATGGACCGGCTGTTGAAATTTGAAAAGGGAGAGGAGAAACGGAGAGTGAGTACAAATTGTACTCGCAAGTCCGGAATTATGCAAATGAAGTTTAGTACAAGGAGGGCTTATGATATTTTGCGGAAATGCAGTTATTGTCCTAGTTTTGACAAAGCAATTTGGAAACATTAAATCTCAACATTTTATTTGGGCTCTTCTCAAACGGTTCTCGCCACTTGGCCTCAGTGCCATAGCGAAAACAAAATCTTTTCTCATTTTCCTTTCTCAAACCGGCTAGGTCCATTCCGCGCGACACTTTTCGATAGGCCGTCACCCAATTCGGAATATCGCCGGTGGCCCCTAGCTCAAACGAAATCCTTCTCAAATCCTTACTCATCTCAAATCCTTTGCTCAAAACCCTTTTTCTAGAATGGTTTTAAAATGAAGAAACTACCATATAATCAGTCCCTTCGCACGCTCATAACCGCGAGCACGGCTATCATGACAGTTTTAACTCTGCAGAGTGGGTACGCCTTACCCTCGAGAGGCTATGCACCCAGACGATGTTTCGCCACAAGACCATCAACCACGAGGGCCAACGATCGGGCCCGTCCCATACCGGGGCTCGAGGTCGTACTGTAATGGCTCAGTTCATAGGATCATAGGATGAGCAGTCCTTAGACTAGGGGAGATTTGATATTTTAGCCCAGTTTCAAACCGGTGCCGCACTGCACCAACCGACAAAATAAAAGATTTTGGGGTAAGAGGAAAATCATTTCCTACTAAGCATCACCCTTGATGCGCTATCTTTAAATCACCCTTTCCCAAACATTTCTCAACAATATTCTTATTTCACACAAATGATTGAATCATTCCGCATAAATGATTTTAAGCATTTATCCTACCACAACGAGTATATAAAGATGAGCAATTTGTAGTTTAGCCTTAGGTTTAATCCTACCATATTTCTTACCTTTCTATTCGGCATGATAACTAAGTCTAGGAAATACGGCATTTATCTTTTTAAACTAGCATGCATATTTTCAAGGCTAATAAACATTTTCTAAATAACCGAAAATGGCTTCACGATATGATCAAAGGGGGACTTGCCTTGGTCGTTTCCGGGGAAAACGAAGGGGACGTCAACGATCGGGTCTTCGGGAGCTTGACCTTCTAATCGCGCACATACATGCAGGTCAATACAACAATCATCAATAAAATATTTTTGATGCAAATGCTTTTTAAGAAAATGCAATAGAACAAAAATATGCTCACATGAAATGATGCACTTAAATCTAGTTATTTAACCAACAAATTGATTTTACAAGCTAGACATGCATAAATAAATTTTTATTAGGAGCAGGAACTATTAAAGTATTTTTATGAATTTCTATGGAATTTTTACAGCTCAGCAGTTATATTTAATAAATGCTTAAGCTACTCAAAACAAAGATTAAATAGAAACTGGAAAATAACGGAAAAAGGGAATCCTCGGCGATGGGCCGGCTCGGCTGCTCGGCCCAACCGCGAACGCGGCCAAGCACGCGCGCGCCAGCGAGGTGGCTCGGCTGAGCTGACGGGCGGGCCTGAGACCCCACTTGCCAGCGAGACAAGGCGGGCGTGGAAGGGGAAAAACAGGGAAACGACCCCGGCGGCGGCGCTGCCGACGGCGGCGACGATTCCGGCCACCGAACATCGATTGCCCACGCGGTGAGCAAGCTACGAGCGAGGCGAACCCAATGGTGGTTTAAACACCCCGAGAGGTGGATGATATAGGCGGCGCAGTGTTCCGTGGCGGCGGCGACCCACGAGCCACACAGCGCCGGTGAGGTTCCCACCCCGAGCTCTTCACCTTGGGTCGAAAGGAGCATAGGAGGAAGGGAAATGCTACCTTCGAGCTTGACGGAATGAAGGATGGCGGGGCGAGGTGATCGCGGCGGCGGTGCGGGCTCTGGCTCGGGCAAAAGACACGGCGACGGCGCAAAACAAATGCAAAAGGATAGCAGCGCCCCTTATATAGGCACGCTCACCCGGCGTTTTAATGCGGCGCGCGAGGTGGCATTCACCGGCACCAACTCCGGCCAGAGGCGTGACGGCACCGCCCTCGGACGCGGTGGCATCGAGACGAGATGGCCGGTGACAAGACCCGAGAGGCAGAGAGAGTAAAGAGGGCACGGAGGAAAGGATCGGGACGAGATATCGCGTGGCAGAGCGATCCCACGCGCTGACGGGAGAGAAGGAACAGCGGCGACGACCGGCGAACGGAGGAGGAAGAAACAGGGGAGAAGAAGGATGAGAGGTACTGATGGACGGGGCCCACCTGTCGGTGGCTCCACGGCGAGCAGAGGCGAAGGAGACGGCCACGATGGAAATGGGCCGGCGCGGCTCTCGCGGCCCAGTAGAGAGGAGGAAGAGAGCGGGGAAGGAGAAGCTGAGCGGGCCGGCGCGGCTACGGCCCAGCCAGAGAGGGAAACGGGAAGGGTAAAAGAAAAGGAGAGAGAGAGAGAATGGGCCTGCTCGGGCCTAGAAGGAAATAAAATATTTAAATTTTCCTAAATTCCAAAGGCACTTTATTTTCAAATAACCTTTTTAATTATGCTAATACTTAGGAAATTATAATTTTGATTCCCCAACATTCCAAAATAATTCAATAAGAGATTTCGCTTTAAAGAAATATAAAATATGCATTAAGCAAATTATTTAATTTTTCACTAAGGGTGCATGCTTGGAAAGTTTAAATTATTTTTTTCCAAATTTAATTACAATGCATGCGATGATGATGGTGCCATGGTGCAATATACATAAATGATTTAATATTTTTAAATCATGCGTTTTAAGAAATTATTAACGTGCCAAATTGGTTTTAAAATTTGGGATGTTACAGTTTTTTAGGTAAAAGGATAATTTGTCCATAGTTTATCTTATCAGTTCTCATTTTATTATTATAAAATTCACCAAAGGCCTCCATAATGTCTCCTGGGTCGGACGCCCGGATCGAAGCATTACCGAAGGTTTTTTCCCATTCATTGTTAACAAACACTCTATCAAGCTTAACTAAGATAGGATTTGTTTGATTATTAGTCCAAGTATAACCTCCCCTAATAAGGTCCAACTCTCTAAGATTTAACAAAACAATGACTTCATTAAAGCAACCAGAAAGATGATTATCATTGTTGCCTGAACTCTTATCATAAGCAAATCTAACCAAATTAAAATCACCTCCCACAATCAGAGGGCACCAATCAATGTTACAAAAAGATACCAGCTCAGACAGGAAAAGATTTTTATACTTATTATGAGGAGCACCATACACAGTTATTATAGATAATTTACACTTTTGTTTAATATCCCAAACATTCAAAGCAAGAAGGAAGTTGCCCTTTTTTATCCCCAAAACATCAAATCTATCAGTATTAATACCACAAAGAATCCCACCAGATCTACCAATTGATTCAATCCATTGCCAACTGAATTTACTAAAGTTGTCTATCTTTCTAAAAAAATTATCATCAAAAGATTTTTTCTTGGTCTCAACCAAACCCATAAAATCAATCTGATGTTTAAACATCAACTCTCTGATGTAGTTGAGAACACCTTTCTTATTGATACCCCTACAATTCCAAAAGATGAATTTCATTTGATATTGTTTTTATTATTATTCTTGTCACTAAAACCTTTTGGGTAAGCAGCTCTCTGCTTTCCATTATTTTTCCTACAAACAGAATTAGCGTCTCTACACTTCCATGTACTACCTCTATTCATTTTCAAACTCCTTTGTTTTCTAGAAATCACTATGGAAAAGCCCTCATCAGGACTTGACTCAGATTCACTTGAAGTATGAGACCAATCAATTATTTCCATAGGACCACCATCCCTGGAAATATTTTGTTCCAAAAGCACCTGATTATCTTTTACTTTGGTTTCTTCTGCTTTTTTTATACAATTCTAGTCTAGCACATTCTAATTCTTCTAAAACATCAAAAGAGTTTTGAACATCATCAACTAACATAACCCCAACTTTATTGGCTAAATTTAACAAATTATCGGAACTGATTAAAGAAAAAGAATTGTTATGAGTAAGGTTGTGATTACCTTCCAAGTTTCTTTTCGTTAGAAGTTTGGAAGCCTTTTCAACAATAGGGGTACCTCTACCCATCAATCTCTTACTTCTTCTTGTAGGTATCTGCTTTCTAGCAGTATCCATTGGCATATCAGGAATCTGTTTATTCTTTAGAGGAATAACCGAAACCCCACAGAACTATTTCCTATGTCAGGCAGAATTATATCATCATTTCCCACATTGGTTGATTTATATTGAGCTAACTTTTGAGGCTGAGTTACCATTTTGCAAATAGACTCAGACTTTTCAAGTATATCTCCTATCATCTTATCATCCACAATCTCCTCAATATGAGCCTGGGAAATGTTTGCTACAGAACCACATTCATTATCCTTTCCCCCAATGATCGTGCAAATATTCAACATAATTTTCCTATTAAGTAAGGTATCTGGAGCTCTTGGTAATCCACACTGATTAATAGAATTTAACCAAGATAAGTCAAAACGTCTTGGACAACTTCTAAGAGTGTGATACGAACTAATCCTTTGAAAACATCCAAAAGAGAGATTAGGATCAACATCAACAAGTAACCTGGATGCTAATTGGGACTGACCTTGCAAAACAGCCATATGTTCTTCAACCTCAGTTTGGAGCAGATCATCTTCATCCATATTCATTTCTTCACAGCTCTTCTGTTTACTACCCATACTCTTGTTTCCACTATACTGGACTGGGTTTTTCATTTGTGTAGGGGTTCCTTTTCCTTTTGTCCAATCCATTGTGTCCTGTGAGTTCTTCTGTTTCTTGGTCTTACTTGATTCACCACCTCCATCAGCCATAATGGCTACACCATCATCAGGTATAGTGTCATCTAGCTCGTTCCCTTCAACCTCCAAATAAAATTCATACAATGTTGTTCCTATCACTCCCTCCGCTGCCTCAGGAATTAAAGCAGCATCTCTCATTGCCACTTTAATTCTAACAAAGTCTAAGTTCCCAAGGCTATCCATATCCACCTCTGTTGTAGTCTCAATCATAGATCCTATATAACATGCCACCTGAAATATTCTTCTCCTTCTTGAAATATTTCTGACTTCAACCCATACCTCTTCAAGATAACCCAACACCTCCTCCTCCTCATTCCATATAGAAAACTTTAACAAAGCTGAACAAAACTTCGTCTGCATACTTTGGAACCTAGAAATCTTTTCAACCTCTTTGGTATTAGGGGATTGCATGATAAATTGCTTATCATTCAAAGCCGACACCTCACCATTCCAATCCGATCCAAAATAATCCTTACACTCAGCCCTCAACTCCTCAGCAATGGTCTATCCTTTCTCCACACTAATCACCACAGTGCATTCATTTTGTTTGTCGAAGTTTTCTATCTGTATATCTTCAATCAGAAAGAAACCCAGAGCTTCACATTGAAAACCGCAAAGAGGAGCAACAAATTCCTAGGATTTTCTCTCAGAACACCTCCTTGCCATGTGCCCATCTTGACCACATCTAAGACACTTAACAGGGAAATTGCACTCCACAAGCTTATGTCCCTCGTGCCCACACCGAAAGCAATTGCCACCATCTTTCTCATCCTTTTTGCCTAGAATCATATCAGAACCAGAAGAAACATCAAGAGGCATAAAAAGAGGTTTTTATTTGTAAAGAATGTTAACCTTTGTGAACCTAAGATCTTTCAGCATTTTAAACAGTATAGTATAATTTAATTTAATCGTCAACGTCATGGACTCCAGCTGACACCGCACTATCCTCGTTGACCTCGACACCTATCCTTCTACCGGCGAGCCGCCGCCTCCGCTCGCCACCGGCGACAAAGATTTGCACCGCCGGCGTAGGAAGAATCTTGACCGGAATTTCACTGAATCACGCCTCTGATCACGTCAAGATCCCAACGCCCAGTCCAAAAATCCAAATCACCTACGCTCTCCACGCGTAGATCGATCGATCGATCGAGCTCATGGCCACGATCTTGCACGGAGACAGAGACGTCCACTAATCTTCTTGCACGAGCATATGCAGACATCCATTAATCCTTTTCGCCAATGTTTCGCTGTCCGGTCGATGGAGTGGTCGCTGCGTGGCACCTTCGCCAGTTGCAAAGATTTTGCGAGGCTGGATTGATCGAGATAATGTCAAGCAGATCGTATCCTAATTGCATCAAGATTAGATTGATCTTTTTCCATGGGTGATAATCTTGTCGAGCTAGGTAGTAGCCAGCTAATATATGTGTAATTATGTATGTGATTAACTGCATGTTTAGGGCTTTTACAAATTGAATGCTAAATGGGACGGATTGCTATGCTTTCGTCGTAATCTAGATGGCGCACATTATATTTACAATAAAAGATTGGGGCAAAAATCAATGGGAAGTGGAAACACTTTTGTATCATCTGACAGGTACCGATCATCAAAGTGAAGGAAAAGCTTGTGCCGTTCAATTTTGTGGTGGTTTGGTTTATATAATTTCCATTATAAACTGTGGATCAGTCTAGCTAAAAAAAGACTATATCAAGAGATTATCTTATCATGGGTGTGCACATGGTTTTACGGTGTAATCTCGACTCGCCTGACCCGTCGATTTTCGAGCAATCCCACATAGTCATAATCCATTTGTATGTAAACATAATAAAATCTCTTGCCATACGTAACAAGCTAGCTAGTTTTTGACCATAGGACTTTTTTTCTAGATCTATTCTTGTCATTTGTTGTAAATCAGAGGTGTCATCACAGATATATATATAGTTTGACCTCTCTTTCCTCTCTCTCGTCTCCTTTCTTTCTCTATCCCGCCCCCCTCGCAAGTCTACAACACATGCATGATCTTCACCATGATATATAGTTATATACTTCCTTAGTTCCTCCAACCAAATAAAACTTATTAGTTTGGGAAGCTTGCTGTCAAACTTTGTGACTTGAGTTATCATTGCTGTAACACCCCGACCTCCCCAAAGCCCAAGATGCTACCAAACTCCTCTAGTTAAAAATTTCAGTAGAACTTCCCCTAAAATTGAGACATCCAAACAGGAAAAACACAACAGTAACATATCAAATAACAACATACATCCAATGGTTAACGAACCAAAGCCAACACTTGGCATAAACCACAATCACCACTAACAGACAATAACCAGAGGCTTTCAGAGAACATTAGCCGTCCAGACCAAGCAAAGTCTAATAAGACAGGTTACTACAAAACAGACTAACATACAGGCTTAAAAAAATTCATTGAATTAATTAAGTATTTGGTTGACTGGCTCGAGTGATGAGCAAAAGTGTGAACTACGTCCCTTTCCCGCAAGTGCTGCTTCAACCATCACCTAAGAGCAGCAAAAGAGAATATGTGAGTCCAAGACTCAGTAAAGTACATAATAGCGAGGTTTAAGCATAAATATAAGCATCATCAACATAATCATCAATCACCGCTCCATTCTTTCAGCATATGCTCAATGCAATGCAATGCCATGCAGTGCTATGCATTATGATCTCTGACATTGCGCGTACCGGTATCTGAGCGTACACCAGTCGATGTAACGCTCTATCTCCATCCCGTGGAGGTGCTCACCGAAGTGAGTCTTCCCAACCATCCCGTGGCGGGTGCCTACCTCTGTAAGTCTTATCAAGAGCATGCCGGATTAGTCATATAGCCTTTTCATCGACAGGGCCCGTGGCTCACCGGACTAGCTAGCTATATGACTTTCTCACCGTCCTGGCTCGTATGCATGCTTTCATAAATGTATGCAACAAAAACAGGGTTAACCATCATTTCTCATTATCATTCCATCATTTCTTTACTCATTAATCCATACATTCACTGATCTATCCATGTTACCATTCATTCAGCACTATAATATCATCATTAATAAAAGCAAAGCACAATTAGCATCAAGCTATCATCATCATCCTTGCAACCATTCATTGTCACATTACTATCAATATTTAAATTAGGCACAAATATCGCTTACCATCATTCAAGCACACATTATCATAGTCATCCCATCATATACTTGCCTTAGTTGGCGGGGTGGACGGACAAGACGTCAGTGCCATCCCCAAAGCGTCACCTACACATTCAAGCATGGCAATCAACCGATTTAATACGCTTATTAAGCAATATACATATTCAGTATTCTAGATAGCCCCTTACCCTTTCAACTCCAATCACACTAGCTGGACAAATTTGCCAATCACCTTAACAAGAACCTCGTCACAGCCTACCCAGGACAGCAGCGCTCCGAAGGCCATAACTACTAAACTTCTAGGCCAAATTATGCATTCTTGGGCTCAATGGAAAGCTAGAAAGATAGGCTACGTTTTCCTTAATATGGCCGAGCCCTAATTCCTGGACAAAACGCTTTGATTTCGCTGACCAAGTCGCTGAACACTCATACACAATCTAACCTCGAAGTTTCATGTCTAGGGTTTGCATCTCTTTCCAAATCCCATCCCAAATCAACACATACAAGGGCAGGATGTAGAAATTCACCTCAACTTCCCAACATTTCACTAGGGTTTGGGTGAAACACTAGCTCTTCTCCTCCTCTCCCCTTCTCCTCCTGTAGGCCGGCTTCCTTTCTTCCTCCTCTACCTCCTCCCCATCTCCTCCCCAGCCACCCCACCTTCACTTGGGTTGCCATGGTTGGGGCAAAGCAGGGCAGCACGAGCAAGAGGGGTGAGCAGCAGCTACTGCAACAGGATGGCTCCGGGAGACGGCGGCGCGAAACAGCGGTGACAGTCGGCGGCGGCTGGCGGCAGAGAGGCCAGGGCGAAGGGAGAGAGCAGGGAGCAGAGAGGCATAGAGAGGGAGACGAGAGAGACCGAGAGTTTAAGAGTAGGTAGAGAGATGTGAGAGAGCTAGCTGGGGAGCCAATCCCTCCCCTTCCCTTATCTCCATATGGCAAGGTCGGTTGTGGCATGGGCTTTGGCCCAACTGCCCTCTCTCTCTCTCTCTTTTATTTGTGGTATTACAATTGCTATGTTTAGATGTTTAGACCGCATCCATGAAAATCATGCATATGGACATGTACCGATCCTCGAAGTGGAGGAAAATCTTGTGTTCAATTTGAGGCGCTTTGCTATATTCAATTTTATTAAAACCGTGGATCAATCCGGCAAAAAAACTATATATCAAGAGATTATCTTATCATGGGTGTGCATATGGTTTTGCCATGTAATCTTGACTCGCTTGACGCCCTAACCCGGTCGATTTTTGAGCAATCCCAACTCAATTGTCTATCTATCTATCTATTATTATTATATCAAAACAGAGTTAAACGAAGCCACTACATTAATTCTAAAATACTAGAAAATTCCACATTAATCGAAGAGAAAAAGAAATATCTACACTATCGATTAAATTGTAGGTCCAGATTACAACGACTTATATTAAAGCTACAATCATAAAATAAAAGCAATTTAAATGGATTTCATGTGTTAGAAAATGAGTCCATATCAAATATGAGATCTAGCAAGAAAAATGTGTGGGACACCTTGTTTATTATTATTTATTATATTAAAACAGAGTTAAACATAGCAATCATATATATTAATCCTAAAATACTAGAAAATCCCACATTAATTGTAGAGAAAAAAGAGAAAGATCTATACCGTTGATTATTGTGGGCGAAATTATAATGGCTTAAATTATAAAAATAGTCCATGCATATCCAACGAGAAAAATAAAAGGAGTTTTGGAGTCCACATGAAATACGAGATCTAGCCGTGCAAATACGTGGGACACCTCGCTCATTTTTTATGTAATCGTAAGTCTCTCGCCACACGTTGAAAGCTAGTGTTTGACCATAGGACTTCTTTCCTATATCGAACCTTGTCATTTGTCGTAAGCCAGCAGGTGAGTAAACTCATGATACAATGGGATATGCTTACATTGAACCTAGGCATGATCATGCTATGAGAATAGGATCCTCTGACTTACGGTTCTCTGCAGTTGCATGTGTCGCTGACATATGGGCCCTATATGCACAGGACACATATGTCAATCACCCACTGTGCCCTCTGCAGTACGTAAGTCAGAAGATCTAGTTCTCATGCTACGCGGCCTTGTTTGTTTTAGAATAAATTAAATTAAATGAAAATTATTTGTTATTTTTGTATAAGCCAAATGATGTAATGTTTTGTAGTCATTTTTGTGGGGTTTTAAATAGTACTTCTTAAAGTTTGAAAAATATTTTTTTCATAATTTTTTAAACTCGTTAAAACGTATTTTGAGGGAGTCAAAAATTTGCTGCAGTAAAACGCAACTCTACGTTAATATGAAACAAACAAGGCCGAAGGCTCACGTTTGCTGCACTAGTTGTGCTTGAACACCCGCAAACACAAGCCAATTTTGCAGACTAATTTGTGGTTGATAGCAATTAACTGATACATATATCTATGTGGGGCCCTGCAGGCTGCACCCCGTGGGCCGTGGCTGGCTAGTGGCTTCGTTTTGTGCCACTGACAGAAAGGCAGAAAGCTCCACGTGTCCTCGATCGTCGATCGCGGCTGCAAGCACTAGCCGGAGCCAAATCCATCCTCCACTGAGCACGCACGAACACGACGGCGGCGGCTGAAGAAGAAGAAGGAAATAAAGTTTCTCCTCCTCCTCCTCCACCTCCATCGCATTCACCAATCGATCGATCACAACCCAAAGCAGCAACTCCTCTGAAAGTGCAGTGTGAGTGTGACGCCCACGGCGCGCGCGCGCACACACACACGCGCGTGCACACCGCTTCGTCTCCTTATTCCGCTTGGCGACACTCCCTGCAGCTGAGCTGAGCTGATCCGAGCTCTCTCTCTCTCTCTCTCTCTCTCTCTCTCTCGGTAGGGCATCGACAATGGCGGCTGGTGAGATCGGTTAGCTCGATCGGTAGCTCCCATTTCTGGCAAGCCATGGTGGCCTTTCTGCATATGCCTGCGCTGCTCTTTTGCTTTAGGCCAAATCTCGTGGGCTGCCTACGCGATAATGGGGCCGGTCGTCGTTGGCGATGATCAATGCAGGAAATCTGGTTCGTCAGTGTGCTGCTGCTTTACACCTTGAGAACGAATCGATGCTTCTTAGCCTCTTGGGTAAAGAATCAAGCATGGGCACATTACAAATCAAGAGCTTAATTTCTAGTAGCTTTAATTTGTGTTCGTTTGGACATTGGGTTTTACAGTTCGAGATTGGAGAATGGAGACTAATTAATCATATGCGGATATGCCACATGCATATATATATATATATATTCATGTCTGAGGTTTTCAGCTGGTCTATGATAAGTCTCTGCAAGTAGCAACGTTCGAGTGAGGACGCGCTTAGGGCACTCCTAGCATATGGTTTCAATGGATGGATTCTCAACATGCCATGTCATGTGGAAATGACTATAGATACAATCCTTCTAATGCGATGTATCTAATAATTAATTCATTATTTATGTGTTCTTTCTATTTATGTAATTAACTAGCCGCGTGGCGCGCCCGCGGCGCGCTGAGCCTGCCGTGCGCTAGCACGCCACGCGGCACAGCCGGGCGCATGCTCGCCAGCGCGCGCAGCGCGACTCTTTTAAACATGCTCGAGGATTGGGAGTACGTGTCATGCATGTGCTAGCTCTCCGATCCACACATATAAATGTACTCCCTCAGTTCCAAATTGTAGTTCGCTGTTGGTTTTTGGATATTCTATTTGATCATTCGTCTTATTTAATATATATATATATATTATTTACTTTGCATGATTTGTTTTATCATCAAACATATTTTAAGCATGACTTATATTTTTACATGTTTGCACTATTTTTTTAAATAAGATGAATGGTCAAAAGACGTCTCCAACAGTAAACGGTGAGCTACAATTTGGAATGGAGAGAGTATAATCCATCTCGTGGCGTTGTTGAAATTTGCTTGTATGTCTTTCGATCGATGGATCGTCGCGTATTGGACGGGCATTTGCACATGCACGTAGAAAGAAACCCGTTATAGTTGACATGTGAGAAGTAGGCATCTCTCGTTCTCTCTCTTCTTTATTTCTCTTTTTTCTCTACATGTACCTCTATGAGTGGGACAATAGTCCCGATGGAATGGAAATCGTTCGATCACGTTAGACTCATATAAACCTACAATTGGTTTTATTTACTTTTTATATGCTTGTACTGTTGGATCTTTTGTTCGTCATGTTGGATCTTTTGACCGTTTGGCTAATTACAGCCGGACCAAGACATTAATGGCAATTAACAGCGCTAATCTCGTCTGGCTGTCCTTTGCTAGACCGAGCATTAAAGGGTATTCATTAGCCCTAATTACGGCCATTACTGTTCACCCTAATCACGCGTCCTGATCGGGGGCGCACACCTTCTCTCTGGTTGCGGCCCCCCTCACCCAGCGCCATATAAAAAGAGAGCACCGGCGACCTACAGTAGCAAACGCTACGGGGTTTTTCCCTCTGCTCCCGATATTCCCGATTGTGAAGGGAGCTGTGGTGTAGGGATGGCCGTCGCTGAGTTTGTCTCCCTGCATCACCACGTCTCCCTGCATCGACTCGTCACCAAGCAGGCCCCTACGGCATAAACTCTTCTACTGCATCAATGGCATCATCAAGCTCAAGTAAGACCCCTAATGAACTCAGTCCGGTGGTTCGGTATTAGGCTAATTACGATTCCTAACGCTTCCGCATGAGTACTTAGATCTAACACGTCAGTGTGCTGCTGCTTTACACCTTGAGAAAGAATCGATGCTTCTTAGCCTCTTGGGTGAAGGATCAAGCATGGGCACATTACAAATCAAGAGCTTTCTAGTAGCTTTAATTTGTGTTCGTTTGGACATTGGGTTTTACAGTTCGAGATTGGAGAATGGAGACTAATTAATCATATGCGGATATGCCACATGCATATATATTCATGTCTGAGGTTTTCAGCTGGTCTATGATAAGTCTGCAATATATGGCAACCTGATCCCACAAAATGTATGTGTGTAGCAACGTTCGAGTAAGGACGCGCTTAGGGCACTCCTAGCACATGGTTTCAACGGATGGTTTCTCAACATGCCATGTCACGTAGAAATGACTATAGATACAATCCTTCTAATGCGATGTACTATCTAATAATTAATTCATTAGTTATGTGTTCTTTCTATTTATGTAATTAATATATGTTCTTTTGAAAAGTTTCTTTTTATTATAGATAAGATGTACTACTTTAATAGGAGGTTAAAGTAAGCAATAGCAACATCCTCAGGCATCGTTCCCTCCTCGGTGTTATTATTGCGGGCGGCGCTCCTTTTTAGAGAAAAACCTAGGTGTGGACAGGTTGATTGTGGTAGCTTTTTTTTATTCGTTTCCTCGTTGGAGGCGTCGATGCGGTCCATCCCGTGCGATGTAGGTGTGTTGTCAATAGGTTAATTTCATTTCAAAGTTGTTTCGATGCTTCTCGAGTGTTGGCGTGTTGTGGTGTGGCCGGATGAGGCCAATAGATGTAGGTTGTGCACATATTGGCTGGTGTGTTGTGGTGTGGCCGGCGGTGGCTGGTGGCTGTGTACCCGTCGTGTAGGCGTGGTGGTCGGTGCTAGGACGTGGTGGCAGCACTGGTGTTGTGGTTTGTGCCTTGGTGGCTTGTGCTAGGGTGTTTTTGCTCGTATTTTTTTATACTTTGAATGAATTGACAGTACTGCTGCCTTTGGTAAAAAAAACAAGATTTGCTAATTCTTAAGGAATCTTAATTTTTTAACAACCAGTCTTTTTTAAGTCGCACTCTAATAATACTAAAATTGTACTGCTGATCAAGGTGTAATTTTCATATGAAATATTGAAATTGCTATATATCGGTTATCTATTTTAGTATGAAAGGTGCAAGGCGTGTGTAGCCGTGTGAAACGGGTCAACGACTGGTACAAAGCTATGCTGAAACCTGAAGTAGTCCTTCCGTTTCAAATTGTAGTTCACTGTTGACTTTTGAAAACGCATTTTGACTATTCGTCTTATTAAAAAAAATAGTGCAAACATGCAAAAATATAAGTCATGCTTAAAATATGTTTAATAATAAAACAAATCATAACAAAATAAATAATATTTACATATTTTTTTGACTAAGACGAATGGTCAAATAGAATATCCAAAAATCAATAGTGAACTACAATTTGGAATGGAGGCAGCAGTAATTTGGAATGGAGGGAGTAGTGAATAGTGATGCGCATGAAAAGACAAAATAACCAACTGCCCTCTTACCCCGTTGATAAATGGAGTATATTAAACCTTTATTAGATGCTGGAGTCCACTCAGTCGAGCTAGCTAGCAAGCAGTCAGTAACTGCAAGAACTTTCTTCAGACTTTCAGAGGTGGAGCCACCGATCGATCCATCCTGCGGCTGCTGCTCCCGGTCTTTTCGCATCGACTCGCGGCGATCGAAGATAAGATCTTGCCCAAACGCAATGGATCTCGCTTTCGCAATGGAGATAACCCTAATTTGCTGTCGTCCATCAGGTGTTTCCACCACAGGCCCGTGGCCGTACGTCGCCGTCGCGCGAAAGCCAACGCTTTTCCTCCGGCGAAGATCGATGGCCGTCTCCGTCAGAGAAGCGCCGGCGATCGATCGACGTGGAAGCTAGAAGAAAGCCACGGGGGGGAAAAGATCGTCGTCTTCGTGGAGTCAAGACGAGCACGCACGAACGGGAGGAAGCGAACAAAGGAACCCTAGAAAAAAAAAAGCGAGATTCTCCACGAAGCTTAACCTCTCGCCTCTCATGGAGGTTTGTGGAGGAGAGAGGCAGGCGAGCTAGTGATCAATCATCAGCTGATGACACAGGATGCATGCCTACGCTACGCTGCGATGCGATGCGAGCGAATCATCTGAATTATTCTGATCTCGTGCGATGCGATCGCTGGGTAGCTCTGAACTCCGATGTGATATACATAATACATGTGATCGGGGAGATGGCGCGAGCGTGGGGAAGAAGAGAAGATGGAGCGGAGGTGCTGAGCTGACAGCCATGGGAATGATCGATCGGTGGGGATGAGGAGGCGGCGGCGGCGGCTAGCTATTAGTGTCCACTCCTCTTTTCAGAAGGAAAAGAGTGGCTGCTTGTCTAGTCATCATGAGACGAGGATCAGAATGTGAGGACAGTGGTCGGGGAGCGAGATATATCGGTCCTACTTTTACTTTGGATTTGGAGGATTCGGGTTGACGTGAATCCGAAGACTTACTCAAGATTTAGGTTGAAAAACATACTTTTTCTAAAAATCCATGGATGTCTTCGACGGCCCCGACCTGTTCGGAGAGAGAGGGCGAGAGGGAGAGAGAGAGATATGGGCCCACTTGGTAGGCAATGACGGGGAGCTGGTACCCCCTTACTCTCTCTCGACGGCTAGATCACGGCCGTCAAAAGATTGTGCATGGGGTCGTGGCTAGTGGCCGATGGACCAGCCCAATTATATGCTCTCTTAACAGCTGTGTATCTGCTGAGAGAGAGCCGCCATCCCACCGAACAACGGAACCACTAGTTTCATCGACCACTGCTCGCTAGCCGGCGAGAGAGGTTCTCTCGACGAACAGGCCGTTTCGAGAGGTCATTTCTCTTGACCCAGTTCCCATGAGGTTTGTTTCTCGACGATTGAAACGAGAGAAAGGCCGTTTCGAGAGGTCATCTCTCTTGACCTAGTTCCCATGAGGTTTGTTTCTCGACGATCGACACGAGAGAAGCTTCTCTCGACAACTTCAGTACCTCTCTCGATGGTTCTTGCTATTGAGGGATTTGGTTTCTCCGACCCGTAATGATCGCCTCCATACTCCTCAGGTTCTCCTACGGGCAACTTAGGGGTGACCCAGCCATGCCATACCGCCATCGAAAGGCCCCTTCCATTGGGCCCTTCCGCGTTCTCTTCATCCTCCTCTTTCCCTTCGCCCACACAATATTCTCTATTTTGAACATACAAATCCTTACATTTGAGGATGTCCCCCCATCCATGAGAGTCACTAATTTTATGTTTGACCTGAAAAATGGTTTTTCCCTTCAAATATTTATTAGTGACAATTGTCTGCCAAATTCCTATATTATTATCTAACCTCCACCACCATTTACAAAGTAAACTAATATTCAAATCTCTCAAATTCTTAATACCCAAACCACCTTTGTTTTTAGGTTTAATTATACAATCCCACTTAGAAAGATGAATTTTCTTTTTACTACCATTCTCATTCCAAAAGAAGTCTCTTCTAATCCTGTCTATCTGTTTTATCACTATCTGTGGCATGCTGAACATAGACATGTTGTAAATTGGTATGCTAGATAGACATGAATTAATAAGCACAAGTCTACCTCCATAAGATAGCGAACTTCCTTTCCAATTTTCTAATTTTTTTCCTCACTTTGTCTATCACCCAACCCCAATGTCTATTCTTTAG
>SPJY01022318.1:146906-235753 GCA_005191435.1 Raddia distichophylla
GGGAGGGCCGGAGAGAAGGCGGGCTTGAGGGGGAGGGCTTTTCTCGGGGGCCAAATAGTTTACCGCCGATATTTCTCGCTCAGTGTCGGCGGCTAATAAAAAAGCCGACCACATTGATCCATCAGTGTCGGCGGCAGAAGACCTAGCCGCCGACACAGTTCCTCCCCCCCGCCCCCAGCCCGCCATCTCTCCGGCCCTCCCCGGGGCCCACGAGGTCTAGGGTACGTGCCAAGTGACTTCCTAGGTCATGCTATTAGCATATAGCCTCATTGGACCGGGGAGTGCCGTCTCGGGTTGACCTCTAACGCAAGTTCCTTTGCAACCCTAACGTCGTATCAGCTTTCAGACTCGATCGGCTAACTGTTCCAAAGGAACTTGCCGTACAGCTCAAGCCGAGACGGCACAACCTGGTCCAATCAGCCCTCATAACCATTGCATGACCTAGGAAGGCACTTGGCACCTAGCCTACACCTCGTATGCCCGGGGGAGGGCTGCACCGAAGGTGGGCTTCGTGGGGGGGGGAGGAGCAATGTCGGCGGTCCAAGCTACGGCCGCCGACATAGAGGTATCAGTGTCGACGGTATGGGTGTGGGCCGCCGACATTGGTAAAGTCTGTATCGGCGGTAGGGAAAAATGCCGCCGAGACAAATCCTTCGGCGCAATATTAATAAAATTTTGCAGCTGTAGTCTGTTGAATGAAAATGTCTGCTCACCCGGTTATCAGCGCGCGACGCGGGTCGGGCTCCCCATAGGTCTTGGGTTCGAGCCCCGCCGCGCCCCCTGATAATTCTTTTATCAGTCTCGGCGGCCTTATATATACCGCTGACATAGAGTGTTGATGTCGCTCCCCAAGCTGCTAGCCCCGCATGGCAGCGATGTCGCCTGACTGACGCGTGGGACCAGTTTGACGTCGTCCCGTTCAAGCCGTTATTCCTCCGTCTAGGGGAGGGGTAATGTCGGGGGCATTTTTCCGCCGCCGACATAGAGTAATGGCGGGCTCCAAATTTGAATTTTCAAACCTGGTGGCGGGAGGGGGCTGCTCCTTTGTCGGTAGGCTCGACTGGGTCGCCGACATTACTCTATCTATGTCGGCGGTTTTGTTATTGCCGCCGAGATTGTTTGGTCGGCGGCTTCCTGGCCGCTGAGACTGACCTTTCTGGCCGCCCACGTAGAGTTCGTTTCCTGTAGTGGCGTGAGCTGTGCTGGAAGTCTGCAACAGCATCCGGCACACCTCCTACACGGCCCTGCATGCTGTCCATCGTCGGCGTCCTGGCCGGCATCTTCAGAACACTCCTTTCTCTCAAGCTACACCAGCACCAGCCATGAAGCCCGTGTGCATGCATGTGCCATAGATGTTCAGTCATCTAGCTTTCCAAGCGTGTGTGTGTACATGTGATGTGCTTTACATATCTGTTTTTCTTAATATGGCTGTTTATTTGTCATTGTGATTTGTTGTTATATGGTGCGATATCAAAGCATCCATATTGATTTGTTGTTATATGGTGCGATATCAAAGCATCCATATCCTTTCTGCTCAATATTCCGCTTGTTATTCAGCGCTCCCCACGGACAACGCAAACTGTTGTCAAGACGACCCGGACAATGAATTTTAAGAAAGGTGCCCCTCTCGTGACATAGATGGGATAGTCACAGATAGGGCAACCTAGGTGGGAAGTACAGAATAAAAAACAGGTACACTTAATAGGAAATGCACAATTTACTAGAAGGGTAACGTCGGAGTCACGAGGTCTTGGGTTCGAGTTGTGATTCTTCCAATATATTCTTAACATATCATCACTGCCGATTGCATAATCCGATAGTTTAAAGTATCACTCTCGGTTGGCTAATATCGGTTTCAAACTGAAACCGTAGCCGGTTTAAAATCGATAATGATGGCCACTTCTCTAGCAAGGAATATCAACTATCGGACAAATATGCACTAATCTCTTTTAGAAAAGGCCGAGCAAAAAAATCTTAAGCCGCACCGGATGACCGGACCTAAACTAAATGGTGGAGCAACCAGCCAACTATATATGTGTTGCCGGTACGTATATATGTCCATCGTATCACCTATGCTACGTGCATGGACAGGCAGAGGGCAGAGTTGGCCGTCCCTACATTGACAGTTTAATATCACCGGATAAGGGAGCATATATTATTGTACAGTGCAAACCAACTTGTTTGAGGCTGTTTTGCTCTTATCTATTATTTATGTTATTAAAGTAGTGGAAAACGGAGCCACCACATTAGTCCACATTACTCAGATTATTTCAGCCGTTCAATCAACGCTGGGAACAAATTATAATGGCCTAGATCAATCAAAAAAAATTCTCACATAAATTAAGAAAAAAATCTATGCCACTGATTTTTGTAGGGCCGGATTATAACGGCCTAAATTAAAAGAATCGGTGGGTGGGGACATGTGTCGACCATCGGGCAAGGGCCTCACAGGGTGCGGTTTACAGCCGGGGTCCAGAGAATTTTCTCCCCCCAGAGGTGGAGCCCGTGCTCGCCGCCTGCACGAGTGCACGTGCTGTGCCTCCGACCCTGACGTCACCCGGTCGACGCCAGCACCGGAGCAGCGCATAGCATCGCCGCCACGCCACCGATCCGACGGCCATGGTCGCGCTGGACTCCGGCCGCCGTCCTCCCTCCTCCATTATTTTTGCCCGGCAAGCGAAATGAAGGCGCTGCCACGATTTTACTCCTAGAAAAGACGGCCAACCTCCACTCTGTTGGCTTTTACTTACGTCGGATCTTCACCTCCCATTAAGAAGTGAGCCCGAGCTAAGAGGCCTCTCTGTCTCGCTCTGTTCGGCCCGGGAGCCAAGATCTCTTCGCCGCCGGCCAGAACCTTCATCTCTTCTCCTCCGGTAAGGTTTTTGATTTGTCGATTGTTCCCTGCTCGAGCATCACTGACATTTGATTTCGCCCTTCTTGTCTCTGCCTGCCGCTCGCCGGAGATCGCCGGCGCCGTGAGGACTCCGCCGCCCCTGCTCGGCTTCCACGTCGTCAGGCTGAACCACTCCAAGATCTCGGTGAGCACCCACTCCCTCTCTGGATGCTAGTGCGCTCTCTATTTCTTCTAGGGTAGCCTTGTATCGCCGCCCAGCACCAGTGCAGCGGAGCTGGCTGAGATCGGTGTGAAGCTGACGCCCAGCGGGACGTGCAGGTTCTCGGACATGAACCTCGTGAGGGCCCCCTGCTGGAGTGCTGGGCGTCCAAGCTCTCTCTGCCGTCCTTGGAAGAAAATTTGAAAGGACCCGGGTCCTTCCAGAACCTCTCCTTCTTTCACCAATTTTTTTTTTCCTGCAGGGCAGCGTGCTCTCCCACCCATGCGTACTCCGCTATAAAAGCTCGACGGCCGGCGTCGCCACTCGCCATGGCTCGCGTCCCGTCTGCCGTGTATTGTGCGGGTGTCTGCGTGCGCGGCGCCTTCTCGCTACTCGCTACCTGCGCCTGTGCCCTTCCAGCCCATGGGGGATCCGGCCATCCACGGCGTAAGTACCTTAATTCGCCCACTTTATTAATTTCTTTCTCCTTGATTTTTCGCTGTCACCTCCGGCACCGGTTTAGGATGTCTCCAACAGGCTCTCTTAAAGCACCCTCTACCCTAAATAGGGGACGAATTCTTCCTTTATGTGCTTCAACACCATTCCCTATTCCGTTTCTAGAATAGAGTTTTTCTCTCCAACCTTATATGTAGGAGTTCTCTTTTCTTCCCCTATACAATTCTCCATATAGGGAACGATGTTGGAGATGAAAAAATATAGGGAGAGATTTTTTTAAAGGGAGCTTATATATGAGGCTATAGGGGATCAAATTTAGGGGTTCCTGTTGGAGAGAGCCTTACGAAACATGAAACAATTTGTGTCCAAACATACATAACTTAGGCCTTCAGGGATCATTCTGATACTTTTTCTATGAAACTATTAATCACCGAATGAGACCCTAAGCTTTAGAAAACAGTCATGGACCCCATCCTATATATAATATTGTGGATGCCATAGATGCATGCATGTATGCGAAGCATATTTTAGAGCATCTCAAATGGTGCCATGCCAGATAGCTGTAAGGATTTCAAACATAGCCTTTTGCTCATGTGGAGAAGATAACGAGGGTGTGCTACCTAGTAACTTACAGCCAATGTATATATAGCTGATCAATTTCAATGTAGTCATGGGAATTGGGTCGGCCCGAACACGGTCCGATTTTAGAGACCCAAAGCACGGCCCGGCACGAAATTATTTGGGCCGTGCTGGCAGGGCCTGATTGCCGTGCCGGGACGGGCCTGAGGAGCCGGCACGATGGGCCGCCCGGCACGGCCCGAACATTTGGGCTGTGCTCGGGCCGGCACGGCCCGAACTGAGGCATGAGTCGGTAATTTGTATTTTTGCTAGTCTTTTGTTGCTTGGATGAATTTTGTTCCTATATGAAAGTTGTAGAGAATTTGGAGACGCATCTTTTTCATGTAGAGAACTTTTTCATTTGAGCAATGCATGATTTTATAAAAAATATTTAGTGCTCTGGCTGTTTTAAAACCCACATCACCCATTTCGGTAATTCACAGTTTTCAAGATATTCCGCTGCTCAGATGAATTTATGTTCAACATCAAAGTTGTAGAAAATTTTGAGACGCATATTTTTCGTATAGACAACTTTTCATTTGACTAACGTACAAATTTATAAAAAAAATTATTTCTTTCTCTGTTTTGTCGGGCGTGCCGTGCTCGGGCCGGCCTAGCCCAATCGCAGCCCGTCGGGCTTTTGGGCCGTGCCGTGCCTGGGTTTTGGCAGGCCATGCCAGCCCGGCACGGCCCAAAGTGTTGACCGGGCCATGCCAGCCCGTTACATGGCGGCCGGAGGCACGACGGGCCCGTGCCGTGCCGGCCTGGCCAATTCCCAGGACTATTCCAATGCACTTCCTATCTATTGCTTGTGGACCCACATTCAATCTTATAAAGCTAAGCATATGCGATCTATAGATGACATGTCACTTGTTTATATCTAGCAACTATGTACACCATTGGAGATGCGTTTAGCTGCTCTATACGTTAGTTGAATAGCTGAAATAACAAGCTTGCATGCATGCATGCTGCCTTCCTCTCCATGTAATCATGGATGTTTCCGCATGCCCAACTCCAACTGTCTCCAGTGATGGTCTTTGGCGACTTTGAAGTTGGAGAAACAAATGTCCGTTTGGGGGGTGACCTTGAAGAAAAAATAGGCACCGATGCACTAAGGGAGGGAACTGAGATAACTAGGGTTCGTTTTAGCAATATTGAATCGAGGATCCGTAGGTTCCCTGCAGACCTACGAGAGTTCGGTACACGCATGGATTATATCGCACCCCGTGTAGTGGCGATTGGTCCTTACCACAATCGTGGTTTTCCCCCCCGAGCTCCAAGAAATGGAGGAGGTGAAGCAGATGGCCGCCTACGGCTTATGTCAGGAGTTGGAGTGCTCACCGGTTGAACTCTACCGAAGGATCCAGCCATTAGTGAGGGATGCCCGCGGATGCTACGCTGATGTGTATGCCCTTGCAAGTTTCTCCGATGATGACTTTGCGGTTATGTTGTTCCTCGATGGCTGCTTTCTACTGCAATGCCTGAGGGCGTTGCCTGATCTGCTGCGCGTAAATAATAACACTAGTGAGACTCTGCACAATGTAATCAACTCGAAAGGGCTATCTAACATCCTGAGTGACATGCTGCTGTTGGAGAACCAGATCCCCTGGCCGGTGCTCCAGTTCCTCATAGACCTTAAGCCCAACGCCGTGCCAATGGAGGAGATTATTGGTTACATGCTGACACAATTCAGTAAAAGCTTGGACAAACCACGTATCGTCATCGACAAAGATTTCAGGCCTCCGCATCTGCTTGGCCTCGTTCGATTCTATCAGGTTGGCGCCATGGAAGTGATGAAAAGGGAGTCTTTCTGGCCAGATTGGATGAGGACGGCAATCCGCATATTACGGAAGAAAAGTAACATGGACTTCTCCAACGTCACCAGTGCAGCGGAGCTGGCGGAGATCGGTGTGAGGCTGACGCCCAGCGAGATGTGCATGTTCTCAGACATGAACCTCGTGAGGGGCCCCCTGCTGGCCACGCTCTCTCTGCCTCCGATATTCCTCAACGATGTCACCCCTTGCTGGCTTGTCAACATGGCGATGTTCGAGCAGCGCGCCATGGCCGGTGATTATGATGAGGCCGGCGAGCTGCCCGTCAGCTCCTACCTCTGCGTCGTGTCGCAGCTCACGAAACGAGAAGACGACGTTCGCGAGCTCTGCAACAAGGGCGTCCTGTATAGCAGCCACGGGCACAAACAGATGCTCGAGTTCTTCACCAACGTGGGACCGGTTCTGTTGACCAGTCGGTCTCGCATCTTCATATTTTACAAGAGTTACAGGAGGATCCCGATCGCCATCTACAAGTTCCTCTACAACAATGCCAGAACCATCGCCACGGTGTTGTCCATTGCGGGTGTGCTGGTCGGCATCTTTAAAGCACTCCTCTCTCTTTCGAGCGAGCGACACTAGCCGTCGACGTCAAGCTAGCTCCACCGTACAGCAGTTTGTTCATGCCATGGATGTTCACTACTTCAGACACATAAGCCTATGAAGTTTGCGTATGTATCTGTGATGTGTTGCCTTACGAATCTGTTCTTTACTTTTTCCTAAGCTCGACTACGATGCTTGTAATCTATCTATTGGTATCTATTGTTACCGTGATGCACACAAATTCCTGAGCCGGGATGCCTTTTTGTGGGCGAAAAAGGTGAGAACATCGATATTTTATTAATCAATAATAAAATACAGGTTCTCGTATGGTTTGCGCTCCGTAACTATGTTGGTTGACTATTTGTGTTGACGATTATAGTGATTTTGTATCATGGGGCCTCGGAAGGTCGCCTAGTTAATTACATCTGTGCTTGGATACCCAAAACATCTTCGATTAAGCTGTGGAGTTGTCTTTCTATTCTCTTCGTCTTGTGTTTCACCGTGCTAGGGTGGATGTATGGGGTACACGGCCCATACAGTGCCTAGCACAATCTTTGTATGTTCAGTTGTGCTCGTCCGGGTCGCTTCAACTTGTGTCATCAGACGCCACGTTGTTTATATTTGTCATCGTCAGGATTGGTCGGCGTCATGAACTTGGCATCTCCACAATACCGTGTCTTTAAGGCGTCATGAACCGGCCCCCATTTTTTCAGCTATTAATTTTCCTCTCACACATTCCCACATTTCATATTTTATCTACCTTTCCTACCTCACACTAAACACAAGTTGTGCATAGCTCAGTTGGTCTCTTAACTATGCGCGAAGAGGAATGTCGCGGGCTCGATCCCTGCCTCCACCAATTTTTTTAAAAACTTCCAAAATGTAATCAAAACCGATCAGAATGCAGGCAAAAAAAAAAAAACCAAAATGCAATCAAAATTTTATGGCAATGGTTCATAAATGAATTTAAACGTTAAAATTTTTAAATTTTATGATATTAATTCCTAAATAATAGAAATGAAAAACCTTTAAAATATATAACTATAGTTTGAAAGCATGTATTCATAAAAATTTCCAAAAAAGATATAGCTATTTTTAAAACATATAGGATCCACAAATAGTTGTAGTAGAAAATAATTCATTCTTTTTTTATCCTAGCTTTTGTGTCCGCTTAAAAATTCTAGAAAAAAATCTTTATGAAAAGCACCATGATGTCATGATAATAACATATAAAAATATTTAGACATTAGAAACTAAAATAAAAAAATAATGGGAACAACAAACAAAAGGTGCAATAATTTCTTATTCGTTTGTTTTGCGATACATTTTTCTCAGGTATAAGAGTGCATGCAGCGGCGTGCCATGGGCGTGCTGACCCTGCTAGTATAATAATAATAATGTGGATGCTGGATGCTCTCGTGGTCTCATGCATGCAACCTATGTATGGAAGACGGCAAAAATGGATCTTGTTCCGTGGGGTCAGCATGACCGACACTGTAGGTGGCCAACCGGAACCGGATGTACAAATTATCTGAAGATACTTTGGCCTCGTTCTTCTCGCTTAGATTAAATTAGATTAAAATTAAACTTGGTACATGTCAAACGACGTCGGTCCTCTTTGGTGCACGGTCCTGTACGGTTCTCGTTCGATCCGCAAAATTTGTTATTTTTATACATATCATTTGCCGTAACATTTTCTAATATTTTTTGAGTTTTAGTGGGGTTCCCAAAAAACAAATCTCAAAAATATTTTAAAATGAATTTTTTAGCCTTTTCAATATCTTTTTAAAGCGCCTAACTTTTCAACTACAAACAAAACCAAACCGCAACCGCAAATGAAAGAGGGTAGTGGTTTGTGGTTATTTTTATGGGGTTTTAAAATGGTTTATCTTAAAGTTTTAAAATAACTTTTTTTTGTTTTTTCAACTCTTCTAGGCTCCTCGTTTAACATTTACAAATATAATATGCAGTCTTCTCGTTTCCTCTCTCCAATATATTAAACACCACACCGTCACCCGCGCTCCCTTTCCACCGTTAACCACCCCATTTTTAAAAAAATCTTAGACCCACCTACCGTCCACCTCTCCTCCCGGCTCCGGCGACCTACCACATGTCCGACGGCCGCGTGCTGCACCCGGCGTCCAGCGACGCTCGCCCGCCTGCAAGCCCGCCCGCGAAACCTGACAAACGGCTTTGGCGCCGCGGCGACCGTCCCCTGCGTCGAACCCAGCTCCATGGCGGCGCCCCGCCCCTGCGCGCCGCGCCGTCGGCCACCGCCCCGGCCCGGCCATGCTTCACCTCCCCCCGCGCACAGCATGCATCACCACGCCGACCAGAGCCGCCCCGCATGCCGGCGACCCCGATCGACCCCCACTCCCAACCAGATCTGAAGGTGGCACCGCCCATGCCCGCGCGTCGCTCAGGTCAAACATATCTTACGCATATCATGAATTCTACTATTATCTACTGGCTGAGTGCACGTGCAATCATGCAATAGCAATAACTACAGGCATGCAAAGCCAGCGGTTTTGGCTGCCGCAACCGCAAGCATTCAATAAGAACAAGCGTACATGCCATCAGCTCCATTTTATAAGCACTGTACAAACACAAACACAAACACAAACACAGAAACACCGCAATGGAGACGTCGCGGCCGCCACCGCGGCCTCCGCCTCCGCCGCCGCGGCCGCCACCGAAGGTCGGCACCGCTGATTCAGGTCCGGTAAACTTTCATCCATAGTTCATTGGCATGTTGATCGCAAAGCTAATCGATAAACTATTGACGCTCAAGTTCAAACACTCTTCTGCTTATAGTAATCTTTCGGTGAAATTTTGATTTGAAAACCGTGAGCGCCGGTAGCCAAATTTTCATTTAGAACTAGTAGGCGGCAGTAGCAAAAATTACATTTAATTGGAACGGAAGTATTGAGGGCAGCTAATTATT
This sequence comes from Raddia distichophylla, assembly GCA_005191435.1. Taxonomy (NCBI): domain Eukaryota; kingdom Viridiplantae; phylum Streptophyta; class Magnoliopsida; order Poales; family Poaceae; genus Raddia; species Raddia distichophylla. The sequence goes on from SPJY01022318.1 coordinate 156,350, forward strand.
CCCGGTTGAGAGTTGAAACATGCATGCATGCATGGACTAGCTTTTTGTTGATGCTCATTTTCGTTGGAGCTCACGAACAACTTAAATGCGCATGCAGCCATGCATGGATGCTAATTAAAGAAGATATAGCCTCAAGTGTCGCATTGTTTCAACGCTAATTAATTTACGTCTTGCAGTATTTATTAGTGGTATATAGGCCACATAACACTTGCTCTTAGTCTATGGGCCAAAGCAAAAGGCGCTCAACAATAAAAAAACGGAGGAAGTATTACAACGTATACATCACTCGATCGTATGAAAATAGCAAATTTTGTAGCTGAAACTTTTACCGGAGACACCCAGCTGCATGCATTTTCGGTGGTCTCGATCCAAGTCCAAGCCGAAGACATGAAACTAACGAGCAATATATTTAACCCTTTGCACAGATCCCTCTGATGCCCCTGCCCCTGGGGGCGAGCAGCTCCAACGGGAGACCCACGAGATTCAAGAAAATGCATGGGCCGAAGGCAAGGTAGAAACAGTACCCGACAATGACACGGAACCGACGAATGATAACTATTTTCGAAAGCGCAGGAAGCATGCTGTGAAAAAGAAGTACAGTCTTGATGTAGATATGCGTGATATCATAAATATCCATAATAGGCTGCAAATTACTAATGTTGAGGAACCAGATATAGCGGAGGGGACCGAAGATCTCCATTCCTCGAAGATCCATAGGTTCCCTGCGCACCTACGTGGGGTCGGAACACGCATGGATCACATAAAACCTTGGGTGGTGGCAATCGGTCCTTACACTACAGGAAAGCGAAGTTTTTTCGTCGGCCAACCATAATTTCGTCGGTCCAAAAAAAACCGACGAAAATAGGTCTGTAATTTCGTCGGTTTTGTGAACCGACGAAAATAAAATGTTAATTTCGTCGGTTTGGACCAGGCCGACGAAAAGATTATACGAAGTTATTACGGTTTATCTTAAAGTTTTAAAATAACTTTTTTTTTTGTTTTTTCAACTCTTCTAGGCTCCTCGTTTAACATTTACAAATATAATCCGACGAAATTATGGTGCCGATGCTTCGCACGCGGTCTGTATGACGTGTCCATAATTTCGTCGGTTTGAGCCGACGAAATTACAGTGCGCAGGTCGACGTGTCCCGATAAATTAGTACGGAGGTCGACGTGGCAGTAGTTTCGTCGGTTTGGGCCGACGAAATTGCTGCCCACTTTGATTAGACCAGGCCGGCCCATTTTACTGCTGTCTCCTTGACCTAGCCACCGCGCCTTGCTCCACGCCGCGCCGCCGCTCGCCAGCTGCCGCTCGCCGCCGCCTTGCTCCCTGCTCCCCTACGCTGACGCACGCGTTGCTGCTCGCTCGCCCGCACACCCACGCCTCCTCTCGCGCCGCCGCTCGCCAGGTGCCCCACGCCGCCGCATTGCTCCCTGCTCCGGCCCCCACCCCGCCGCTCACGCCGCCACCCGCTCACTCGCTCCGCCACGCCATCGGCCGAGCCGCACTCTGCGCCGCATCAGCGCCCTGCTCGACGCCTCGCCGCCCCAGTCCGAGGTGATTAAGACATTTTTCACTTTTTCTATTCTTCTTCTTCTTGCTTCCCAATCTTCCGTCTCTTACTAGTCCTAGTCCTGATCTCTCTTCGCTGCTCTTCTCCCTTCGCCAGAGGTGATCTCTGTCATCACAAACGATGGGCGCAACATCATGGTAAGCAAATCCTGATCCTAATCCTAGTCCTAGTCCTAGTCCTTCCTTCCGTGCGTTCGTTGGATTGGCAAATGATCTGATGCTTGCCTTCACTGCAGGCAATGCAATGTTGCTTCTTCAGGGCACTTTGAGAGGATTTGATCAGGCCACCAACATTATTCTGGAGGGTCACTCTACCAAGGTCAGCCCCCAAGCTCAAACTGACTGCTCAGCATCTGCATATTCATCTAGTCATTATCTAAATAAATTTTACAAGTTGCTCAAACTGTCAAACTCACTGCTCAGCATCTGCAGATTCATCTAGTCATTATCTAAATAAATTTTACAAGTTGCTCAAACTGATAGTTCAACAGCTTAATTGCCTTTATCCATTGTCGGTCTTGGTAGATTAGTTTTGAAGGGTTAGCTGTCCAGTCATCTCACCTACTTCTTCAGTAAATCTGTGTAGTGCTATGTTGTCAAACTTTTGTATTTGGCTTACTTTCGGCATGCTTTCACGGGATCAGTACATTCTAGAACTGAAAAACAACACTATCTCACAATGCTTACATACGAAATTGAATAGAAATTTTGATGGATGCAGTGCTGTATCCTCAGGTTGTCTCTGGATGACATTATTTTCAAATGTAAGTTTGTTATAGTGAGGGGGGTGTATCTTTTTTATCACTGGTCTTAACTTTTTTTCTAACTAGTTTGAAGAACTCACTGTCTTGGCTTCCTTCTTTACATGCTATCGGAATAGGCCAGCTCTTGTAAACTGATGGGAGGCAGTGCTAGACTTTTGTTGATTATTTGGTTTCTTCTTTGTTTGAGAGGTCGGGGTTCATTAAAGTTTCTGAGAAGGCATGATTGTACCTTTGCAGGAGGGAGTCCAACAGCTCGTGCTTGGATTGTACATCATCAGGGGAGACAACATGTATGTTATTTTTCACACTGCCCTTGGAGTTGCTTATTGCATAATTGCATAATTGCATTGTACGCATGTAAACAGGCACAGGTGGACACACAGATTTGAAGCCCATCTCTAGGACAAGAACTGCCTCAATTCATTGTAGAACAAGAAGAAAGGGAGGCAAGGTAAGTCTCACACATATTTATATCAAATAATTCATCTCAATTACTTATAGGTTCTTTTAAATAGTCGGTTTTCTCCACACATATGATTTGTTCTAAGTGACTACATAGTAATTTTCCTCTTCTTGGTTAGTTGTGTGCTAATTTGAAATTTAAGTATAGAATGCTCTTTCATTGTGATATATATGACTTAAAATGATCTTCATTTGTACATATCCCATATGTCACCTGTCAAATATCACATATTTTCACAACACAAGTCACCGGTCACCTATCCCATACGTCACCCGTTCGGGAGTGACACGGGTCACATTTATTTGAGATCCATGTCACTCCGGAATTGTCCACGTTTTTGGACAGCCTTGGAATGGTCAGAGATAGCGTATTATGTATGACATGTCGTAGCATCCGAACGAAATTTCGACAGCATAACTCTGTTGTTCTCCGATGCACAGCAACAGAACGTGCATTCGGAGAACAGCGGGGTTATGCTGCCGAAATTTCGTTCGGATGCTACGACATGTCATACATAATACGCTATCTCTGACCATTCCAAGGCTGTCCAAAAACGTGGACAATTCTATAAAAGGAAAGGCCCTAGACCCGATGGGGCCAGGTGATCCGAGGTGATAACAAGCAATCCACGCAACGCACACGTCCGAAGCTTCTTTAGCAATAGTCGTAGCCCTTAGTCATTTCAGTGTCCGACACCCCCTTGTAAGCTTGGGATCAGTGCCTTCAAGCTCGGTCTCGGCACCTTTGTACCGTTTGCACGATATAATCAACGAAGGCTGGAGTAGAGCTGTTACCCGGCAGTGGGGGTTCGAACCAGGGTAAATCGTTTGTGTCTTCATGGTTTGTATCTCTTTTGTTCTCCTTCTTCCTCTTCTCTTTCACCGTACGACAGATCTGTACCCAGATCGCCAAGTCGCACCAAGCTTAGTCCGGGAAGACCGCGCGGCCAGAGCCCCCGCGAGCTCGGCCGCCTCCCCGGGCTACTGGGAAGGGTTGTTGTTGGGCCTCACTCCAACTACAAATTCGTCTGCCGATCCGTGGACCTGCTGCCCTCCAAGGCGCATTGCCCAGATGCCGACAGTTGGCGCCCACCTTGGGGCCCATGAGCAGCCCTCGGCAGTCTGTTCCCTTGGACATGCCTGAGATTCCAAGCAGCGACGAGGTCCTGGACCTCGAGTTCGATGAGTGCGATGACATGGACGACTTATGTCCATCGTACAAGGGCTGGCGAGAGGAGTACCTCGCCGAAGCCGGGACTAACGAGATGGAGGTTTATGCCTCTCTCGCCCCAGGGGCAGAGCTTCGCCCCGAGGAGTCGCTCCCTGAGCTGGACCCATCTGTAACCCACGTCAGCGAGACTCCTATGGAGTTCGAGCTGCTAGGTGATTCCACCTCCGCTGGCGACACCGGGACGTTTTCCCTGGCTTCGCGTGCGTCTCGCTGCGTCTTCGCAACTTTGGCCGATAGACGCCAGGAACGTGGAGGCCCAGGAACAACAGTGTGGCCGCGCCGCGGCGCAGGACTTTTTTCGCAATTCCGTCCACCGCGTCATGACCAGAATCTGCCGCGAGGATAGCCTGTGCACCCCGGCTCCCGGCCGGCCAGTCGACTCTCTCATAGAGACAATGGCCAACCCACTACTGCGCAGCTAGCAGAAGGTGCACGCAATCGCCACAGTCGTCCGCGACCTGGAGAAGGATCCCCGTGGCTTCACCCTGGCCGACCTGGGCCCAGCCATCGCTGAGGACCTCGGCGACATCACCTCTGGCATCGTCCGGCAAGAGGAACAAAACGGTGGCGGGCGCGCGGACATCCGACGCACAGACAGCCCTGGCCACAGCGGCACTCAAAACCGCTCCCGCCGCAACCGCAGCCGTTCGCGCCGGGCCCAGATTGTCTCCTCCACCAGCGGTTCGTCGCGCGCCCCGGGCGGAGTGTTTTCCAGCCTAGGCCCACTTCGGGATGCTTCTCCCCCGAAAGCCTGGGCCAATCGAGAAGTTCGACGGGAGCAAGAATCCCGAGGAGTTCCTGTCCATCTACACCATCGCCATCCAGGCCATGGGGGAGACGAGGCCGTTCTGATCAACTATTTCCCCACTATGCTCGAGGGCATGGTCCAGACCTGGCTGTTCAATCAACGGCTTGGTTCTATCCGCAGCTGGGCCCAGCTTCAGGATGCCCTCCGCACGAGTTTCCAGGGGTGTTACGCCCGCTCTGGACGCCCACAGGACCTCAAGCTCATGGTGCAGCGAGACGATGAAAGTCTCCAGGATTTTGTTTGCCGGTTCATGAGAGCCCGCAACACGATCCCCTACATCTCGGACGAGGCTATCATTGAGGCCTTCAAGGATGGTGTGAGGGACCTGCGCTATACCGAGGACCTCGAGCTCCACTCGATCAATACCGCGAGCGAGCTCTTCCGCATCGCGGCCCTCTACGTCAACGCCTCCGAGGCGGTCGAGCGCAAGAGGGGTCGCGTCAAGAAGAAGGTCAAGGTTGGTGATGGCTCGGGAAAGGCCGAGGCAGAGAAGAAGAAGAAGAAGCGGCCGAAGCAGCCTGCCAAGTTCATTGCGGCGGTTGAGCCCGACCAGCCTGAGTGCCCGCCGCCGCAGCGTCCTCTGCCGATGCGCCCGCCGCCACAGCGCCCGCCGCCGCGCCAGCAGCGACCTCCCCCAGCCGGAGGTAGGCCGCACGGTGGCCAGGGGCCTCCTCAGGGCCGGCCTCCCCGTCCGCAGCAGCAGAACAGAGGTGAGGACCCGTTCCATGACCCCAGTCTCTTCTGCCGCCTCCACCAGCGCCACAGCCACGACCTGCGCAATTGTCGCACGTGGGCCCGCCAGTTGAAGGACTTCTACGCTGGCCGCCGCCCCATGCCCGAGCTACCTAAGGGTGCGGCCGCAGCGCCTCCTCCGCCGGGCGGCCAGGACCAGGGCTTCCCAGAGGTCCGCGGCCATGACGCCGTCATCTTCGGCGGCACGTCAGCCTACAGCTCCCGCCGCGAGCTAAAGGCTGCGTCCCGCGAGGTCCTCCACATCTCCCACGGCGAGCAAGAAGGCGAGAAGGCAAAGGGCGAGGCGGAGAAATGAAGATAGAGGCAAAAGGGGATGATTCTGCCGTGAGAGTTCCCCTTGGAAAACACTACCTTATCAAGGAAGGCAGTGGTCGAAGCGGAGATCGTGGGAGTCGTGCTCGAGGGAGGCGTAACTGCCCTACTTTTCCGTCAAATCAAATTCAATGCTCCACTTCGCGCCCCAGCAGCTCCGAAAAACCCTAGCCAAATCTTCCGCGCAGCGCGTGAGGGGTAAATTTTCACTAAACCTCAGACCGGCTCGCTGTGCGACCCGCTCGAGGCTCGGGGGCTGGCTGTTGGTGACCCATGAACGGCCCACCCCGAGATGGGCCTGGGCCGATTCCGTACCGGCCCACTGCACGTACAAAGGGTCCAAAAGGCCGCCCCTGCCGTACCAGGAGGAACGTCTAGCCCGCCGAGGTCACCCCCGGGCTTGACCAAGTCAGCCGTGCCTCCCTGGGTCCTGACCAGGAGCATGGCGCACCTCCCGAGCTATTCTTAGCCCGGAGGAGGGGCCCATGGACAGTCCGTCTATCCCTGGGCAGGTGGCGACAACTGTCATATCCCACCACACTTTCCTCGGCCTTGACCAGGAAGAACCGCGTCTCCCCGCAGATCCGCAGCCCGGGGAGAAGCACGCAGACAACCTGATTTGTCGTTTTCCCCCTGGGTTGGCGGCAACAGTTGTTACGCTATGCGACGCCCTCAATGGGTGGTGCGGGGCTGGCTCGGTCCAGTCAATGCTATATTGGGGATAAAGGGAAAGTGCTTTCTCCCTGTGCAGCCTGCTTCCCCGTATAGGCGCTCTCAAACGAACACGTGTCTAGTACTAACCAGGCCAGCTTCTCCCTGCAGGCTACAGACAAGACAAAGCCCCGGAATGAGACAAGGGCACCGCCACTAAAGCAAGGATGGATGCGGGGCCTGCCGCATCAGCTCCGGGCGACCTGCCGCGCCTATAAAAGGAAAGGTCCCGATCCGTTCGAGGCCAAGCGATTCAAGGAAATAACAAGCAACCCATGCAACACACACGTCCGAAGCTTCCTTAGCATTAGACATAGTCCTTAGCCACTTTAGGGTCCGACACCTTGTAAGCTCGGGATCGGTGCCTTCAAGCCCGGTCTCGGCACCTGTGTACTATTTTCCTCATATAATCAACAAGAGCTGGAGTAGAGCTATTACCCGACAGTGGGGGCTCGAACCAGGGTAAATTGCTTCTGTCTTCACGGTTTGTATTGCTTTCTCCTTCCTTCTCTCCCTCTTTCTCACCGTACGACGGATCTGTACCCAGATCGGCAAGTCGCACCAGGCGCTGTCCGGGAAGACCGCGCGGCCTGAGCCCCCCATGAGCTCGGCCACCGCCCCGGGCTGCTAAGAAGCGTCGTTGTTGGGCCTCACTCCAACTACAAATTCGTCCGCCGGTCCGTGGACCCGCTGCCCTTTTCCGAGGCGCGTTTCCCAGACACCGACAAATATAATATGCTATGTAGTGTTGTGTGCTAAGGTGTATTTGATTTAAACAATAAAATGTGTGATTTATGTAAAGCCATGTGCATGACACACACACAATATATATATATTCCCTATACTACTCCTAGGTGTAGCTACAACATAGAAAATAACTATATAACACAATACAAATAACTATAATTTTTGCAGCAATTTGCTGTAGCGATCGATGGTTAATTCTTGTAATAATTATAGTTACATATGGTGTATTTTATTGTTATTTTCGGCGGTGTTGCTATATAATTCAATAGTTATGTGTATAATTTGAAATTTAATTATAAAATGCTCTTTCATTGTGATGTATATGACTTAAAAATGATGTTCTTCATTTGTACATATCCCATATTTTCACAACACAAGTCACTAGTTCCCTATCCCATACATCACCCGTTTGGGAGTGACACATGTCACATTTATTTGTGATCCGTGTCACTCCGGAATGGTACACGTTTTTGCACAGCCTTGGAATGGTCAGTCATAACGTATTATGTATGACATGTCGCAGCATCCGAACGAAATTTTGACAGCATAACTCTGTGTTCTCCGATGCACAGCAACAGGACGTGCATTCGGAGAACAGCGAGGTTATGCTGCCAAAATTTTGTTCGGGTCATACGACATGTCATACATACCGCACTATCACCGACCATTCTTGGGTGGGTTTAGGACATATCCTTGCATAGAACCCTTGCTAGGACTTGAAACACACGTTCACACTAATTCATTTATGTAATACCATCAAATGGAAGAAGATCGAAGATGGATGCATGAGGGCTAGAGAAGCAATGAGGCACCGACAAGTGGAGGGTGAAGTCTTAGGATTTCGTGAACCTTCTTTATGACTCAAACCCTGGTGGTGGCTTAGCCAAGTGTCGATGTGTCGAAACTTGCTCGATGTGTCGAAACTTCTCACGACAGCTGAAAGTTAGCATGACGCATCACGACTTCATGCCGAACTATCATATGTGGAACGAGCATGGAGAGTCGAGACGAGAGAACACGTCATCAATTCCGGTGGGATCCGTGGATGATGAAGATGATAGGATTGGGGAAATGATGGAGGATTTCATGAAGCAGTTTGAAGATGCTATAGGGCTTGAAGTATAGACACTACAGGAAAGCGAAGTTTTTTCGTCGGCCAACCATAATTTCGTCGGTCCGAAAAAACCGATGAAAATAAGTCTTTAATTTCGTCGGTTTTATAAAACCGACGAAAATAAAACATTAATTTCGTCGGTTTGGACCAGGCCGACGAAAGATACTGTAATTTCGTCGGTCTGCCGATGCTTCGCGCGCGGGCTGGATGACGTGGCCATATTTTCGTCGGTTTGTGCCGACGAAATTACAGTGCGACAGGACGAGTGTCCCGGTGAAATTAGAACGGAGGTCGACGTGGCAGTAGTTTCGTCGGTTTGGGCCGACGAAATTGCTGCCCACTTTGATTAGACCAGGCCGGCCCATTTTACTGCTCTCTCTTTGACCTAGCCGCCGCGCCTTGCTCCACGCCGCGCCGCCGCTCGCGAGCTGCCGCAGGCCGCCGCCTTGCTCCCTGCTCCCCCACGCCGACGCACGCGTTGCCGCTCGCTCGCCCGCTCACCCACGCCTCCTCTCGCGCCGCCGCTCGCCAGGTGCCCCATGCCGCCGCCTTGCTCCCTGCTCCGGCCCCCACCCCGCCGCTCACGCCGCCGCCCGCTCCCTCACTCCGCAACGCCACCGGCCAAGCCACACTCCGCACTCTGCGCCTCATCAGCGCCCTGCTCGACTCCTCGCCGCCCCAGTCCGAGGTGATTAAGACATTTTTCCCTTTTGCTTTTCTTCTTCTTGCTTCCCAATCTTCCGTCTCTTACTGACGCTGCTCTTCTCCCTTCGCCAGAGGTGATCTCTGTCATCACAAACGATGGACGCAACATCGTGGTAAGCAAATCCTGATCCTAATCGTAGTCCTAGTCCTTCCTTCCGTGCGTTCGTTCGATTGGCAAATGATCTGATGCTTGCCTTCACTGCTGGCAATGCAATGTTGCTTCTTCAGGGCACTTTGAGAGGATTTGATCAGGCCACCAACATTATTCTGGACGAGTCCCACGAGAGGGTCTACTCTACCAAGGTCAGCCCCCAAGCTCAAACTCACTGCCTTCCTTCCTTACATGCTATGGGAAACACGCCACATAGGATTTACAGAAAATTTCGTGTTTTCCGGCGTGGTTGGTTTAGATTTTAATTGTGTTTAAACTAAGCTTCGTGTGCTGGCATCACAGGTTACCTTATTTCCATCACATTTTTAGATATATCCACAAGTTCTCTTGACTGGTCACTATAATTCAAACAAGTTGTGCTCAGCATCTGCAGATTCATCTAGTCGTTATCTAAATAAATTTTACAAGTTGCTCAAACTGATAGTTCAACAGCTTGCCTTTATCCATTGTCGGTCTTGCTAGATTGGTTTTGCAGGGTTAGCTGTCCAGTCATCTCACCTACTTCTTCAGTAGGCAGCGGACATGGATCGTACTCACCTGCGATTTAGAAGATCCATTTTGTACTTGTGCTTGCTATTAAACTTGTCGATGTAGAATTTGAGTTGGATGACTTGATATTAAACTTGTGCTTACCCTATGTGATGTTGTATGGACTTAATTACGTTTAATTTGTATCTATGTGTGTGATGGATCTTGTGTTCCATGATATTTGATGTTGGATATATGTTTCCGATGATATGAATATCTGTGAATTATCTGTGATTTTTTTGTGATTTTTTTTGTGATTTTTGTGAATTTTCTGTGAATAAAACAACACCCTGTTTTTTTAAAAAAATAATTTCGTCGGCCAAAACCGACGAAATTAATGGTTTTGGCCGACGAAATTAATAGCCACGTCATCCAGATCAAAACCGAGCACTGCCATTTTATTGCTGACGTGGCACATAATTTCGTCGGCCAAAACCGACGAAATTACATGCCACGTCAGCCTAACCCGCAAGCTTCCCATATTTTTTTTGCGGACGTGGCGGATAATTTCGTTGGCCCAGACCGACGAAATTAAGTGCCACGTCAGCTTTCCGTCACCCACGTGGCGCATCGGTTTTTTAATTTTGTCGGCCTACGAAACCGACGAAAATACTGTAATTTCGTCAGCAACCGACGAAAAGGCATTTAATTTCGTGTAGCACATTTCGTCGGCTTAATTTTGTCGGCAAATCGACAAAATTATGTTAATTTCGTCGGTTTGCCCCTAATTTTGTCGGTTTTTGGCTGACGAAATTACTTCGCTTTCCTGTAGTGAGAATTTCTTTAGTCTTATCTTGGTGTCGCGAGATCTATTGCATTAAATCACAAATGTCACCCAACTTGCAGCCGTCACAAGGTTGCTGGCAATAAGGTCCTAGTTTTCAACTTCTCTGTACCTTGCTTCAATGACATCATCGAATTAATATCCGACATCCTGTCGAAGCCCAATAAGATGCCAAATAACTCCAGGTGGATATCCCTTGGCTTAGGAAGTGCCCTGATGCTTGGCGGGCACTTTGTGCATACTAGGCGCCCCCTATCTTTGTGGAGCAGTCAGGGAAGAAAAGGGGCAATAGGAATGCAGGCCCAAGAACAACCCATCAAAATGGCACCGACGTACACCTTCGTCTAGCTAAAAAAGATGGTATGCATGCTCTTATTGATTCCCTATCTACAATTTTCTTGTTATTCTACTCATTCAAATATATATCACCATGTGCAATGCAGCAAGCTGAAAGTGGAAATGCGCCAAGTGAAATCGACACATATATCCAATGCCACTTTGGAGACAAGGCAGAACAACTGGATGTACTCTGAAATCAGACAGTGACACAAAATCTAGTAATATAGAACTACACGTCATTAAATAAATTTTTTTCCAAAGTATTCACTAATGTTTGTAATTTTTCTATAGGCTCAGTATGGAGAGGAAATGGTGGCTTGTCATGGAAAAGACTACAATTGGAAGCAACAATTGGTGGACCCAATGGCGTTGTACTCTAGCGGTGGTGGCAGAAAGCGTGGGAGGTTTCCCATGTACAATGGGGTGGTGGATTCAAGCCAAGCCTTAGCAAGGTCGTCTCATTCCACACAAGGCAGCTGGAGCAGTGCTTGTAGATCTCGGGAGGTACAGCTGGAGCAGCTATTGAGCCAACAACAGGAGTATCTAAAGTACATGATGCAATATCAGACATATCAGCGAGAGCACTTCGAAGTAAATACAACTGCTCTCTATTAATTGCCTTTCTTGCAATTGGATAATTTAGGATGAAAATTGTATTATTTGCCTCCTTACCTCGATAATCGGAGAAGACATATCCATATGGCTGAAAGTTGTGTGAAATAGCTCATTTGTCGCTATTAAATGCCCCTGTTGCATTGGATGTAAATTTGAAACCAAAGTTGCGTTAATAAGTTAGGTAGCTCGATAATTGAAGAAGACAAGTGCATATGGCTCAAATTTGTGCACTATTAAATGTCGGTCTTGCATTGGATACCAATTTACGAATAAAGTTGCATTATTTTCCTCTCTATCTCGATGATTGGAGAATACAAGTAATTATAATTCAAAATTGTGTAAATTAGCTCAAACTTAATACATCTTCCATGTTCTTTTCACTACAGGCTATGTTCTACTGTCAATTTGGGCCTCCGCCTCCTCCGCCTCCGCCTGGCTTTTTATTCCAAGAGACAAAACAGGTAATAAATTTACGCCTTCCTAATACAATTTACTAACTTCCTTCTATGTGCACTGCCCCACAAATTTTTTCTTCATTTGATTAGGGCTTTGCGACACCACCTCCGCCTGCTCAAGGTGTGCCTAGAGGCAACAACGACGCTTCTTCTTTGGACACGACTTCGGTCAATCAGTTCGTCAACTTAGGGGCGGCGATGCGGCAGGTAGCGGTCATGGTCCCTACTCACCTGTGAGTTAGAAGCTCCCTTTTGTAACTTGTTGAGTGACTTAATGTTGCACTATACGACGTCCATGTAGAACTTGTGTTGGATGACATAATGTTGAACTTGTGCGTTGCGGTCATGTGATGTTGAATGAACTTAATTACGTATTAATTCTATTTATGTGCTCTATGCATCGTGCATTGGATGGTCATGTGATGTTAGATATAAGTTTGTGATGATATGAATATCTATGAATTTTCTGTGAATAATACAATACTCCGTTTTTTCCCAAAAAAAAGTAATTTCATCGGCCTGAGCCGACGAAATTAAGTGCCACGTTATCACAACAAGCCACCTCCAACGTTGTCATTCGGCTACATGGCAGTTATTTTCATCGGTCGAAGCCGACGAAATTAAGTGCCACGTTATCCCAACACGCCACCTCCACCGCTCCCATTTCGGCTGATGTGGCACTTAATTTCATCAGCTGCCACGACAACCCTCTGATGGTTTGCAAGCCATCGGGATATTTATTCCGTCGTCCTATAAATCCGATGAAAATAAAGTAATTTCGTTGGCAACTGACGTAAAGGTGTTGATTTTCTTCTAGCATAGTTTGTCGGGTTAAGTTAATTTCATCGGTTTGACCCCTATTTTCATCGGTTTATGGCTGACGAAATTAAGACGGATTTCTGTAAAGCATAGTTCGCTAACGATGCCAAAAATGATCGAAAACCCCAAAAATGGATGTGCAGCGATGGCATAGATGGTTAAGGAAGAAGGATGAGAGGAAAATATACCAAGATCAAGGTTGAATTTGAAGAAAATGATGAGGCTTTGACGAACTCTCCGATGGCAGATCTCCGACGATTTAGCGGCGATCTTCTAGAACCAAAGGTCAAAAGTGGTCATGTAAGACATGAACAGAAATATCTATAAAGGAATAGATGTGTGGAATCTTAGCCAAGCCGAATTCAGAGAGAGAGCAAACTGAGATGGGTGAGTTTGGGTTGGATTTTTATAGATGAATTAAGGGGAGATGGAGGGATTTAGTGGCTGCTCATTTGCTCCATGATGGCCACTACTTTACATAGAAACCACTGGCGCTAAGGGCTGTTCATCATCAATTGAAATAGACATTTGAAGGGTTTCTCTAGTGGATGATGATCACGCCCAAGGAGGTGAAAGTGTGGCTGCGATTAGTGGCTGATTAAACCGCCATTAGCGAGTAGAATCCGATGGCCCCATGAATTGATGATCATCGATGAAAAATGGATGCACTTTGGAGTGGATTCTTAATGCATCGGTCATGCATAGGAGATGAAAAGATGAGAGATGGAGGGGGTGCTGCGGGAGAAGAAGAAAAAGTGGGAAGCAAGAGAGAGAGAAAAAATGAGATGGCAAATGAGTGACATGTGGGCCCTGAAAGAAGATCAAAGGAAATTGATGAGAAATTAAATAAATAATTGGACCAAATAAAATATAATAAATTAAAAATACAAGTATCTTCCTTTCTACAGTAATAATTAGTTATCAAATAAAATATTTGAACAAACTAGAAATATTATTTTTGGAAAGCTTACCAAATATTTATTTGATTTTTAGAATTTTAACAGTTGTAATATAGGGTTACACAGTTTTAGGAAATTTTTTTCAAAAAGTCTATATAAGCATTATTATTAGGAAAGCATCCAAATATTAATTTTAGTTTTTACACATACAAAAATCCTTGTTCATAAATCAAAATTAAATTAACTTTTATTTTTAAATTAACGTACTCATTTTTAAGCTTTAAAATATTTATGCACAATTTTTTATTTATACAAATACCATTCATGATTTTATTTTTTAAATAAAAAATGAGGATGTTACTCGTGTGCCCACATCCTACGCCGACAGATGCACCTCCCGCCGCTTCTCGAGACCGAGCTGTAGGCGGCACTACATGCGGCGAATGTGAGGGGGGACCATGGGGAGGTGAGAAGGCTAGGGCTGGCGTGAGGAAGAAGAAGAATGGAGGAAGAGGAAGATAGGGAAGAGGCTGATGGTGGGACACGCGTTTTGGTGGAAGAGGAAGAAGGGACATTTTGGTCTTTTTTATCTCCGAAAATAGTGTAAAAGGAGGAGAAGAAAGTGGCAAAATAATAAAAAATGCCAAAAATATCACCACTGGGAGAAGTTCACGTGCTCTATGTCACCTAACAAAAGGTCATTTAAATTAATGTTATTTAGCGCGAAGCTCACAAATTGGATGTCACTGACCTTATTCCCCCTTTTTTTGATGGGAGAGAGAGTGCAGTGGTGGCTTTGCATTTATGTTTTTCCATTTTATTTTTGTCAATTCACATGCATGGTATTATAAAATTTAGAAAGATTATTTGATACGATCTTTGTATCTGATCTAATCTCTAAATTGTTTTCGACCGAACACTACATCCTCTAAATTTATACATCTCTAGAAAATGAAATGAAAAGTACTCCCTCCTATCATAAAAACAAGTCGCCATTGACTTTTCGACAAGCATTTGACCATTCGTCTTATTCAAAAAATTATGTAAGTTATCATTTATTTTGTTGTGATTTGTTTTATTATTAAAGGTACTTTAAGCATCATTTATATTTATGCATGTTTGCTCTAAAATTTTGAAAGACGAATGGTTAAAGACGTGTTTAAAAGTCAATGGCAACTTGTTTTTATGACCGGAGGTAGTACTTTAGAGCACCACATGGGGCTGCGATGTTCACTACGGGATTTTTTTTGACACGTGCACTCCTCAAATTTACAATAAATTTGTCGTCCTCTGCTGCTTTCTCCATAAACATTTTTCTTACTCCCATCTCCAGTGAACTCCAGCATATGCAATCGAGCACATGCTGCCTCTTCCCCCTCCAATCCCACTCTTCTATCGCCTAGAGCAAACTCTGGTGAGAAAAATCTCCTATAGTTCTTTGGTCATTTTATTGCCATGATATCTGTCTCCCTGCTTCCCTTCTTCCCTAGTCTCTTTTGTCTCCATTCTCCACGTCTTCATCCAAATAACAACAACGATGACGCCTTCTTCATGGACCTCCCCGTCCTCCCTCACCGGAGGTATTGACGGCCGGTGCGACGCCGCCCTCTTCTTGCCGGAGACTCGAACGGCCAAGGCGGCGCCTCCCTTCTCCTGTCGCCGGTGACGCGGAAGGCCGAAGCAGCACCGCCCTCCTTCCTCACCGGTGACACGAATGACTGAGGCGGCGATGCGCTCCTCCCTTGCCAGCCAAGTGAAAGGCCGAGGCGACATTGCCCTCTTCCCTCGCCGCCGTGGTGGATGGTCGTCGGGGTCATCCTCCTCGTTGGTGTCCAGATCCAATGTTGCCCTCTGCCTCTACTCTCTACCAATGTGAGATTTGGGGGCTCGGGGCATGTAACATCCCAATTTTTTACACAAAATTTGGCACGTTAATTATTTTAAAATAAAGATTTAAGAATTCTGCATCGAATAAAAATTTAATTGATTTATGCCAAAGGAAAGCATGTCAATAACTAAAATAATGTTGGTCTATTTGTAATAACTTAAAACCAAACCAAGCTATATTATATAATTTTTGACTTAAAAATGTGTTTGGAAAAAAAGTTGGGAGAAACTGGCATACCTTAATGGGTGCACTTAAATGCTTCTAAACCTATGTGAATTTTTAAAATCCTAATGGGTTAGCCTCGCATCGTCGTCTTCTTCCTCTGTTCCCCGCTCCTTCCCCTCTGTTTCTTTATTCTCTCGCTCCTCTCATCCAACCTGGCGTGTCCCTTCCCCGTCTCTTCCTAGCCAACGTCCCCACGCCGTGCCCGGAAGGACCGTCGCGCCCGGTCACTACCGCCTTTCCCGACCTCATTGCTGGCCCCAAAGACCGCTCCACGACCACCTTTCGCTGCGGCGCCACGCCAAGCCTGACCTCGTCGTTGTGTCGCCGCCTCCATTGTGCAACAGCGAGTGTCACTCCTTGCCTTCCGACAAGGGGGAGACTTTTGCCGGATTGGTGCAAGAGGTCACCTTTTTGCAAAACCGGGGCTAAATTATCTTCTCTCTTCTTGTTTAAGGTCCCATTATGGGATGTGCCTAGTTGTTAGTCTTTTAAACCCTAGCAGAGACTCTTCGGCGGTCGCAGTTAGTGTTTGAGTCTAACAACTTTGTGGCAAAACACTCTTGGGTGCGTAGCCCCTTGAGGGTAAAGCGTACCCTTCTATAGAGTTATAACTATCATGATAGCCGTGCTCGTGGTCAGGAGCATACGAAGGGACTGTTCATATGGTAGCCTTTTCTTTTTTGTAAAACCGGGATTTTTTAAAAGGTTTCGAGTGGAGAAAAAGCTTTTGAGAAAGGTATTGATCTTGAGATAGGTGCCACCGACGGGCGTCCTGGACTGGGTTCGGCCTACTACGCACCGCTCGCGCGGAATGGACCTAAGCCACGTTCCAAGGATTGTGGTGTTGAGGCGATAGCTCGCTATATATGTCAAGAGGATAGCTCGCTACGGCAAGAGGCCGATTGGCGAGAGCCTTTTTAGAGGAGCCCCAAACATGAGAACTTTGATTTAAAGTTTTCTATAAAGCCCCGCTAAAACTAGGCAAATTAATTGCTTTTTTGCAAAATCTACCCAAGCCATCCCTTGTACTAAACCCCATTGCATATATTCCCGAATTGCGGAGTACCTTTGTACTCACTCCTGTTTTACCTCTTCCCCTCTTTTAAATTTCAACGGCCGAGGAGCCCTCGTACGACTCCCCGTTCTTGGAGGACCTAGACTACGAGGAGGGCTTCGAGGAAGAAAGAGTAGGATTGCGTGTTGCCTACCGCCTTTGCCTGTGGAGTAGCCTAGTCGCTAGAATAAATTGTAATATGCTGGGCTCCTGTGTTACCGTCTGTGTAACTCTGTACCTCAGTCTGTGTGTCGTGCTTAGTTGTGACTCCTTTTGGGACAGCTACTCCCCTATTTTGTAATAATGTAACTTGAAGGCAATGTATCATTTCGGTCTAATTATGTGTGCTAGCAATGATCTTCTCGGACTAACACTGTATACACAATTGTGGTTCGGTCGTTTAAAGCGGGTCTTGATAGGGCATGGGGGTGATGCGAGAGGTAAGAGGTGAGCAGCGGAGTTGTTTATTTTTTTCCCAGTGGAAATGGGCTGGTTTTGATGAGGGAATCCCCCTCATGGGCTCCCAAAACACAATCACACTAGCCACTTCAGAGGCTCCGTATAGCTTTATCTATCCATCCATGTTATATCTTACGATTACTGCGTGAGGCCCATGTTAGGGATGGCCCATTTATCCTTCTCAGCGCGGGAACCTGTGCATTGACGACGGCGAAAATTTCCGCACTCATTGCAGAAGCAACTGTTCGCCTTCGCAGCCGTGGGGACGGCACACTCGTCGCCTTCGCCGCCGTGGGGACAATACGCTCGTCGCCGTCGCCGTCGCCGTCGCCGTTGCAGTTGCCGTTGTAGCTCCTCTCATCATTAGCTCGTCGTTGCAGCAACTCCATGCTGCCTCATCTCATTGTTGCTGCCCTTCATCCTGTTCATGGTGCTGTCTCCCTTCGTCGCTGCAAGCTATAACCCCTCGTTGCAGCCTCCTCTTGATGGAAGGACATGGATCTTCGCCAAAAACCCCACCAGATGGAGCACCGACTCTTGATCGAGCATCTTCTCTTGAAAGGTATAATCGAGCATCGCCAATTAGAAATGCGGTTTGGGGCATTTAGTTAGTACGAGTATCTTTGAGCACATATGAAAACAAGGAATGTATTTTATATGGGTCCGGTGCATATTCTCTACAAGGTGATGTTAGTTGAGTTCAATATGAATGATTTTTATATTTTATTTGCTGCAAGGTCTGCATATCCCTTAAAATTGACAGTTGAACTTATATTATTTTGAATAGGGACAACACATTACCTAGTTGGATTCCTCGAATTGGCATGGAATTTGGAAATTTAGGTGATGCAAAAACATTTTGGAAGTATTATGGAGGTCGAATGGGCTTCAGTGTAAGGAAGAAATATGAGAACAAGTGTAAGAAGGATTGCGTGGTTATTTCTTGTAGATTTGTGTGTGCAAAGCAAGGTTTACGAGGAAAGGACAAGAGGGATCATCTAACCAAGTCTCCTCGAGCTGAGACAAGAATTGACTGCAGGGTACGCATGGGAGTTTCATTGAATCGACTAACCACCAAGTATAAGGTAACTGATTTGGTTCTCGAACACAACCATATTCTCCAAACTCCAGAAACATCTAATCTAATGCCATCACTTCGAAGCATCTCGACCGTCCGGG
Source organism: Raddia distichophylla (assembly GCA_005191435.1). Taxonomy (NCBI): domain Eukaryota; kingdom Viridiplantae; phylum Streptophyta; class Magnoliopsida; order Poales; family Poaceae; genus Raddia; species Raddia distichophylla. Next base: position 174,946 of record SPJY01022318.1, read on the forward strand.
CTTTCGACATTGAAATGGCAGATAATTCTGGAATTAGGCCTAGCGCAGCCCATGAATTAGCTACTAGGCATGCTGGAGGTGTAGCCAACCTTGGATACACTTGTCGTGATCTTAAGAATTATCAGTGGTCTAAACACCAAAAATAGATGAAATATGGTAATGCTGGAAGTAACTTCCATTATTTTGAGAACAAGGCTACAAAAAATCCATCATTCTTTTATGCTATGCAACTCGATAGCAAAGAACAAATAGCAAACATCTTTTGGGCTGATGCTAAAATGATAATAGACTATGCTCATTTTGGTGATGTTGTTACTTTTGATACTACTTTTGGAACTAATTTGGAGAGTCGGCCATTTGGTGTATTTGTTGGATTCAACCATTTCAGGGAGACTGTGGTATTTGGGGCTGCACTTATGTACGATGAGACATTCCAGTCATTTAAATGGCTCTTTGAAACATTCTTGATAGCTCATAGTCAAAAGTGATTAAAACTATTTACACTAATCAAGACATTGCAATGGGCATGGCGATAGATGAAGTTCTTCCCTCTACATGGCATGGTTTGTGCACTTAGCATATAATGCAAAGTGCAATTAAGCATTTGAATCGCTAAAAGACTGAGAGCTCATCAAACATACTTGCTGATTTTAGTGCATGCATGTATGAATATGAGGATGAAGATGAATTTGAAGAGGGCTTTTCTAATATGAGAAGCAAGGTACATTCATAAATTTGGTTGGATAGTATTTACAAGGTGAAAGAAAAGTGGGCTGCATGCTACATGAAGAATGTGTACACACTAAGAATGAGAAGTACTCAATTGAGTGAGAGATGAAAGTGCAACTTGATAGATTATTTAAACTCAGAGCGGAATGTACTTCGTTTCTTTCAACATTTTTAGAGGGCCATTCAAACAAAAAGGGATAAAGAAATAGTATATGAGTATGAGTCAAGGAACAAGTTGCCCCAAATTAAAATGCGAACTCCTATGTTGTTGCAAGCAAGCAGGTTATACACTACACAAATATTTGAAGCATTCCAAATTGTTTATGAAAGAGCTATGCTAGCATATGCACACTTGACGGATGATGGCATGGCGTATGTTGTCTCTATTAGATCTTTGGATGATCCTTCCATTATTGAAGACGAGCATGTGGTTGTTGGTTCTTTTCGAGAGGGAAAAATATCATGTACATGCCAACAATTTGAGCAAATTGGTCTATTATGCGGTCATGGAATCAAAATTCTTGAGTTGATGGATATCAAGCAATTGCCTAATTCATATGTTTTGAAGCGATGGACAAGGGAAGCAAGGAATGGAATGGTGCAAGACAATGTTGGTAGAAATATTTTAGAGGATCCCAAGTTGGATGCTGCACGTCGTTACAAGTTTCTTTCATACAAACTCATTTCCTTGGCCTCTCAAGCATCCGAATTTGAAGAAACTTCTTTTCTTGTTGATAGTGCCCTAGATACCCTTCAATATGAGGTGGATGAAAAAAATCAATAGCAAGTATTCTATGGACAACACCTTGAAGCCTCCAAATGTTTCCACAATGATACATGATGATATGTTGCAAGGAGTTGTCCTTAAGAAAAAAGGAGAAAGAAAGGGCAGATCGAAGAGAAAGAGAAATTGGGTGGAGAAAAACCTACCAAAAAGAAAACTGCAGTATGTTGCTATCTACCTTTTCAAAATTCATTTGATTCAGTTTATTTACATTGATGACTTTTTTCCATTTGTGCTTTCCATGAATTAAGGGAAAAGCATGCTGATTAAGCATGGTTCAAGAGTGCAAATGAACACCTTTTGTATATGAAGTAGTAGTAATATTTGTTCTCTCTCTGAAATGTCCAGTAGGAGAAAATGGCAATGGTGTCAATTTGATGCTTTCCAATTGATCTTATCAAAGCTTCATTAGTATTTTATTTTCGGACAATGGAACTATAGTGATGTCTAAACCAGTTCTATTTGTCGGTACAATAAATACCGAGCTATTAAGAGTCCTAAAGAAAACCAGGCGAGGCCACCACGTGTCAGGAGGGCGACCAGGCCCCGGCGCGTGGGCGAGCCCCACAAGCGCTCCAGGCGAGGCCGCCATGCGTCAGGCGGGCGATCAGGCCCCAGCGTGCGGGCAAGCTCTCCCCAGCGCGCGGGAAGCCCCTCACTGACAGGTGGGGCCCACGCGGCAGGAAGCGTCCAGAAGGGAGTCTTCGGAGCGAAGGCTCTCCCCGCTACGAAGGACAGGAACATTTAATGCGACGTCATGCGCGGACGGATCGAGGAAGTGATGATTACCGCCACAGTGACCTCTGCGGGTCTGACCAGCTGTCACTGTGGCTCTGCAGAACTGACCCGCAGAGAGGGCTTGCCGTCATCAAGTTGGCCGCCCGCGTCAGGCGGTGGGAGCAGCGCCCCGCCTGTCAGAGCCCACTTGCAAGTGGGTGTGGGCGGCGCCGCTCAGCGCTTCAGCAGCACGTTTTCTTCTCTCTGGTCTTGTCTCCCTAGTCTTATCAGTGTACTGTACTACCCCTTTTGCTCTCTCCACCAGCCCATGGCATGTATAAAAGGAGATGAGAGAGGAAATGAGGGGGCATTCTGTAACCATTCTTACACATAACCACAACAAGAAAAGAGCTAAGGCTCGGCAGGAGTAGGACTATTACCCGTCAGGGGGTCCGAACCTCGGTAATCTCTGTGCGTCGCTCCTTGCCGTGCCCGACGCTCGAATCGGATTGAACTCGAGCTGATCGGCTAGCAGAGTAGAAATCTGATAGGGGTGTGATTCGCTGTGGTTCGGTGAAGAACACGCCGTCACTATTCATCATGTTTTGGCTAGTGAATCTTCACTAAACATTGCTTAATTTCATTCTAATGCAAATTCACTGAGTACTTACTGTTCAGTTTTCAAAAACTGACATTCTGCAGTTTTTAGTTTTACTACCACCTGCTGCAGATTGAAATCAAGGCTAATAAAATGCATATATGAACTTGTCATTTGTGCAATAAGATTAGCATTGTTCCTATTAATCCATTTTTGCCATTTCAGATCTCTGTTATACATCTTTATTTAAAATCATTAGATATGTCTGTGTCTCTTTGCGAAGGAGTCTCAGCTTCTGAACAGAACAGAAGATAACGGTTCGTAGGTAGAGACACTTAAGTAGGACGAAGGTGACCGTGTGATGGCCATTGGATGGACAGATCGATCTGCGTACTAGTTCGAGGTATAAGTGGCTCGTTCTGGTTATATGTTGGATCAGACCTAGACGGCATGATCGAGACTTACCGAGCCTCTGCCATGGCCAGCGCGACGGCAGACGATACACTTCCCTCGCGCGTGCTTGGGCGGAGGAGCTCATCGCCACCGCAGAGGCAGCAGAGTAGTGGCTAAACAATGGGGCGAATGCCGCCGCAATTGCCGAGGAACTGGATGGTGACGGAGGTTCCATCGCGACAAGCACTGGCCTAGGGGTGGGCTGGGCCCAGCCATCGTGAAGGCGATGAGGCAAGCGGCCACAATGAAAACTACCCCCGATACGACGGTGACAGAGTCGAAGGTCCGCCAGGCAATGACCGGCGGCAGGCAGCTCTACACGGCACGATGGCTGACACTGGCCAGTTGGAGGAGGGCTTTGGAGGTGCCGGTTACCGGCGAGGTGATAGTTGGCCTCGAAGTGAATCTAGGCGGTGGGCAACACACCGGCCGATACAGCGACTTCCCGTGTCTGCAGCGAGCAGTGTCAGGAGAAACGTGGGACCTTCTGCTAGCGATGCTTAAGGGCATCCTCACTGTCGAATCTAGTGAGGGAGAGAGTCGGGTAGGAGTAGACGCAGTCCCCTCAGTTAAGGCCCCCTTAAGCGGCCTAGTCCCTCAGTTCAGGCTGAGGTCTTTTATAGAAACACACTGTAATTGACTGGTACCTAACCATTGCCTCGACTTGCGCCATGTCTCCTCGTTGTAGTCTAGCCACCCCGAAGCTAGATAGGGAGCTTCCCCTCCAGGGACCAGGGGAAACACTTGCGAGGGCTTGCAAGCGCCTCTTGCACCGAGAACACTTCGCGAACCTGAAGCCACGAGGACTTTCGGCGCAAAAGAAGATTCGAGTCCTCTCGGACGACGCCATTTGTCGATGATTAGGAACTTGATGTCCTAGGTTTCAAACTTAGTTGTTAAAAGAGGGATCAACGAGCCCCTTTCCTCAATGTACTAGGGCATTCAAGGGCTAGGGAGCTCACAACGATCTTGATAGACAACACATTACCGGGATAACAACCCTACGTCTAGCCTTGTATTCCCACGTGTAAGAGGTTACATGAGATGGCCGCCCAAGAAAGAACGAGCTTACTAGAGTGACTTCATGTGTATTACAAGGGCAAGCTTGTGTGATAGAGGAGAGGAGGAAGAAGATCCCTATCTAGAGTGTTGGTGTCTATTTATATCGGCTTGTAAAAAGAGAGATAGCACTCCTTCCGTGAAGGGCACCGCTCACAGACCGACGCTCAGCCAGGCATAGCGATGAACAACAGTGTGTTGCAGCGTCAACAACTAGCTTTTCTTTTCATGTGCCAGGGACAAGGATTCCTGGAATATAAGCGGAAGGGCCACTCACTATAGAAGCTCTAACTAGCCTAGCCCTAGCCAATAGTATAGTTTAGTAGTCAGCCAAACCCCCATGCTCACGGCTTGATATTGATAGAGTTGGAGGGAGTCAGAGACTACCACGGAATCCTTCAATAGTCAACCCGACGACCTTCGTCACCAAAGCGTCACAACAGTTTCCAAGATGGCCGGACCCACTTGCGGCGGCCCATGCCTGGTCGCCATGTATTCTCTTGGGGAGAGTGGCTTCCGAGGTAAGGAACGCACTCGAGACGGCCTTCAGTCAGCAGTGAACTGAGGGCTAAAGCTCAGCCTGAGGCCCATCGGATCAGGCAAGGCCAGCAGAGTTACTTAATCCCCGACAAAGGGGATTCTCAATGTAGGCATGAAGCCTCTAATCTAAGTTCGACCTTTTCTTTTCAGCTTAATTAAAAGTTACAGCTAGAAATTTGTTTTTTGTATAAGTTAGACAGTGTATCACTTTGTGGCCATTTTTGTAAGGGTTTGTGTTTTTCTTAAAACTTTTAGAACTATTTTTAATATTTTTTTTACTTTTCAAATTTTTTAGATTAAAATATATTTGGCTTTGGCTAAAATGGACAGTGCCTTTGAATACCTGTAAGGATTTCCTGTCCTGCTAAGAGGCTACACTATACTCCTCACACTTTTTCTATGTTTAGAGATTGGCTGTTTTGAATAACTTATTTCACATATATGCTTATTTTCTTATATTCATTTATATAATTTAATTTTTTAATCCATCTTTTTTCTATCTTAAAGGTGTGTCTAAAAGCTCTTTAAAATAATTCAAACAATGGGGATCTAGTATTTCAGGCCACTTAAAAAGTTTTTGAAGTTATAAGAAAAAACAAATAATATAAGTTAGGAAGAACATAACTGTAGTCAAGCACCACAAGAAGTTATGGTAACATTAGAGGCCAGTTGTGTAGTCCAAGCATCCATAGCAAGTTCTAATTAAAATTTGAATCACGGTATAAGATTGTCTAGGGCCCTTTTCCTTTGAGCTGATCTGAATGGCTCAACGGCTGAATGGCTGAAATGACTAAACTTTGAGAGCTTCTCGAGATCGTCTCAAGATTCGGATACATTTTGTTTGACTTGCTTTTTAAAGCGTTAGGATCGGCCTTCAAAACAGTGAAAAACTGACTCAATAAACTCAAATCATAAGAGTTTTCAAAACGTAGATAAGTCGTTAAGCTGTTAAGCTGAAAAGAACTGGGCCTAAATAACTATTCATTGACTATATTTGTCTACTGGAGTGATTTAGACTTAGAAAGTCTATAGATACTCTTTTAGAGGCTATGCTATGGCTTGACATAATATTAGAGCATTACTAGCAATATCTTTAAATTTTGATCTATCCCATTTCCAAACCACTATTCATTCTCTATATTTTCATTCTCTCTAGCACAGAGTCTCTAGATTTGGAGTGATCTCTAAATTTAAAGACAAAAGGCCTCTGTAACGTCCCCATTTTCAAAACCATATAAAGCATGACATTAATATTTCATGTGCATGAATTTTTTTTTAAATTTTTTTTTTGAAAATGGACTGTATTCAACATTTGGAATTTCCAATATTTCTTGCAAGAGACAAAATCATATTTTGGTAAAAACAAATATTTCGATTTTGAAGCTTTAAAAATAATTATTTCCAAAAAAACATAAGAATATTTTGGTAATTAACATTTTATATTGTATATAAAGAGTTTTAGTATTAAATTTAACACAATATTTTCTGTTTCAGAATAACCATTAAAAATCTATATTCGATAATAAATACTTTGATTGGGTTTAATGAAAATATAAATAGTTTAAATCTAAATTTGAAAATGTTTTTATTATTTTAGCAAAATTTGATTTAATCAATTTGTATTTGAATTTTATATCAATAATTTAAAAATTATTTTTGACATCCATCTCTATGACAGTGGGCCCCACCCCCTTCTCTTTTTTTCCATTTCCCCTTTTTCCTTTTCCTTTTCTCCTTTTCTCCTTTTCTTTCCTTCTTTGCTTTTTCTCATTTTCCTTTCTTTTCTTCCTCTTTTGTCTTCTTCACCAAGCCGAGCCTTTGCACCACACCTTCCCTTGCCGTGCGGTGCGCCCCTCCAGTCAGCATGTGCTCACCGCCAGCCACGTCCGCCCCTCTCCAGAACCTCGCCGAAACCGCCAACCCAACCACCTTGCACAACTTGCCGCCATGGACACCGCCGCTGTATGCTCGCCGGTGTGGCATCCGCGCCGTGGGACCTGCCTCGGCGTTGTCTTGCACCCACTTGCTCGTCGTCGACCCCACCGTCATCGGCATTCCCCCTCTCTGTTCCATTCCCGTCGGCGTGGCTCTTCCTCCTGTCCCTCTCTCTTCACCCCATCACCAGCGTAGGTGAGCCGTCGTCACGTCGGTAAGCTCGCCCCCATTCCTCCCGGCGCCGCCTTGAGAGTGTCCACCGCTGTGCGTTCATCCCACCTCGGTTGTGCCTCGCCGCCGCGCCAGCCAGAGCCGTCTCGGCCCTAATCCGCGTCGCCAACACCTTACCCACACCTCCCCGAAGCTCGCCGGGCATCTTCACCCCTCCCCTTGCTGCCGGTGACCTTTCCCGCCGTGTGACGCCGCCTCCCTCCTCCCCCTGCCGCTGCCAGCTCGCCGCCGGCATCCTCCAGCGCCGTCGACCCCTCCTTCGAGACCCCTCAGGCTCCCTTTCCATTTCCCCTCACTTTCCCCAGCCGGAGCGCCACTACCATCGCCGGATTCCTCACCACTGAGCCACTCGCCATCACCTCCCCTTCCATGAATCGCCGACGTGCGGGCCCGCCTTATCAGCCTCCCCCTCCACCCCTTCGGCACTAGGCCTAGCCAGGCCAGTCGAGCTGGGCTGCGTCCCACGTGCGAAGCTCGCCCAGCAATCGTCGCGCGCATGGCTGGTCCGCCAAGCCCACTGCTCCTCCCCGCGCGCGTGTATTTGGGCCGTTTTCGGTTCGGCTGCTCGTTTCTATTTTCTTTATGTATTTATTGCAGAACATTCATTATTTTCATATCTTTTGCAAAATAAATTAAATTTAAATGAAATGAATTTCTATAAACTCATAAAAATGAACACTTTAATTTAAAAATGTCATTTGTACCATTACATTCATATTTTTGTGTATTGCATTTATTTTGTGTTTTGTCTGTTTGCGCTTGATCCGAATATCAGCGTCGTTGGGATTGAGGATCTATCTGGACGCCTGGAAGACCGCATTTATGGCAAGTCACTATCGACTTTTCTCCCAAATTATTGCTGGCCATGTTGTCACCTGGTTTATTAAATGATTTTCTAGATTTGTGAGTATGCATGGTAATTGAAATATAAAAATGCTAATTAATTAGGCTGTTAATTAAATGCCCAGAAATTTAATTACTGTCGTATAAACCTGATCCTTATCAACTCTAGGAATATATAACCTGTTTATTACCATTTCATTTATTAGTTAATCGATTAATGCTTAGCCTTGTTGTTTATTGTTTGTAGTCGCCACTGTAATTTCATGTGAAATGTAATGTTTGAAATGCGTAATTTAAAGGCTGTTGGTGCAGCCATGTTTGATAAAATGGGACTATTGGGATACAATAGTTGGTACTGTAAAAAGAAAAATGATTTTTGCAAAACCCTGATTTGGGTGGATGGTTATATGGGTTGGTGTAGTACGATGAGACTTGGGCCCAGTGTGGGAACCACCCAAATTCCTTGGAACTGAGTCCTTGAGGTAGACAAACTAAGTTCAACAGTGCGACGACGAGTGCTGGTATGCGTAGGCCCTGGTTGAGTATCCTTCAAACTCTTAATTCGGGCATCTCAGATGGTGGAATAGGGAGCGCGAAATCCATGGATAATGGTGTCACGCAGAATCCGTGGTTAACGGAACCACTCCGAATCCGAGCACAGTGCCCGTGGATAACGGTGTCACAAAATTTGAGTGCAGTATCCGTGGCTAACGGTGTCACACAGATTTTGACCCTATGGCGCAAGAGGGGCCACCAGCAACTAAGTACCAGCCCAGCGGTTGAATCCTTAGCGGTGATGTCTGAGCTAGGAGCGAATTGGTTAAAGACCTTATGGTGGTTTAATTTGTAAATTACCTCTCGTGGGTAAAGCGTGCAACCTCTGCAGAGTGTAGAACTGTCTAGACAGCCGTGCCCACTGTCAAGGCGGGTGACGGAGCGCTGCCTCAATGGTAGTTTTCTTTGAGGCAGTTTTCTCACCTTTGTTTTCGAAATGGCGTTTTAAAAAGAAAGCCACGATATAACAACGTGAGTCTTGTTTTGGGACTTTGCAGCAGTACGCTGTGAAGTGATTGAGTAGCATGACGGTTAGTCATGAGATTTTGAGATTTACATTGCAGCTAGCCCGATGATATGAGATTGATATGGCGGATAGCCCTGAGATGATTGATTTGGCGGTTAGCCCTAAAATTGGATTACTATGGTGGATTGCCATGCGATTATGGATGGACATGGCAGGTAGCCACGAGTTGCCAGTGCTGGGTTAAAACAGGTGGGTAGTTAGAGTTTTAAAAGAAAGATATTTGTTTTAACTATTTTTAACTCTTTTTGACATTTTCAAAGATATAGAAAAATTTAAAAAGTTGGCTTTACGCAAAATAAACCGTAAATCTCTCCTTTGCTAAGTACCCCATATGTATATGTCAATTTGGCTCTTGTGAGTATTTGCACATATACTCACCCTCGCGTTCATTCGTGGGGCTGCTCATTCCAACGAGCAGCTCCGGAGGTTCAGTGTTACGGCCCGGACAATGGTGAGCATGAAGACGATGACTTCGCCAATGGTATTCAGGACGTGGACTACTCCGACGGATAGGATCGCTACTACGGCCTTTCCTGTGGGATCGTATTGGATTTCCTTTTGATTTTACTATGTATCCATGCTTCCGCAGTTGTTTGGTTTGCGTGCCAGTATTTTGTATTATGAGTCTTAATGGCCGCACTCTGATGTAATATTTGCATTTTAATAAGAATGGTTATGATCCAAGTTCTGGAATCTGTGTGTACTAGCTACTGATCTAGGGACTTGTACAGTAAGACACAACAGGGACTCGAGTCCGTTCAGTGGGGTCCCGACAGCCTCATTCTTTTGTTTTATTTAACTTAATATATCTAACTTATCTTTAATTTTATAGATCTCTTTGTCTTATGTAACTTATTTCTAACTTAATCTAATTTAATTTATCTTAACTTATCAAAAACGTTACAGATTAGATTGGTCCGCGTGAAAATGTCCATGGCACGCATGGAGAGGTAAGTTTGTGTAACACCGGCTATCACTTGCACCAGCAGTTGTTATTACTGCCAGGGAGTATTAAATTGGTGACAACGATGAGCCGTTCTTCTTGTAGGTGTCAAAGCTGACAGCAATGGAGGTTTGTTCAATGACAATTAAAAGATGCCGTGGACTGAGCAAAATAACACGAACCAGAACAAAAACAGCAGCAGCCAGCTGTGTGTACCACTAGAACTCTGGGCTTGCTTCCTTTTGCTAGAGTAAAGAGTACTAGCTAGTTGAAGGACAGTTCCTGTGCCTGTTTGGCCGAGCTGAAATGTGTCACGATCCTAGTAGCACACAAGCTAATCGAGTTCACGGCATATTCAATGCAACTTAACTTAGCATTTTTTATACCCTATTTGTTTGAGCTTTTAGTCTCGGAAGCCTGAAGTTCAAACAAAAAATCAGTTTTGGGAACCGCCTTCCAAGAAGCAAAAAACCCTACAAAATCCTAAATTGTACTGTGATATGAGAAGCAAGTTTTTTATGGCTTTTTTCAGAAGCAGTTTTTAGAGAAGTTGCAGCTCAAACAACAGGACCTTAGTACCGTAGCAAGTACTCTCTTCCTTTTTTGTAAAACATATAGATTACATAATCTTGTTTAGAAATATAACACATGCATGCAAATTTATTAAATTTTTTTCCTTATTTATCCTTATTTATTTTAAAATTCTCTCATACATTTACGAACAACTCTCTAACATTATGTTCTCTATCATATTTCCAAGTCATTTATAACATGGGTAGGATGATCAGTTTCTCTTAAATTTTTTTAAATTTCACAACTTCCTTAATCCATGTAATAATTCAAAATAAAGCCTCATTAAAAAATTGAGAGAATAGTATATGAGAGATTGAGTTATAGATAAATAGTAAAAAGTTGAGATGTAAAGAGTGGAAATAGTGTCTGAACCAACCTAATCCATGTAATAATTCAAAACAACGCCTTATTAAAAAATTGAGAGAATAGTATATAAGAGATTGAGTTATAGATAAATAGTAAAATGATGAGATGTAAAGAGTGGAAATAGTGTATGAACCAACCTAAGTTAGACTCCCATTGAAAATGGCCTTATAATCTGTCTAAATAGGTCGAGCTTGCCCCTCTATAGATACCACATAATCCTTTGTCTAGGAGGGCGCTCCAACACCAGTGAGATGGAGATTCGATCGGTGATCGAGTTTGTGGCTAGCCATGGGGAGCGAAGCTAGGGAGGAGTGCGATGTGGATCTGGCGCATCTCTAAGTTGGTGATGTCCTCTAGGCGATCGAGGGTTGTAGGGACCCGAAAATCAAGTCGATATCGATCTCCTATATGCTTTATCTATTCTAGTTTCTGGATCAAGTAGCTAGAACACACAGATATATAGCTCTTGGATAGTAACCATCAAACAAGCAAACTTTATTACATTGGAGTGTTTGCCAATGGCAAATATTACAAAAGTTTTGACTCAAAAGTCTTACAACAACAAGAGACTTTAAATGTAAACAAACACAACTAAAAGACAATGGAAACCCAACTAAACTCCAAAGGCAAGATTGTAGAGACGCGCTCCTAGACGTCATAATAGCCTTCGTCCGAGATATTCGAACCCCTTTTGAAATCCGACGAAAAACAGAAAATAACCCTAACTACTCCTAATCTATACGTGACCTCATCTCTCGCCCGGTCACGTACTTGAAATCTTGGAGCAGCTCGGAAAAATTACGTCGCTTCGAATTAGGGTTTGTAAAAGCGCCGAGTCTTCGCTAGGGTTCCGAGAAGTCCAAAAACCCCCTAGCACTTTAATATTAATTAATTTATCATCAATGCCACTAATAAAAATTAGGGCTCAACGATGCTCACATCTCTCTCCTCTCTCTCCCATCTCTTCGCTCCTTTTCTCTATCCGACGGGGCGGCGTGGCATAGGTGGCCATGGTAGCACTTTGCAGGTGACCCTGGCGGTGCGGGCAGCCGGGGTGGGGCAGCGGGGGGCAGTCAAGGCAGCGTGCAGCGGGCGACGACAAGGCCACGCCGATACCGGGCTACCCTCTCCTACGCCCCGCTGCTGGTGTTGCCATCCCTTGCACCACCCGTTCCTAGATCCGTGATTCATTGGTTCTCCACCGTAGAGGAAGATGACGACGCGATAAGAGGAAGCTTGCGCCACCAAGCCAATCAATTGAGCTTGGGGATGAGAAACGGGGTATGTAGACGGCGCAAACGGTGATCTCTTGCACCTTTGAGGAGTGCGCCAAGCTCAGGTCAAGCGCGACTTGATGTCTAGGAGCTCAATCACCTGATGTTGAGAGAGAAAGGGAGAAGGAGAGAGAAATGAAAGGGAAGAGAGGGATGGCATGTAGGCCCACATTAAAATTTTTTTTTTTTAAAAAATGCCGATTGGACTGCCATGGCACGTTGCAGTGGCAAAATTACCCTTGAAATCATCTCCAGGAGTGATCTACGCTGGTTTTAAGGTTTTGAGTGATAAAATATTTGGTTTCATAGTATAGAGAGTTATCCAGACAAAACGTGATAGATCAGAATGCAAAACAAACTTTTTTCCAAAAGGTAAATGCTATTGTCCTTTCAAAATAAATTATAGTGATAGCTTTGAAATGCGGGATGTAATTATTGGGTTGGGGCAAACCAGCATTGTTCTTTCATTTTTAGTATCAACATCTGTGTTTGCTGAAAAAAATAAGTATCAACAACGGTTGGGCTAAAAAAAGTATCAATAGCAGTGAAGTGTATAGGCAAGGGGCGGAGCCAGAGTTAAGGTATAGGGGGGGCCAAGCAGGCCATAATATATATATATGTGCTATATATATATACTTTGCAAAGTATGTGTTAAAAAATTATACATACTACTATCTCCGGTCACAAAATTTGAAAGTTTGAGATGCATGCTAGTCAAAGTTTTTATACTTGAGTTATGAATGCTTGGCTATATGAAGCTCAAAAAGTACTTCAATAATATTATTAGTTTTAATGGTTTCATAAATAAACTACAATGATAATTAGTGATTAAAGTTGTGTTTTAGAAATTGTGCAAAGTCAACAAGATCAAACATTTGGGATCGGAGGAAGTAATATATATTTTCATCATTTAAAAAAAAATCAAGAAATAAGATATATGCATCTCTTGTAATTTGAATTTTACACATTATCGAGAGATCGTATATAAGCCAAAGTTTATTTGAATCGAATTCTCTATTTGTCCATTTTCAATATAGCTTACTCTATCGCGTTGAAGAACTTCTATTTTATTTGAGAACATTATACTTATATATACCACAATTGAAGAGCTTTACAAAAAGAGTAATGCTTAGACAATGAAGCTAATGTTTGGGCCTTGCCAATTAGACCTTAAATTATGAGTACTAAACTGCATTTTTAGACTAAATACGTATGGGCAGTAGGGGTCTTTACATTTCGTTGAGGGGGCCAGGCCCCTGCCAACCCTCCTCTGTCTCCGACGGTATATAAATCCGATGGTTCACATTATATTTGAGAATTTTCTGGGCAAGGATTATATATATTTGAGATTTTGGTAGAGCAACAGGGATGGGCAACATCCGTAGGGCCTAGTCTTACCTATCATTCGACAATATGATGAACTGTTATTTCTGACCACTAGTCTAGAACTTGTAACACAAAATTGCTAAGATTTTTTTTTGTATGCACCGACATATTTCACGTTGCAGAGTCCTGTAACCCCATTGCAAACAGCTGCAGAAGGACCTCCACCGTTCAACCAGATATTGATGAATGAACAGCAGGAGGATACTGATGGCCCTCCTCCAAAGTTAATTCCTACTTTGCTCCAGTGGAATCTCGTAGGGAGCATTGTCTACATAGAAGGATCGTGGGATAGCTGGAAATCAAAGTACATTATATTTATTTGCTTGTGTTTTTTGAGCAAAATATTTATTTGCTTGTGTTAAAAAGAAAGTATAATTGTTTGCCAGATAAAGAGACTTTTTCCTCAAAACTGAAGCATAATGATAGATTTGATTCTGACATTGCTCATATACATTGCAGGAGGCTTATCGAGAAATCTGGAAAAGATCATGCCATCTTGTTAGGGCTTCCATCTGGGGTCTACCGCTATAGATTCATCGTCGATGGAGAAAAGAGAATCATGCCTGATCTCCCCTGCGAAACTGACGACATGGGTAACATTGTGAACCTTGTTGATGTCAATGTGAGCATTCTCTCTTTCAGGCATAACACTGCTCGATCCTGGGTCTTGGCGCAGACTATATATACATATTTACAGATCAAAAGTGTAGCCTTAATCCTCATTAATTCGGTGCATATATGTGCGTGCATGCATGCAGGATTTCGTCCCCGAGAGCGTGGAGAGTGTGTCTGAGCTCATGGCTCCTTCCTCTCCGGACTACAGCTACGGCTTCCGGTTCCTTGACGACAAGGAGTTCGCAAAGGAGCCTCCTGCTCTGCCGGCGCAGCTGTACCTCAGCGTGCTCAACTCACCGAGCTCCGTTGGAAGATGCAGGAGGCCGAGGCATGTCGTCCTCGACCATCTCTACATTGAGAAGGGCTGGGGTGCCCAGCCAGTGGTGGCTCTCGGCCAAACACACAGGTTCCGCTCCAAGTATGTAACCAGTGTCCTGTACAAGGCCATCGAAAGATAGATAGAACCCTTAATTCCTCCATGGCTGGTTCCCTGAGTCGCTTCCAACTTTGCTTGCCAAATCCAAACCCGGCGTTCTGTATAAACGTTTGCCAACTCTGTTACTCGGGTAATGATCATGCCACGTTGCCACTCTGTTAAACAGGCCAGCTCAGGAAACGTGGTTCTAACCATCTATTATGTATCTGCATTATGGTTCACATGGGCAGGGTGTAGAAAACAATAGAAAACCAACGGCTTTCATGGTTTTTTTTTAATTGCGTTGCTCGGGTTTGGTTCGGCATACAGAGCTTAAAATCACTCTAAATTTTTTTTTTCCACATATTAATTGTATATAAAGAAATGATATGAAATTTTTATCTAAAAAATACGATCTTTTCATGTGTTATATGATCAAACCATCTCCCCTCATATTGATAAAATGCTTATTTGCCCTCAGAATAATTCAGCGATTGTTTATTGTCGCAAAGTACTTTGAAATGCCGCAAAGGTACTTGAGCCATTCGTTTTTTTGTATTTATTAAATATTTGACCATTTGATTGCTAAAATATGGTTGAATATTTCTAAAAAAGCAAAAGAATAATTGACTCAATTAATACTTTGGAGCATTTCCTGGAGAACAAAGTACTTCGGACAAATAAGTAATTACCGAAGTAATTTAGGGACAAATAAGCAATTTTATTATAATATTGCGTCGCACCATTGCCCATGTGCTGCGCACGCCGCGGCCTGCGCACCTGGTTGCATCCCACCACCATGAACATGTGCCGGCCACGCAGAGCGAGTGTACCCTCTACTAAAACCTTCTGATTTTTTTTTACCGCCTGGATTTTTCTCAAATTTTGATCTTTTTTTGGTAAATCTGATTTTATATTTATTTTTCCTAGCTCATTTTCTGAAATCTGATTTTAAACTTTAAGTTCAATATTATGAATTTGTTGGCGCCCATTTGAACCTCTAGGCGAGAAAAAAAATCTCAGTGCTTAAACGTAAAAATAACGGTGAAAATACAAATTTAGACATGACTTGAAACACGCGTATGTATATCTTTGTAGCCTTTTTTACTGAACAGGACATACGCTCTGCTATTTTGTTAAAAAAAAAACTGTATATTGTACAGTAGTCCTCGGCGTAGCTAGTAAGAGAACAAACAATAATTACATTGGCCTAGGGAGAACATCTTTATGTACGTAGACATGTTGTTTACAGATTTTGGACCTAGCAAACATAATAAAAACACAGTACAACTTTGGGTACAGTGTGGTGACCTCTCCAGCTCGCTCGCGCTCAGGCGACTAGATGGGGGTGGGTGGGGGACGTGCCGCCACCTCCTCTCACCGTCGCCGCCTTCCCTCCCCTCGCGGCGGCGGTGGGACCTCTCCGCTCTCTCCCCTTCCCCTTCCCTCTCTCTACCTCCAGGTTTTGTCGCAGCGGGCCGGTGCGCCGGGAGGCCAGCAATGTTCGTCGCCGCGTCGGACGTGCTCCTCGTCGATCTTGCCTAGCTAGTGCCTCCGTATGTTTGAGCGCGTGGGCGGCGCCAGTGACGAGGCGTCCAAGGGGAGGTTGAAGCTGGCCGTCTGGCTGCTCGCGAGTGCGCTAATCACCGTCTTCACCGTGAGAACCGTGTCGGCATCGCCCTGTGTGATGGTGCTCCTGATGTGCCGATCCTGCGCGCTGGCGGTTGGCCGGTGTCGCCCTCGTGCGCCCCAGCATCGGCGGCTGTGATGGGCGGTGGTGGCGTCCAGATCTGGCGGCGGCCCACCAGATTCGGAGCCTCCCTCGCCAGTCCTGCGTCGCGGGTGCCCATCGGCCGTCGGCGCCCTCCTGCCTCGCCCTACTTGGTCTGTTGGAGGCCTTCATGCCCTTCCTCTAATGAGGCTGTTGTTGCTCCTGTTTTGTGCTAGACGCCATTCTTCACGGTTCCTCTGCAAGACTGCAATGGATGCCATCGCAACCCTTGTCGGGGGTGTTGTAGCCCCGTCGCTTGGGTGGTAGCGGAGGCTAGCTGTTGGCGCAACGTGCGACGTCAGTCGGCGTCGTTGTTTCGGCGATGTCTGGTGGCCTGTGTAGCTACCCATCCTTCGTGTCTCCGGTCGGCAGCGTTGTGCCCTGTCCCCCTTCTATCTTTGTCTTGCTGCCCTCCTTGCAGGGGCGCCGGTTCGTTCCCCTCCACTCGTGTTCTGTTCGCCCGCCGAGCGTCGTCTCTCGCTGATCGCGCGACTTCCCTTCTTCTTCGTCCCCACCTTCGCGCGCAGTGGTGGAGTTCAGCACAAACTTTACCTCTTCCTTCTTCCCCTACTCCAAGGTTGGGGCCCGATGGCCTCGTAGCTCTGCGAAGCTCAGCACCGGCATCTTCTCCTTCTTCCCCCTCCCCTTGAGCCCGTATTGGTGGAGGCCGCTTGCGGGGTCCGTGGCCGGAGCAGACGGAGGAGGTGAGCTCTAGGGACGTGTGTCCGACATCTCCTCGGCTCGTCCCGTTGTGGCGCGTTGGGTCATCGATCATACTTCAGCGATGCTGCGCCCCTAGTCTCTACCCTGGTCCCGTCCTCGTCTTCTTGCCCTTCCCTTCCTGTGAGGTGCTTGATAGCGTTGGTTGTATTTTCTGGGATAGAGGCGGGGGTCGGCTAGCATCTCTTTGGTGGCGCAGCTTCTGGTTTGTTTCGCTTCCTGTGCCTGGGCCATCAGGCGTGGTGGCCCCTCTCCGGCGTTGTTGGTTGGTGACCTTTCTCTGGTGGCGTCCCCGTTCTCCGACTCTTAGCTTGGTTCCGTCCTTGCAGTCTAGACCCTCCCTTTCTTCGAGGTGTCGGGTGGTGTGGACGGCATCTTCCACGTCGGGTGACGGTGCTCGTCGACGGTCTTTAGCTCTGCGTCTTCGGCCAGTGGCTCGACCTTCTACTGCTGTTGACCCTCGGACACCTTTGCTTTGTACGCTAGCGGGCCAGGTCTTGGGCAAAAGCCCCACCCTTTCGGGCTGTCACCCTCGTGTCGTTTCCCTCATTGAAGGCATCACCATTCGGATCTTGTTCTGCTTTGTGTGAAAACCCTAACGGTTTAGTGACGGCAGCAGGTCCTCCTCATCGCTATCTTGTTGGAAGTGTTGTGGTCACCATTCTAGCATTTAGGGTTTTTACTAGGTCTGCTGCTACAGGAGTCGCTTGTGGCTGTGTGAGTGTTGGTTGGGTGTCCGGCGGTGGCCGGTGTTCTCCTTTTCCTTTTCTCTCTCTCCTGTATCTGTTCGGCCTTTGTTCTAGGTGACGGCAGTTTAGGGTGTCAGGGTTGTACCCGTGCTTGTATGGGTTTTTTTGTTTATTTTCTTCAGATGATCAATGAAATAGGACGACAGTTCTTCTGCCCTTCTTTCAAAAAAACTTTAGGTACAGTGCATTTTACTTTTTTTGAATTTAGAAAAGAAAATCCATCCTCACATTCCATGAGGCATTGCATGTGTTTCCTACTTAAAAATTAGGGGAGACGAAGTGGAATGTGGAGACGGAGCCGGTGCGCATATAAAAGAGAAATTGGTGGGCGAGGGAATCTGGAGCGGGCGGCTGGGCACCGAACGCTCGCAGCCTCTTGCATGCTCCGCAGTCCGCGCCTTGGATCGTCTTCGCTGCCGCCTCCCTCCATTTCTTCGTGCATGCTCTCTGATCCATCCATCCAAGCTTGCTTCAGCTCTTCTCTGACCCATCCATCGAGCGAGCACCAGCTGGGCGCATGGCGGATCAGCTCACCGACGACCAGATCGCCGAGTTCAAGGAGGCCTTCAGCCTCTTCGACAAGGATGGAGATGGTAATTAACTAAGCAAATCAATTCAACCCCTCCTCTCTCTCTCTCTCCCACTATCGATCGACAAGGATGGAGACGGTAAGGAAATCAAGGACCGATATTAGTACATTCGCAACACTAAAACATGGTTCTTTATATATACAATGGCAATTTAGCATACAAGTGCAGAAATAATGGAACCATATGTGCAAATTCTATTGCTCCAGCAATGTTCATAAACAATTTGCTTTGCATCGATCGAGTGTTTGCAACCATAGCTCCAACTAGAATTTCAGGGTACACTCGTACACAATTCGTCTCCTGCCCTCCACTTGAAACTTGAAAGCACACTGCTCCAGTCAGATGGTAACAATAGATAATTGGCGATAGAAATATTCACGACTATTAGTGATAACCTCTCATTCTAACACCTCTCTCTATCTTGATGGATGCTCTCCGCTGGCTCGACTACATTACATTTTTCTCTGTCCATTCGATACCGAATTACCGACGTTATGGAGTCTGCTCGATTGACCATTTCACTAATAATATCTTAATGAATTGCCTCAAGTTAAATTGAGACCAAATTTGAACCGGTCGTGGTTTGTAAGCTCGTTCATGATTCGTGAACGTGCGTGGATTGCAGTTATATTGTACTCCCCCGTTTTTCTTTATTTGATGTATTTCACTTTTGGACAGTCTTTAACCATTTATCTTATTTAAAAAATTAGTGCAAACATAAAAAAATATAAGTCATGCTCAAAGCACCTTTAATGATAAAAAAATCACAACAAAATAAATGATATTTTTGTAATTTTTTTGAATAAGACGAATGGTTAAAGACATGTACAAAAGCCAAAAGCATCAATAAAAAAAGGAGGGAGTAGCAAGTATCGATAACTTTGGCATTAAGCATCTCCACCTGAGACTCTATACACACACTCTATAATACTATTCACTACACACTCTATCCATCCCTCTAAAATTGCTTCACACTTTACACTATACTCTAAAAGATTTCTTTCCTCTACCAAACACTATATCCCTATCCACTTTATTTTACAGCTTCTACTGCGGATGCTCCAGCGTTAGAATGTGTTGTTCAATCTAGGTAGTGATTTCATATATGCCAGATGAGGAAGTGTTCCTTCTTTCAATTTTGACATAGGGAAGATCTTAGACATGTTCCGTAGAGATTTTTATAAAAATGATGTAAATAAGTGTAAATTAGTTACTATAGTTTTTTAGGCATAATTAGTTACTATAGTTGTAGCAATTTCTTTCATATTTTTGTAAGTTGATCCCATCATATTGGACTTTAACTTTAAGTGGATCATTATATATGTACCAGTGAGTTAGTGTTTATGCATGTAGTTACTAGTGATGAACATAGCATAGTGCTCAATAATTGATTCCAGAATTATTTGTTTGTGCCTTGTATAGGTTGCATCACCACCAAGGAATTGGGAACTGTCATGCGTTCATTGGGGCAGAACCCAACGGAGGCGGAGCTCCAGGACATGATCAACGAGGTCGATGTTGATGGCAATGGAACCATTGATTTTCCGGAGTTCCTCAATTTGATGGCTCGCAAGATGAAGGACACCGACTCAGAGGAAGAGCTCAAGGAGGCCTTCCGAGTGTTTGACAAGGACCAGAATGGATTCATATCCGCAGCTGAGCTCCGCCATGTCATGACAAATCTTGGCGAGAAGCTAACTGATGAGGAGGTGGACGAAATGATCCGTGAGGCTGATGTTGATGGTGACGGTCAGATCAACTATGAGGAGTTTGTCAAGGTCATGATGGCCAAGTAAGCCATTGAACCATATATACTGTTAAGGTTGAGGAGATTGTGCATTGCATGTCAATTAAGGCACAACCCTTGTTTCATCAATTTCTAGAGAAGCATCCTATATATTAGCTGTAGTTGCTAAAAAGACGATGTTTGTTCCAGCAATGTTTGTATCCCCCGTGTGTTGTTAGGTCTCTTCAGTTTTGCGTGAACTTGTAATGCTTGCCCTCCATGAGATGCGGTGATTGCAGCTGGGCTCATATGTAGTTGCTTTTTTAATCAACTTCTAGTTCACCCTTCTATTGTCAATGAACAACAAATGTAGTGTATTTTTGTTGCATGGAAAAATATTTAATTTACACAAATGTTATTGCCTCAGTTCAAATTCATTCTAAATCATGAAGATTTCCTTTTGGTGTCACGAACTAGGATTGGATAAGCTATACACAAGGAGCGTGATCAAGCCGATGTCGATGACCGCACTCTAGTTGTAGGGGATAGATAGTACAACCTCGAGACTAATTTGATATATTTTTCATTTGATGACAATGGATAGTACACACGAGTACTACTCACTTGAGAGTTGAGACATAGATGGCCCATAGGCCGACACCAACGATATGTCACTCGAGACATAGATGCTTAGTGGTTGACACAATTGCCATCTACGAGTCCCCATCACAAGGCAAGTGCATTAATCAACCAATTCTTTGTCCATGAATATTGGGTTAATGACACCATATGAACCATGTCTAAGGACAGAACCGCGACTGCAAGTTGCACAACCAAGTGCTTCTTTGTGCTGCAACGAGTTGTTGTTCGTCGAGCAAGCATGATAATGCATGGTGACTAGATATATCTTAATGCTCGGTCATCAAAGTATCCAACTACGACCCATCACCCTCAACCGTCGAGCAAGCATCTGCGCCTCCACAAGATACTTTGTGCCAAATCCAGTTGAGGGGCAACATTGCCACACATCAAATGTGCGTTGTTGTGTCACCTTGTGATTCGACGTGGCGGTTGAGCCAACCATCTTATCATGAACACCTCTAATCTATAGAGGCAATATCAATTCCTTCACCAAGAAGGTCGGTAGGCAAGATACCCTTAGTGACAAGAGGGAAACCACAAATGTGTTCCATAGTGACTATCATGTGATCTCTTCCTCCACGTTGATGACGTTCTCTATGTGCCATCGTGCAACCTTTCATGGAGTGACAGACAAACAACGGCTGTCAGTTTGGTCGACTTCCCCCACAATCTCCTTACTCTCATCTATGTTCGCGGCAACCTTTCCATCACCTACAATGTTAGCAAAGCCCAAGGCTTTGAATAGTTCTGCTCAAAGCTTCTCAAACAAATCCTCCCACATGAGTTCTTGAGTCCCAATCATGGTAGAGAAATTCATGGGAAGGGATTGACTACTCTAATACCAAATATGTCACGAACAGGATTATATAGCCCTAGACCCAATGAGCGCAATCAAATCAATGCCCGCGATCTCACTCTAAGGGCGAGGGATAGATAATCTTAAGACTAATATAGTAGATAGATTCAAATATCTAACAAATCCTAACCTTATGTTAACTACCTAATATAATAATTTGTGGCAATTTCACACGCTACAGTGTGTTCACCATAATAGCTATAAGTGTTATTCGTGCGGGACAAAGATGGTCTTTGACCAGTTGGCCCAAGACCCTTGACACAATCGAGCTGTAGGGCACATAATAGACAGTCTTAAGACTAATATGAGTCATCATGAATTTCTTCTTCATGCAAGGCTAGAGTTTTAATGATATGATTAATGAACCATAATGTTGTTGTTCTCCTTTCACGTGTAATTTTTTCTAATATGAGGACAATATTTCGTATGTTCATGTTTGCTTTGTATTGGCCACATATATTTTGCATATAGACCATGGTTTTAAATAGCGGGCTATGGCAAATAGCGGCAACTCCAGGACGAAGGCCCAATGGGCTATCACACATAAGTTGTCTTAACTTTTTCATGAAAAAGGCTACAGGCTTATCCAATCATATATCACTAAAAAAATATGTATAAGGCCTAAGCCCAAACAAAGGAAAGAAGAAAGAGGAAAGGAGACAAAAAAACAATAGCAGAAAGTTAGTCAGGTTCCAAAGTATAAAACCGTTGAGTAATGGCTCTTCCAATGGGATCAATCCATCTTGTATGAAGAAGTTGCATTGACAAGCGGACTAGAGGCCATGCCCGACGAAGGTTATAAATTTGAGTTGAATATCATGTTATTTTTCCGTAACCAAATGTACCAACAAATAAGAGAGAAGAGCTCCTCGAAGAGGGGCCGGATCTCAGAGTTAGCTTAAGCAAAACCCTAATCATTACAAGTTAGTCTCGTCACATCATCAAAATAGAAAGGTTCTTATGAAACCAGATATCTTCTATAGATAGGTATTTGATGAAAAGATGGAGCAAAATTTTCTTTAGCATTGCATCGAAAAGAGCCCAATGCCTTTTCGACAATAATGCATGCTATGACAGTTCAACCGAGCAATATTAGTCATATTATTCAACTACTAATGTAATAATTCATATCTGCACCGCCTGCTACGTTACATATCTCACGTGGGCCGTGGATGGTCCATGGTCTGACATCCATGACGCTATATTATGATAAGAATCAAATTTAAAATTTAGCTAAAGCAAAAAAATAGTCATTTAATTTGGTGATGCTGGGTAGGTTGCAAATATATACCTGTTGGATAGCAACATGCAGCCTTTGGGTGGTAGGTAGCAACTACCACCCATGCTCGTGGCCTTCTTAAGGCCTGGAGTTTCTTGTCTGTCCGAATGTATGCTGTGCTTGGAAGTTGGAAGAGTTGAACACATGGAGCAGGGCAAGAGAATCAGGGTGTTGTGCCTGCACGGCTTCCGGACAAGCGGGAGTTTCTTGAAGAAGCAGATCAGCAAATGGCACCCTTCCATCTTGCAGCAATTTGACATGGTTCTGCCCTGGATTCATTCATATATCATTTTTAGTTGCTTTGGGTTCATACACATCTTGAGCATAGTTTTGCTGGCTTTCAGGTCTTCCCAGATGGCATCTTCACAGCCGGAGGGAAATCAGAGATTGAGGGCATATTTCCCCCTCCATACTTTGAATGGTTTCAGTTCAACAAGGTAATGCTTCGGTTCGGATGGTACCAACAATGGAACTCCAAATTCCATTAATCTGTTGGCATTTTAGTTCTAGCTTCAGCTTATTAATTGCTAATTCGTCATCCGTACAAACTCTGTTTTCTTCTATCCTTGCAAACTCTCTGCCTTTGTTATTCAGGCCAAATATATATGGTCACACCTTATTTCTTTCTTTCACGTAATACTGCCATTAAAACCCTTGTATGTTTTCCTATGCAGGAATTCACCGAATACACAAATCTGGACGAATGTATTGCATATCTATGCGATTACATGGTAAAACATGGACCTTTTGACGGCCTGCTTGGATTCTCCCAGGTGAAATGAAGTAACTAGTATTTGACCACGTGAGACTTGGGAGAATCAATGTTAGAGATGCTACAGTATGTGAATTATTATCTACTCTGTGCCTCGCTGTCAATTTATTAAGTTCTCTCTTTCCAGGGTGCAACACTTTCAGCACTTTTGATAGGTTACCAAGCACAGGTATGCTTGTACCAAAAAAAAAAGAGTCTTTTTTTTTGTAGAAAGGATCAAGAAACAATGCACTGTGGCTATGAGCATTATTAAAATGACATTGACATGAAGTTCTCATTGTTTTATTTTTAACAAACGGGGCGGACGCTCTGCCATTTTACTAAGAAACTTTCATTGTAAAACAGGACGCTTGTCAAGATCTAGCATTTCAGTTTGTAGCTTTGAGTTTTCGGTACTAAATATCAATAGAGATCTTAGCGCTGTCCTATTCTTGACAGGATATGAACTATGTGAAAAAAAAATTTGGCCTAAAATGACTTTGTGAATTTTAGAAGTCATATGGTTCTGAGACAAGCATTTACTAGAACATGAAAAGTTAAACCTGAAATGTATGTGGCATCCAAATCATATGCAATTTCTGCTTCCATGTGGATTCTGACTAAATTGAACGGTTTAGGGCAAGGTGCTGATTGATCATCCTCCAATTAAGTTCATGGTTTCCATATCTGGGAGCAAGTTCAGGGACCCAAGCATCTGCAGTGTGGCCTACAAGGACCCCATCAAGGCAAAATCAGTGCATTTCATTGGAGAGAAGGACTGGCTCAAAGTACCTTCGGAGGAGCTGGCTGCTGCATTTGATGACCCTCTCATCATAAGGCATCCGCAGGGGCACACTGTCCCCCGGCTCGGTGTGCACTATTTCCCTCCTTTGCATTCCATTTCTACCCCCTATGAATTAAAAAACAAGGATGATTTGTCACCCTTTAGAAGTGTATTTGATGATTTGACCCTTCGGTATCTATGACTTGTCACATGTGTGCCCAGTGGCAAATCATCAACCCGACTATCTTAACTGTGGCAAACCATCGTTTGCCCTTGAACTAATTAATCGGTGCAAGCTGTTTGCCGTTCACCCAACAGGGGTAGTTCATCGTGCGTTTCTTGCTGGTGCATAGGATTAATGAGAGGTAGTTCGTCTTTGCACAGATGAGGTGTCGGTGAAGCAACTCTCCGACTGGAGCTCGCCCATCCTGGAAGACCTCAAGATCGAAGATGGTGGCAGGACCTCGGATGCAGAGAAGCCGTCTGATAAGGAAAACGTTGTTGGGGCGGAACCAGCAGAAAACCTATTGAACCAGGTTGCCGCTTGAAGGAAAACGTTGGCTGTATAAAGCCTCCGGCTTGCTTCATCCTTGGTAGTTGTTGATCCACAAGCGCATGAGCGCATATCTTTGATAATTTGAGGTACAGAATAAAATTCAGTACGTTCATCCTACTCGGTCTGTCTGAACTCTGAATTTTGTGTCCATGAACGAATTGAGAAATCATGCCATCCCCTTCTCCCCTCCCATGCCGACGACATAGCTGAGGACAGAAACATTCCCTGGATAAAACCCTGCAGCGACAGGCCGACAGCACGGCACATGCCACTCGCTTCTTGGAATCCCGAGATATTCCTCTGGCGCTCAGCTGCATGTTTCCTGTTCGCTTGCTTGCTACACACTGACGAAGACAAGCGCCTCGTCTGTGAGTGTCATCTGACCGGCTGAGCCTGATAGGTGGGAGCAGACCTGCTTTACCGTATCTCTCTTTTCTTTTGACCGAAAATAATAAAGAGTAAATTGCACTGCAGTTAAATAAAATCGGCGTGAGTTCTCGTTTAGATACGCAAAGTCCGAAACAAGGCATTTCTATGCGTGAAGTTGTGTTTTGGTTTCGCTTAGGTTCAAAATGGTTTTGATGACCTGACTGTCACCACCGAATATAAAAGATGGTTTTTTTTGGCCAACTAGACAGTCTATGTGAAATTTTTATTTTCTTTTTGTAAAAATTTCTAGATGGAGCCGGCATGTCATTTTCTTTCCTCTCTCATTCTCTCTGTCTCTCCTCTCATCGGGTAGCAATCAACCTCTTTGGAGCCCCTGCTCTCGAAGCTCGCAACGACATGCAGGTGCACAAGGACGGCCGGTGGTGGAACTCCAATGTGTCGCTGCGTGCGGTCGTCAAGCTCCACGGGCCCATGGCCATCGGCACCTCAGCCTCGAGAAGGTGTCCCTCTCATCTTCCACTCTCTTCCTTCCTCACTTCTCACGGAAGAGTCATCATCTCCTAGAGCGCTATATAACACCTCAACCCAACCGAGTTTGAAATATTAGTGTAGGTAGTTTTTCACATAACAGATTTTACGAACTGTGTTCGTTTAGAGGGATATTTTTGCTAACTAGTTCGTTTGATCGAGCACGCACACGGAGACACCAGATTTTACCCAGGTTCAGACCCTCAAGACAGGTAACAATCCTACTCCTACTTGTGCTTGATTTATTTGGTTTGAAAGTGTGTTCTCTCTAGAGAACGTACAGAACTTGTGTGTATCAGAGATCCAACCCCTTCTCTCTCACCTGAATCTCCTTTTTATACGGCCTTGGGACGGTCGAGGGGGGGGGAGGAGAGAGAGAGAATACATTAATTACGCCATATCACTATGCATCCCATTTTCCTTCGCTGCTGACGCCGGTTGCTTCACCCACTCCCATTTGTCACCGAGTGTGGATGGGATGGAAGAATCGCCTGACACTGGCGTCGGTCAGACCTGTGGCAGCGCAGTGGCGGAATGACTGCTACAATGCTTCGGCCAAAACCACAGTGACCGCAATCATCACCTTCTACTTCACACGCCGAATCGCCGCGTTAAATGCCTCTGATACGCTGTGGAGATGTGCCTTTTATGATAAGCTTTTTTCTTCCCTCGGACGCTCCTGCCAAGTGTGGCGCGAAGCCCACCCGTTGGCAGGGCGCCACCCACCGAGGTTGCCAAGTTGTCGCTGAACCGCCGCGTGGCGCGCTCGCCCATGGCGCCTGGGGCCTTACTCACCCACCGTACTCCAGGGCGCGCGTGGCTTGCTCGCCTGTGACGCCTGGGGCCTTGCTCGCCCACCGTACGCCGGGCCGCCCCTGATTAAATAGAGGGAGCAAACCCCGATGCGCATTACACAGGCAATTAATAACTCTAGGAAAAAAATACAAATTTCGACGGCATCTTCTTATAAATTGCACTAATCCATACACACAATTATATAAGACGATCAACTACTAAGAAAATTTCATAATTTCACTAATTATGATGTGAGAGGTAGTGAGTGCTCAAGTCCAGGTTCTATTATCCCATTCCCATGCATGGATGACGTCACCTGTACCTAAAAACCAAATAAAAACAAGAATGAGTATTCAACAATACTCAACAAAGTATATGTATAAACATAAAGGACATCAAGATCTCTTCGATAATTACATTAAAAGAAAACAATCATTATAATGACCACTCCATCAAACTCACTCTCCAAACATTCGATGCAATGCAATGCACATGCGTCTGTACTGTGAGCTCATACCGGTATAGCTAGGTGCGCACCCGTCGATGCCGCACCTTGCCCGTCCTGTTTCAGGCGGGACCAATTACTCCACTCCCGTAGAGTGCCTACCAAGTAGGACTTCAAAACACTTTGGACTAGTCACTTTTCACTTTCTCACCGACCTCACCGGACTAGTCAAAATGACTTTCTCACCGACCTGGCTCATATGCACATGATGCAAAAAATGCCACTATGCCACACTGTCTTATCTGTCATCTAAGTATCACATATTTCTTTCTTTTAGAAGCAAAGAAATATTTAAATCAAATCAACATAAACTCCTCATTCAACCATACAATAAGAACAATTACACGGCAATTAAACTCCTTAAGATAACACATATACCATCAAATAAACATTAGTTTAACATATACTTGCCTTCACTAGCCTCGGGCTAGGACGAACCACCGGTAACATCGAGTCCGCAGATCCTATAGAAAAATTAACAAATCTCAACACCAAGCTTCTACATATAGCACAATAGATAAACCACGTCACACCTACACCACCCCTTCCCCCTCACCATCTAAACCACCTCTCTAAAGCCACTAAAGCACCAAAATCAATAATTCCAATTTCTGGATAGCAGTACTAAAACAGCCATAATTCCTACATCTCTCGCCCGATTTACGCGTTCTTATATCCAAAACGAAGATAAAGTCGCTACGCTCCTCTTCCGCAATAGGATCGAGTGCAGATTCTCAACCTAAACATGCCGAAATTACTCTAGAAGCTACTGCATTGGTGATCATCAAACCAATTCTCAATCTCCCCCACTAGCCATCGTTTAAACCCACAATTTATCATCTAATAGCAGTAATTTCCATGAAAAGTTTCTAATCACACCCTATTCAGCAGTACACAGAGGAAATCCATGTGGAGAAACAAACCCTAACCCTTTCTTTACCTTCTCCCTTCTCTACCTCTTCTTCCCCTTTGCCTCCTCCTCCCGTCGGTCTCAACTAGACGCAGCCGGACGGCGAGACGGCAGCGGCACGGTCACGGCACGGCGCTGGGCTGCGGCGGCGTGGTGCTGGGCGACGGTGTCGCGGCCCTGGACGGCAGCATGGCGGCGGCGGCTCGGAATGGCGGCGCCGGCACAGCTCAGTGGGGAGGGCAGGAGATGGGGTGGCGGCTGGGGATGACAGGGAGGAGAGGAGGAGATGGGGCGGCGGATGGGGTGGTTTCCCTGGAGCAAACCCGATCCCCACCCCCCATCGGTTATAAAACCGGTTTGGGCTGGGCCGGCTTGGGCCAGAGGCCCACGGGTCGTCACAACCAGCTCGAGAAGGCGTCCCTCTCATCTTCCTCTCTCTTCCTTCCTCACTCTTCACAGAAGAGTCATCGTGTCCTAGTGTGCTCTGTGATACCCTAATCCAACCGAGTTTGGAATATTAGTAACTCTAAAAAAAATTATAAATATCGACAGCATCTTCCTATAAATTATACTAATCCACACACATAATTCATAACAAAATAGATACAAAGAGCAAAGGAACATTATTTTCAATTTAATTTCAGAATTTTGGAAATTCTCAAACTTTTATGGATTTGGTTGGTCCAGTCGCTATTTCATTTTGTAAACTTTCTGTTTTTCAAAAAAAATTAGGACGCAGGGAAAACAAAATAAAAAAGGAAGAAATATGGCCTGAATGTGAATGTGCAAACTATTTTTGAATTTGAATTTCAAAATATTTTGGAAGACAACCAAACTTTGTATGGATGTTGCTGGGAAAATAGGTAGCTAGAGACAGGATTTGAAATTTTGAACCCAGAATCTCGCTTTGAGAGCTAGCTCATCTAGTCACCTAGACATCCCACTCACATAGTTGGTTAGCTAGTGGTAGAAATGGTTTTATATATGACGCTTAGATAGACGGGAACATATCCTATGCAATCAAGCTTACGGTGCAACCGAAATATCAAAAGTTGTAAAAAGTTCTAAAAATTTTTTATAGGTGTACTTCATTGTTTACTCTATCTATGTATGAATTTCAATGCAAAATACATTTTATATTAAGAGTTATAAAAAAAGAAAAAATGACAGTTTTGACAAGTTCAAAATTGATTAAATTTATCCTTTTTTTTTCTAACTTTCAATGTAGAATAAATTTTTGAACTTGAAATTTTATATATAGAGTAAGTTGAAAAGTACATCTACTAATTTTTAGAATTTTTAATAATTTTTAATAGATCGGTTGCATGTTGGTTGCACCAGGACCTTGATTGCACATAATATGTTTCCTAGATAGAAAGCCAAATTTTAGGCGACGTGTCCATCCAGACAGAATGGACGATCAAGATTTTTTGGGTAACGTGGCCACCTAGAAAGTAACGACCTACCATGGCCTTTATGGAAAGGTGGATGAACGGCCGGATTTCGGACAACATAGCCGTCCGGGCGAATGGGCGGCCGGGACCATAGTCCTTGTGCGTGTGTGTATATGCATGCTTCATGCCAAACATCATGCTGGTTGCACAACAAAGAAAGGGTTCAGGAATTTCGAGCGAAATTCAAAAGAAACCAAACAAAATTTGAATTCCAAAGTTTGTATCAAAAGCAAATTTTACTCAGATTTACTAAAACGCCAATAATAACTTGAGAGAAACCGCATGGTTTCAAACAAAAACAAGCCGTTTCTTGTCTAGCTAGGATTGAGGTCGGTCGAATTTTTTTTAAAAAAACCATTAGACTCCTACGAGTAACCGAGCCAAAACGTGTAGGGTCTTACGTGGGTGTGGCCAAAGCATGCACCTTCACACGATGACACGAAAGCGGTGAGGTAGGGGTACGCCTACAGTGTGTTAGATGAAATGTTCAAACTGGAATGCACTTGTATGTTGTCAAAACATCAAAACCCACATGTTTTTTTTCCGGAAAAATATCATATCAAACTCTTTGAAACACTGTGCAAAGTCGCCGTGTATGTATGGCATCCAATCCTTGCCAGATGGGGAAAAAAAAATTTCCGTTGCCGGGACTCGAACCCGGGTCTCTCGGGTGAGAGCCGAGTATCCTAACCAGCTAGACTACAACGGAACGGTGCTCAGTATAGAAATTGATCATATATATAGGTAATATAAACATGTCACCACTAGTATTGGATATGGTATGTAGGGAATAGATATATACAAGTTCTTCTTCTTCTTTTTTCTTATGGTACATGGACGTACACGGAGAGGAGAAATCTGCATCTATGGTGTGGTGCTTTGCCCCCCTCTTCGTTCCTCCGAGTATGAGTCTATCTTAATTTGGTTTCATTTTCACGGTAGGCTGGCATGCATGCATCGAGCATGCATGTGCCTGTGTCATATGCTGGGGTGCTTGCTGGGCTCCAGCAGAAGATCGAAGGAGGTGAGGGAGTATGGGCTCAGTGACACCTCCATCTCCTCCTTCGCCTCCGGCATCCGGCTCCACACCGGCGCCACCTGCATGCATCCACACGTACACACACTCAGCTAGCTGGCTCTCAGCATATATGCAACAAAAACGACGTCAGAGAAGCTAGCTCATTGCTTGTTCTCTTCAGTCTTCAGTATGCATGCAGTGATGCACTGGCCTTTTTTGGCTGCTGGAAGGAGTTCTCGGCGAGCGGGGTAGTGGAGGTGAGCACCGTCCTGTTGGACCCCGAGCTCTTCACGCCGCTCACCAGTCCGCCAATGCTTACCTTCAGCGCCACACCCTTGCTGCCGAAGTTCACCACCTGCAATGCAACACCAACGCAAGAGGAACAGTTATGGCACTTCTCTATGAGTACACCGTCTAATCCTTTTGGGGTCAAGACAACCGAATTTAACATTTCGTCATGTAAGATGTTAGAGCTCGGTACTATCATCTGATCCATCTTATTGCCCACAACAATCCGGCTGGGTTCAAGACCAACACCTAGTCTCGAGCCCAGGATCCCACATCTATTTGTCAAACTAAAAGCACAACCTAGGTTCTGGCCTAAAAGACTAGCCTGGTGGAAGGGAGGTGCCTCCACTTTTTAAATTGTGCTCCCCATCATCAATATCCGATGTGGAACTAAACCCAACAATCTTCCCCCATCGCACATTGGACCATCTGTTTCACATCATGCGATCTCCTGGGGACGTCCCGGGTTACCGACCATGGCTCTGATACCACTTGTTAGAGCCCACTTCATAATAGTAGCATAGGCAAGAGTAGGTCAGCGGCCGGCATGTGGTCGTGATCAGGTCAGTCGGTGTGTTGCGGTATAATAGTTTGGGGAGGAGTGTCCATAATAAGAGCCCCGCAGATATAGGCGAAAGCTGAACTACGTTACCAAACATCGTGTCTCCTGGTATCCTTCGTGATCTTGCATCGGCACAAATGCCAACAAATTCAAAACTTTGGTTTTGTTTTTTAAAATTTTCAAAAATTCCCATTGAAAAACTTTTTAACTTTTCAAAACTAAAGGTTCAAATTTGAATTGTAGAATATTTTAAAAATATTAAAATTTGAATTTGCATACCCGAAGGTACAAAAATGCCAAAAATTTTAAAAATCATATTCAAAATTCAAGTATCAAAATCCAAATTTGAGCGCCCTAAAAATTTCAAAGGTTTTAATTTGAATTTTTAAATGCAAAGTTTGGATAATTTGGATTTTGAAAAGTTTGAATTTTTTAATTCCATTTTTGAAAAAAATGAAGTTTTCAAATTCAAAATTTTCATATTTGTACAAATCCAATGAATTAGAAAGTTATAATCGTGGTGCACATGCATAAATACATAAATATATATGGCAACATATTCAGTGTAAATGCACATTGAGTGCTAACATACTAACAACAGATCTAGGCCATCGGATTCATCAGGAGCGGCCCAGATCTAGAGAGGTGTAAGCCACTTTTCTCACTTAAACACTGTCACGAAAAACCCCCAGACTTTCTAAATGGAAAAGGGCTTCCACCTTTTCAGATCTGGGCCACTCCTTGTGGATCTGATGGTCCAAATCTACTGTTAGCATATTAGCACTGAATAACCATTTGCACTGGATATGTTGCTAATATATATACATGCATGGAAAAATATGTGAATTTGCCCTGCATAGCATTGATTAGTGCTCTCATTTTTTTTATCATGCTTGCATGGTAGAGATCAAATGGAATAATGACTTTCCATGCATGCATCAATGAAAATTAAATTGATTGGTTACTTTCTGTTCTGTGGGTGAGCTTTTATTAGAGCATCTCCAATAGTGTAATTAACCAACCACTAGATATAAGAAATAAACATGTCATTTGTAAATAGCACATAGACATCATCTTCAATGAACCAACTACAACATACTCCCTCCGTTCTAAAATGTTAGGCATATAATTTTTTGATGAAGTCAACAAACGTAAACTTTGACCATTAATTTCTTTCATATTATATCATCAATAACTATAACATTAATATCATATCAAAGTACTTTCAAATACGAATCTAACTATATCACATGCATAACATTGAACATATATGTTCCTAGCATAATTATTAGTCAAACGTTCTAAATATTGACTTTTTAAAATACATGCATGACTTACATTTTAGAACGGAGTGAGTAGTATGTAAAATTAATATGACCCAGACCCACGTGTAATAGTGTACATACACTTTAGAATCAGTATAGACTGGTTGTAAATTAATAACTTGTTTATATCTCTCTCCTTTTC
Source organism: Raddia distichophylla (assembly GCA_005191435.1). Lineage (NCBI taxonomy): Eukaryota > Viridiplantae > Streptophyta > Magnoliopsida > Poales > Poaceae > Raddia > Raddia distichophylla. The sequence goes on from SPJY01022318.1 coordinate 207,829, forward strand.
TCTCCTCCAAATAGGCAAAATGATGAGTTGACATTGTTATAGATAGTTAACTAAATATTATTAGAGATATGCTCTTAAGATCTAACCAAAATCGTCAGATCAAACCATATCAACGGTCCAAAACAATATAGGTGCGTGTTAAATTTCATTTGAGAGAGAGAGAGAGAGGAACCTTTATTTTGAGGTAGGTGCTCTTGTCTTTGGAGCTCTGCCAAGTAATGGCAGATGCAACGAGCTGATCGTAGCCGGAGATCTGTATGGTGGAGGGGTGAAGGGTTGCGCCGCTCGAGTCCTTGAAGAAGTGCAGCATCCAGTAGTTTGGGCATCCGTAGTGCTGCCACGAGTTGAACACGATCGCATCCGGGCTCCACCTCCCTAAATTTTAAAAGTTTTAATTTGAATTTTTAAATGCAAAGTTTGGATAATTTGAATTTTGAAAACTTTGAATTTTTTATTCCATTTTTTGGAAAAATGAAGTTGAAAAATTCAGAATTTTCATATCTGTACAAATCCAATGAATTAGAAAGTTATAATCATGGTGCACATACATAAATATATATACATGCATTGAAAAATATGTGAATCTGCCATGGATAGTATGGATTAGTGCTCTCATTTTTTTTATCATGCTTGCATAGTAGAGATCAAATGGAACAATGACTTTCCATGCATGTAAAATGAACCAATAAACATCTTCAATAAACATGTTATTTATAAATAGCAAATAAACATGTTATTTATAAATAGCAAATAGACAACATCTTCAATGAACCAACTACAATATAGTATGTAAAATTAATATGACCCGGACCCACGTGTAATAGTGTACATACACCTTGGAATCAGTATAGACCAATTGTAAATTAATAGCTTGTTTATATCTCTCTCCTTCACATAGGCAAAATGATGAGTTGACATTGTTATAGATAGTTGACTAAATGTTAATGGAGATATGCCCTTAAGATCTAACCAAAATCGTTGGATCAAACCATATCAACGGTCTAAAACAATCTAGGTGCGTGTTAAATTTCAGGAGGAGGGGGGGGGGACCTTTATTTTGAGGTAGGTGCTCTTGTCTTTGGAGCTCTGCCAAGTAATGGCAGATGCAACGAGCTGATCGTAGCCGGAGATCTGTATGGTGGAGGGGTGAAGGGTTGCGCCGCTCGAGTCCTTGAAGAAGTGCAGCATCCAGTAGTTTGGGCATCCGTAGTGCTGCCACGAGTTGAACACGATCGCATCCGGGCTCCACCTTTGGTTTTAAAATTTATCTTCGTGTGGATTACTCAAGGAAATTATTCTGAAGCAACAGTCTTAATTAACTATAGTTTTGATTCTTTGATTTACCTGCGATCATTGTCATTTACGAAAAGTGGCGCGCAGCTTGCCATCTCCACAACATCGCTGCAACAAACCAATTAATGGGGAAAACATTTCAAATTTGTGACAAAAAAAACTATATATATATATATTCAATACTTTTCTTTCCTACGATTTTAAACTGTTAGTACCATTAGTATCCACAAGCAACAGAATACACAAGAAATAAAAATCAGTGGCTACATAACACAAGTCCATAATGACTTAAGTGCTTAAAGTGTGCTATAAGTAATTAATTAATTACCTGTTCCTTTCTAATCCAACGAGAAATGCAGCTTCTGCAAGTGCTGCTATCAGTGTTCCTCTGCCAGCATCCTGTCCAGTCACAGCGTACTCGCTAACAATTGCCTAAAGAGTTAAAAGTGTTTTAATTCCCCAATTCACTTCTAATTAAACAAGAGATCAATCTGATGCAAAGTTTTATATTTTGATAAAACTACGTACCTTCGGTCCACTGCGTGGCGTGCTGTCAAACATACTGGTTTTGGAGAACATATCACTTGATGATGTATAGACCTAACCATATGGATGATAGATGTTTTAATTTGTCACTCATAAAGCCGAATTGTTGCAAGAGCTCGGAACATTTTTTTTTTAAAAAAGAAAGATACATGAACGTCATATAGATCGGCAGGGTTGGACGGTGAAATGGTTGACCGATCACAGCTTGATACAATGTTAATGTCTGGGTAGGCGGCTTTAATCGCAGAATAGAACTTTTGGTAATTCCCTGCATGCAAAGCCAAAAAACAGAGGACATTTTTTTCCCTTTATCCACAACCACGATTAATGGGAAAAAAAATAAAATTCCAGCAGAAGGGCCTTTGCAGATATCAAATACACGAAAGAAAATCATAATCAAAACTAAGGTCCAGTTCTTTTCCGCTTAACAGCTTAACGGTTTAACAGATTAACGACTTATCTACGTTTTAAAAAGACATATGCTTTCAGTTTTTTGAGTCAATTTTTTCGCTGTTTTGAATGTTGGTCCTAACGCTTTAAAAAGCAAGTCAAATGAAATGGATTCGAATCTCGATACTAACTCGAGAAACAGTTGAAATTCAGTCATTTCAACCGTTCAGCTGTTCAGCCCTTAAGATCAGCTGAAAAGAACAGGGCCTAAAGCTCTTCAGTATTCATCTACTAACATGCTGAATCATGTTTTTTCATGAATAATGCAAGGGCAAGAGACTGGTCAATTAAAAACTTCATACAAAACATTAATGCGGTTGGTAGGGTTTGACCCTTTCTTCAGTTACCCACATTTCTCACATTGGACAGAACTTCCATACCCCATGTGCACATTGTATACAGGTCCTCTACTTTCTTTAAATTCTACTACCTCTATTCTTAAATATTTGTCACCGTTGACTGTTATCATTCATTTCACTATTCCTCTTTTTGCAAATACTTGTGCAAATAGATAAACATAAAAGGCTCGACGAAAATCATGCCATAGATGTAAGCTTCGACAAAAACCTCGTCGTTTACACCTCGCTGGAAACCCCGCCAAAGACGAAAACCTTGGGGTTTCCACCAAACGAAAAAAATAACGGAAAGCTCAAGGATTCTAAGGATTCCGACGGGGTTTCTGGCTAGGTTTTCGATGAGAATTCTGTTGACGACCAGGTTGCAGCGCTTCCATAGCGAGTCGTGGTGTTGCGCGGTGATCTTGCTAGCCAGGACGCGAGCAAGGTGGGCAAGATTGTGAAGAGAGGAGAGAGAATGAAGGACCTAAAGCAAGAACTTAATGAACAACAGGGATTATTTTTTAAAGTTGCCACGAGGGAAAGAGAGGAAGGTTGACGTTAGACCTGATCAAACCCTAGGTCGGGTTTCGGACCGGACTTGAGAAAACCTGATTCCGCATGACCAAGCCTAAGCTTGGCCCGGCTTGGTTTACCGTGCCTCAAATTCGGGCCTAAACTTGGTCCAAAAACTTGACCCGACCACAACTTCCTACTCAGATTCCTCATGCCCAAGCCTGGCTCGGCCCTGCGATCGGGCTTCAAACCGAGGCCCGAGCCTGGCTTGACGCACTAATCGGGCCGGGTTGTCCATAAGCACGTCTAATTGACATGCATCTCAGTGCGCAATCCGGTGATGGCTTGCATATTTGGAAGCTCTGTCGTATGCGGCTAATGATTTTCGTTTCTTTAGATATGCATTCAAAGTTTTAAACTTAATTCTTGGTGAAAAACAAACCTCTGTAGTAGAGCATCCTACATTCTTGGTTTCCTATCGTAACATAATTGAGCTTAAAGGGCTGTGGATGTCCCATTGCGGCACGAACTGAACCCCATGTAGTCATGGGCCCTCCCCTGGCAAACTCGATGCCATCCACGACATCCTGGAAAAGCATAAAAAACGATAGAGATGGAGGAAAGGGCTACAATGTGGTGACAATACAGGTATAAGAAAAATTATTTGATCTGGAACAATCTAAAATGAAATAATGATATGATTATTAAACAATTTAATATATAAAAATTCCAAAAGTATTTAATTAAGTCTTAGTTTCTAATATTTACACACTATACTATAAAAAAAATCATCGTGATTCTTGTGTGTAAAGTTGTTTCTAATTTTTTTTACGACATATAAATCTCTAATTGTGTCGCACGTGTTCAATGATGCAACTGGATGCCATAACTTCAAATTAAGCCACCATCTTCGACAACATAGGATTTATATAAGGGAACATATCTTGTTTATACATAGGTAGAGTAAACAATAAAGTACATCTACAAATATTTTCAGATTTTTTTATAACTTTTGATGGTTTGGTTGCACGATAGTTGCACCGTAAGCTTGATTGAAGAGGATATATTCCCCATATATAAATTGGCCATGCATACTTTTTGAAAAAATCCATGTGCCTAAGTTTTTTATAATTTTTTTCTGCAATCTAGAAATCCCCAATTGTATTGTTGCATGCGTACAAAACGCAATTGGATACCACAACATGGAAAACACCATCTTAAACCATATAGGGTATATAAAAATTGACCCGGCGTTAATATATTTAATAATAGCCGACTAAACCAGCATGGTCTCGGCCCATGCACACACTTTTCCCTTGAATTTTCCTATGAGTAATTAGGGTAGGCATATACACATGTGCACACAGAGTGGTAAGGTGCATGCACGTATTAGTGATGTCCTTTAGTCTCTAAGTTAGGCTTTTACATTGCAATGAGCACGCATGCATGCGCATCAGCGCATGCAAGTGTCTGCATTCCGTTGTACCCTTAAAATAACATCTTTTTTTTTTTTACCTTCTTATGGTCATATTTTTCCATGTTGGCTCGGATAACATGTGTTTCTACTTTGGATAGCAAAAACCCATATATACATGCTGTTTCATTAGTGAAGCCCTTCCTCAACTAGAAGATGACCTAGGAGGAAGGAGTAGCACGATGAGCCTCCCATCTCGCCCATGCCACGAGTAGTGTACCTTACCAATGTTCTTAAGCGCATCATCGAGGGAGGTCATGGTGAGCTCGATGATGATAGATCTAGTATGGCTTGAATTAGTCAGACCGTAGATCAATATGGGACGAGTAGAAGGACAATGAGGCATGCCAATGGGAGAGGATTAGGATGGTAGCTATAGAGGAAACTAGATATGTGCATTGGTTGCATGTTGTAGTGGAGGTTGATGTCTCGGCCATGCATCGCGTGCTATGGTGGCGGCCAACATCTAACCTAGGCCTTGTGTGCCATGTGGTGCGGTTGGTAGCTGACATCCCAGTCTAGCATCATGTATATGCCATAGTTGTTGTTGACATCTCCACTATGCATCCTATGTGGCAGTGGTGACTGACGTCCATGACGAGAATCATAAACTCTGTGGTGTTTGATGTCTTTGCCTAGCATTGTGTTCTATTGATAGTAGGCACGGCAAATGGAAGACACATTGACAAAAGTGGAAAATAAGGAAAGTAAGTTCAAATTTTTCTATGGGAAGTTTTGAACCTAAAAAATGGTGTAACACCTTTCTTAAAGTCTAGCCCACCTACGGGGTTGTCCCACACATACATTGCACCACTCTTAGGTTTCTGGCCTCGCTTCGAAAGGTTAATCAGTACACCATATACGATGCAATGCAAATATCCATAATCGCCCCTCAAAGTTTGGTTGTGCGTTCAGTAGCGACCTATATGGCATGCGGTGTGACCACTCCAAGACATAACGTGCCCATACATGGAGTACATGGAGGATTGATGCTCTGATACCATGCTTGATACTCTAGCGCATATCCGCTTATAGCTTAGCCTGTCTAATGGGTTGACCCACATATGCATAGCATCACTTTTGGATTTTTGGTTTCGTTTTGCCCAAAAGAATTAATCCAAGGTGTTATGTTTAGATCCATCAGACATTATATGTTACTATAATTTCGTTTAGTGTAGCAGGGTGTTACCTTTCCACGACAACTAATCACATGGGCCTCACATACCAACGGGCCAGGCCGGTATTAAATATTAGTGGAAATAGAAAATCATACCTTAACCAGTGACGCAATTGTTGCGGTAGAAACTTCTTCGTTAATACTTGCTCCTGCAATTTCGAAGAGAATTTTATAAAGCAATTAAATATTGATGAACAAGACTTCGTGTATCCATGGATCGATCGAAGGTACCATCATTAACCACCCAAACTGGAGAAGCACCAAGGTCTTCAGCCAACTGAAATAAACAAATGCAAATATAAACTTATGAATATCTTTGTTGGAATCAACCATTGTGCTGATGTATTCCACTTTGGAAACAAATTGCCGGATATTGGTGGGGTCCATAGAAATCATCAGTCAAAATAATCGATGCATTTAAATTTGAAAAAGTCCACTTTGTTCAATTTTTTAAAAGTCCAAAATTTCACGATATGCCAAAATTTTTAGCTTAAATCTCTGGTAAGTACAAAATTTTGTAAATTTTGGTCGATGCAAATTTGAAAATACAAATTTTGGCAAAAAAATCTGTTTGCAAAAATAAAAAATGAAGACCAGTGGTTATCTATTGTATCGCTACCCACTGATAAAATAATTCGTTTACCAAATATTTTTCCTTGGTTCCTTTACCTGAAGGAACTCAAAGAATCCAAGTCCATCATCAGTCCAGTATCCCCAAGCATCATTAAAGTGACCAGGCCTTTCCTCCCATGGACCTACAGTCTCGCTCCATCGAAATGCATTTCGTAGATAATTCCCCATGGCATAGTTACCGCCTAAACACGATTGATATATCATCAAAATCATGTGACACTGTAACTTAATTTTGGATGTAATATAAAAAATGCGAAGATGACAAACCTGGAAACTTGAGAAATTTAGGCTTGAGATTGGCCAGCATAGAAGCAAGATCTTTCCGAAAACCATGTCCCTGAGAACAAAAAAGAAAATGCAATAAATAAAAAGTCAAATAATCCATGGATCGGCAACCCAGTAGGATTAACAGATAAAGCATAAACAAGGCATACCATATAGGTATCCAACGGCATAACTGAAACTTGATCAAGCCAAATCACCCCACTTTTACTGGTCGTAAGTTGAAGCCTTGAATTGGTGTTATTTTGGTTGGATTTCAAGTGAAATTCTACCTTTGTCCATTTAGCAAATGCGGTCTTGCTAGCTCTGAAAGCACCATGGAGATCCATGTCATTACTTTTTTATTTTTTTTTTTAAAAGGAGGGATATGCATGTCGTTGTGACACAAATATACAACATAATAACATTACGTGATAGTATGGGCAGCGAGATTTTGCAGACCATCAGAGCTCGTCAATGAAACGGTCAAGGACACTGCATCGGAGGACCTTATATGCAGGCTCGCCTTATAAACCTTCCTTCTTTCAATGTTCTGGAGAAAAAAGAAGCAACACATGAGTCATGTCAAAGTACAAAACCGTTACATTTCCTACGATAGATGAATCTCGGACCAGGTAGGTCAAATATGTTGTATTTGTTCCAAAAGTAAATATATGTAGCACATAGATAAATATAAATTGGATAACAGAAATATTTACCATGCCCCAGTAACCAGGGTTGTATACCCCAACACCTCCCGATGGGCAGACATTGGTTCCTTTAGAATCACAAAGCACTTGCATTTGAAGGGCAACCGGATTGCGTTCAAAACATGACGTTCGATCAGTCCCTACGACGATGCTTGATTCATTCCCAATTACCAGCCATGGGTCGATGTTTGAAGGTGTATTTGGGCCACCGGCCTCGAAACCTGAAAGTGATTTGATTTTGTACCCAGATTCAGCAGAACATATCCTGTACTAGTGAATACATATCCTGACGACGTTTGCACAACTTTGTCAGGCACGCGTTGGTAACAAGGCGAGAATAGCATGCATCTATCATCTTGAGCTAACTGAAGATATGATTTTGCTTACCTCTGTTGCTTACAAGCTCTGCCCACAGCCCACCAGCCCCAGCATGGTTGATCTCCTACAAGTAGGAAAACAAACTCCTTATTCAAGCAACGCTGCAACGTAAACGAAGAGCAAGAACAAAGTTTAGATTCGGTATGAGTGCGTTGCTTTTTAGCTCTTCTGACCTCGAAGAAGATGCCGAACATCTTGTCAGGGATCTTCCTCGCATTCTGCGGCGAGGCGTCGACGCTGAGCTGACCGCTCTGGGCCACCGCAAGCCCAGAAGAGCATGCCCAGCATACTGCAACTGCAAGCAGAAGCAGCGGATGGAGCCCAGAGCCAGCCATTGTTCTCGCGAGCTAGCTAAGTGGAGTGATCATCGGAGAGCTCGCAGCTCAGTGCACGGACTTTATATGCACACGATCCACTACACGGGCGCGCGTGCTGCAAAAGCACAAGCGAGCATGCTGTGCTAGCTAAAGAAGCAGATTGTGCGAAAGGCGTAGAAGCAAAGGCAAGGAGGAGAACGAAGATGAGGACGGGCAGAGACGTCAAGATTCTGTTTGAAGCTTACTTCTCCACTCTCGCGCGCTCTACATCGCGGGGAAGCAACGACGACCGAGGTGCCATCCCATCATTTTCCTTGAACCGGCCAAGGAAAACCCTCGCTATGAAAAAAAAATGAAACACTGTTATGTAGGCACCAGATTAGATTTGGTGACATGGAATCCGATTTTGTCGAACCCTAGTTCGGTAAACTTCATTATTTTGTTTCTCTATGACACCACAAACCGTAACATATATCATAAATATTTGAAAATAGTAATAATATTATAAATATTTGGAAATAGTGCATTATTACAACTGACATAAACATGTTTATGTACCCCTTTTGTGGGTATATAGCATGTCATAAACAGGCTAAACTACTCCTACATCCAGTATGCTACAAGAGGAAATGAATCTCTATACCAAGACACAAGGTAGGAGCGAGTGAAGCGGTGAACAGTAGTTTTTAGCTCTCCTTTCTTACTGTACCTAGGGTTAAACATGGTAAAATGACCCACACATCCATCGGGCTCAACGAGGGCATCCCTCATGTGTCGCGGGCACAATGAGGCAAAACTTGTTTCTTCCCATGCAGATGCAGGTGAGAGTGGCAGCCGAGTGCCTCGTTCCGTTCTCGTGAAACAGCTTGTGCTTCCCCATCATACAGGCCGCCTGATTCTTTTCAGCGTTACATACCGTTGCATATTACTGTAGCAAATTTTAGAGTAAATTGCACAGTAGGTACATGAAGTTGGTACGAGTTCTCGCTTAAATACATGATCTCCAAAACCAGGTATCTTTATACATGAAGTTGGTTTATTGTCTCACTGTAGGTCCAAAGCGGTCTATATAAGCAGTTTTGCTGGTATGGACTGCCAATTCAGCTGACACATGTCCTTTTTATGATGAGAGGCCATATCCGCACACACCTAGCATTTTTATTTTCTTTTTATCATTTTTTGAAGGAGGCGTCTTCTTCCTCGTTCCTCCTCTCTTCCTCTATCATTCTCTCTCTCATCTCTCTCGCTTCGAGTAGGTGCTGAACACCATCGACCGCTTCTTCTTCAATCCGCTCAGAGGAAAGGGCGGCGAGCGCGGCCGTTGCATTGGCTCGGAGCCATGGAGGAGAGGGCGCCGCCGCCGCCATCGCGTTGTGTCGGAGGAGAAGCGGCTGGCGCCGTCGCCATCGCGCGTTGAAGGAGTGGGGGGCTAGGGACGGGCGCCACCACTGCCGTAGATGGGGAACGGACGGGGCGTGCGGCCTCGGCATCGGCGCCGCTGCCGTCGATGACATCCACCGCCGCCTTCCGGGGCCTCCGGGCCAAAATCCACGTGGTGTCGTACGACGACGACCTGCAGCCGTACATCCAGCGCATTGCGGACGGCAACCGCTCGCCCATCCTCTCGGCGCACCCCGTCTCCGAGTTCCTCACCAGCTCCGGCACGTCGGCCCGCGAGCGCAAGCTCATGCCCACCATCGAGGTCGAGCTCCAGCGCCGCCAGCTTCCCTACAACCTCCTCACGCCGGTCATGAACCTGTGAGTCTACTAGCTCACTGCAATACTGCATCACCAATTACTGGCATCTCAATCATTTCGACAACACACTCATAAAGTTAGTGATCAATGGGTCCAATGATTCGTGTAGGTTGTGAAAATATGTATATGCGATAATGATGCATCAGTCGGTTGAATTGATAGGGCCGAGCTGTTTGGGTTGTTATCCAGTGGCCAGTGCTATCTCATTAGCACTGTACTTCCTCTTCATCAAGTCGGAGACGATTAGACGAAGACAACAGGAGGCTTGCCGGTGAGGCCGGCGCTGACAAGCTACTACAAGAGCGAGCACTTCAGGATCCGGCCGCACGGCCCGTGCAATAGCTACACCAGCCCAACAGCGGCGATGCTTTGCGACGACGCGTTCCAGAGCATGTACGCGCAGATGGTGTGAGGCTGTGCCAGCGTCTCGACGAGCTGCGCCTCAGCGCCGTCTTCGCCTCGGGCCTCCTCCGCGCCATCCGCTTACTGCAGCTGAACGGGGGCAGCTTGCCACCAACATCGCCGCCACGGGGCGGTGGCGAGCATCCTCCGGCCGGACCCAGCGCTCGCCGAGTTCGTCCGCGGCTAGTGGCGGCGCCGCTAGGTGAAGAAGGGGAGGCCACCGCGCGTTGGTGAAGAAGGTCGACGCGCCGGGTTAGAGGAGGAGGAGGACGGCGGCACCGCCGTGCGCATTGGACGGACAGGGTAGGGGCCGTGCCGCCTTGACGTGCGTTGGAGAAGAGGGTGCGGGCGACGTGCGCTCGCCGGCGCGTCGGAGGAAGCGGGCGCCGCCGCGCCCGGTGGAGAAGATGGCGCCGCTCGGAGGAGAGGGCAGCGGGAGGTGCTGCCTTGCCAGACATGAAGGAGGAGAGCTGCACAGGGCGCCACTCCAGTTCGCCAGCGTGGTGCACAGAGCGTGACTCAAAGCAAGAGAGATAAGAGAGGCACAGGAAAGGAAGGGATGAGGAAGATGACGCATGGGCACATGTTAGCTGAGTATGTGGTGACGTGGCCGCAAAATTGGCACATGTTAGCTGAGTTGTCTACTCATGTCAATAAAACCACATGTAGAGACCGCTTTGGACCTTTGGTGAGATGGTAATCCAACTTCCTGAGTAAAAATACCTGGTTTTATAGATTATGTAGCTGATCGAGAACCCGTGCCAACTTCATGTATCTGTGGTGCAATTTACTCCAAATTTTATTATTTTTATATAGACTATATGTTGTGATAATTTGTAACAATTTTTTTGTGACTTTTAGTGGTCCTTCCAAAGATCCTAAAACTATTTTTAATTATGTTTTAACCTTTAAACACCTTTTCAAAGGCTCTTAAATTTGCTACAGTAATACGTCAACAAAACGATACACCGAAAAGAACAAGACCACAATCTAACCAAGAACTTGTTGAAAGTTGCTCGATTGGAGATGACCTTGCAAGAGCAAACATACCCACCTCTATGAATGCCGACCCATGTATCTAGCTCACCGTCAAAGTAACCTTAACCTTCGAATGGCAACTCCCATTCCCTGTGCCAACTCCACACACAGTCCCGGGTGTCGAATGAGTAGGTGTCCTTTAGATTCTTATATTTCACGATTTACATAAAGCACACTGTAAGCATTGATGCTTAATTAAACGTCTTTTCATATTTAAGCACTAGATGATATCCTATGTGGTCAAATCTTCTCAACTGAAATTAAAAAGAGTAAAATACACGGACGGTCCCTAAACTATTAGTCGATTCTCATCCAGATCCCCAATCTATGAAACTGTGGTTTTGGGTACTCATCATTTTAAGTGGGTTTGTTCAGGTCCCAAACTGTCATGTGACCGTCCTAAAGCTGATGTGGCGCTGACATGGCACGTAAAATAGTTTTAAAAAGGGAAAATTATTAAAAACATAAAAATACATGGAAATCATTTAAAAAATCATTAAAAATGAAAAAATCATTTAAATGTGGAAAAATTATTTTAAAAACATAAAAAAGGAAAATCATTAAAAACATACAGAAAATATCAAAAGAATCATAAAAATACGAGAAAATCATTAAAAATGTGGCGTATGGGAGCCCTGAAGTGCTACTTTTTTCTAAATGTTTTATGAATTTTCCTAATTGTTTTACTATTTTCCGTATTTTTTCTGATTTCTAAATTTTTTTTAGGATTTTTAATGATTTTCCCGTATTTTTATGATTCTTTTGATATTTTTAGTATGTTTTTAATGTTTTTCCTTTTTTTTAATGATTTTTAAATAATTTCCCACATTTTAATATTTGTTTTCATTTTTAATAATTTTTTAAATGATTTCCATGAATTTTTATGTTTTTAATGATTTTCCCTTTTTAAAACTATTTTACGTGACATGCCAGCGCCACATCAGCTCTAGGGCTGTCACATGGCAGTTTGGGACCTGGACGAACCCACTTAAAAAGATTAGGGATACAAAACTGTAATTTTATAGATTGGGGACCTGGATAAGGATCGACGAATAGTTTAGGGACTGCCCGTGCATTTTACTCAATTAGAAAAGATATCAAAGAGGGCCTAAGTTGAGGCATCGATTAATGACTTGCCTCCCTTGTGTGAAAGTGCATTTCAGGAGGACACCTTCATCATAACATGCACGCGGGCGTGCTCATCGGCCGCTAGGGCCGCCGTTGAGGATCGGCTCGTTACTCTGCACGTGATTTTCCACTGTTTTAGTTAATAAATTAATTCTAGTAGAATTGAATTCTTAATGGCGTGGACTTGGGGACGGACGTCCGACGCGCGCACGCGTCGAACGTTGCCCCGGCCCAGCCCACTGCATCGCACATCGCAGCGTAATCGCGAAAAAACTCCCCCTGTCCAATGCATGCATTGCGTCAACGATGACGTCAGCGTAAAGATTCTTTTCAGTTTTCTCTTTCGTCGGCCATAAATTTTGACTGGTTGCTCCAATGCACGAACCGTTTGCACCACTGCGTTTCTTGCATTTTTACAAACAAAACAAGACCAAGTTGCTATAAAAAAGTTACTGAAACAATTTGTTATCCTAATTAATGAAACAAATAGTTTAGCCTGTTAAAATAATATGGCTAGTCTGCTGAAACAATTATTGTTGCCTAGTGAACGTATAACCAAATAAAACAATTGGTTTAGCCTAATATATATAGCATAATAAAACAATTGGTTTAGCCTATTGGAACAATATATAGCCTGCTGAAACAACTAGTTTAGACTATTGAAACAATTTGTCTAGCCTGATGAAGCAATTTGTACAGCTTATTGGAACAATATGTTTAGCATGTTGAAACAATTAGTTTAGCCTGTTGGAACAATCTATCTAGTCTGTTGAAACAATTTGTACAGCCTATTGAAACAATATTTTTAGCCTGTTGAAACAATTAGTTTAGCATATTGGAACGATATGTCTATCCAAGTGTAACAATTAGTTTTTTCTATTGGAATAATATGTCTAGCCTGCTGAAACAACTAGTTTAGCCTATTGGAAACAATTTGTATAGAATGTTGAAACAATTTAGCTAATGAAAATAATTTAAAATAAAAAAGTAAAGCGAGCATGCTGTGCTAGCTAAAGAAGCAGATTGTGCGAAAGGCGTAGAAGCAAAGGCAAGGAGGAGAACGAAGATGAGGACGGGCAGAGACGTCAAGATTCTGTTTGAAGCTTACTTCTCCACTCTCGCGCGCTCTACATCGCGGGGAAGCAACGACGACCGAGGTGCCATCCCATCGTTTTCCTTGAACCGGCCAAGGAAAACCCTCTCGCTATGCTGGTTTTAAAAGATGAAACACTGTTATGTAGGCACCAGATTAGATTTGGTGACGTGGCATCTGATTTTGTCGAACCCTAGTTCGGTAAACTTCTTTATTTTGTTTCTCTATGACACCACAAACCGTAACATACATCATAAATATTTGAAAATAGTAATAATATCATAAATATTTAGAAATAGTGCATTATTACCACTGACATAAACATATATGTACCCCTTTTGTGGGTATATAGCATGTCATAAAAAGGCTAAACTACTCCTACATCCATAATGCTCCAAGAGGAAATGAATCTCTATACCAAGACACAAGGTAGGAGCGGGTGAAGCGGTGAACAGTAGTTTTTAGCTCTCCTTTCTTACTGTACCTAGGGTTAAACATGGTAAAATGACCCACACGGCCATCAGGCTCATCGAGGGCATCCCTCACGTGTCGCGGGCATCCCTCATGTGTCGCGGGCACAATGAGGCAAAACTTGTTTCTTTCCATGCAGGTGAGAGTGGCAGCCGAGTGCGTCATTCTGTTCTCGTGAAATAGCTTGTGCTTCCCCATCATACAGGCCGCCTGGTTTTTTCAACGTTACATACCGTTGCATATTACTGTAACAAATTTTGTTATTTTTATATATGCTATATGTTGTGATAATTTGTAACGATTTTTTCGTGGCTTTTAGTAGTCCTTTCAAAGATCCTAAAACTATTTTTAATTATTTTTTAATCTTTAAACATCTTTTCAAGAGCTCTCAAATTTGCTACAATAATACTCCAATGCAATGATGCGCCGAAAAGAAAAAGGCCACAATCTGGCTCAGGCAACTTGTTGAAAGTTGATCGATTGGAGGCGACCTTGCAGGAGAAAACAAACCCACCACTATGAATGCCGACCCCTGTATCTAGCTCACCATCGAAGTAACCTCGACCTTCGAATGGCAACTCCCATTCCCTGTACCAACACACACAGTCCCGGGTGTCGCATGAGTAGGTGTCCTTTAGATTCTTATATTTTACCGCTTACATTAAGCACACTCTAAGCATTGATGCTTAATTAAAGGTCTTTTCATATTTAAGCACTAGATGATATCCTATGTGGTAAAAAATTGTTTTTAAATATCTCTTTAAGCACCTGCATTGTACATGACCGTGTTCTCGATCTCCTGCCCACTCCCGCGCCGCTCGCTGCTGACTGCTAGATCGTCGCCGTAGCACATCGCAGGCTTTGCCACAATGGCGTCACAAACTGTCACGCTATCCACCGCCCGTTGGTCACCGAGCGCCCAACGTCAACGTCAAGGCCTATGCCTAGCTGCGTCGCCCCCATGATCATGCATCCCCCACCTCTCCGACGTGCTCGTTCCCTGTCTTGTTGCCCAACCCATCCCATGCTGCCTTGTGCTCTTACCTAACTCCACGTCGCTTCTTAAAGTATAGTCGGGTGTTCCCTTGCTGCCGCCCCCTTTCTTCCTCAATTCCACCCAAATCCGCCACCGCTATCAGAACACCAAATTCGGTGAGCTCTCTTCGATTCTTGTCGGCCGGAGCCTCATGGAGATCCCTCTAACCATTCCCCTCCTTCCATTTTTCAAGGTTGTCATCGTAGGCACCACTGTTTTGACCTTTGGCTCCGGCCACCTCCGCTCCGCTCCGACCTCCTCTATCATGCAAGGTAGTAGGGTATCGATCGTTGTGTGCTCGCCGACGTGCCATCGCCCATCGGGTACCATCGCGCTGTCGAAACTGTGACCGACGCGTCATGCAAATGAGGTCATGGGATGAGGGGCGGCGCGGGTTTTCAAATCTCAAATGGCCGCCACATCGGCATGGCTCCTAGCACCGTTGCGCCGCAGGATGTCACGATCAGCCCCGCTACTGCCCGGAGGTGGAAGACGAAGCTTGAGCTGTCAAATTTGCACCAAGATCCGTGCTAGCTCTAGGTGGCTGCCCTAGGTGTCACTGGCAGGTGGGCCTTATCTGTCAGGGGCTATTCGCATAGATACTTGGCGCAGATTGCACTGAGTCACTGACTGGTGGCCCCGTGGCCCATTCGTCCGACTAAGGCCCTCTTTGATGCCTTGTTTAGTTTTAAGTTTTGTTGGATTTGTAATTTTTATTATTTTTGCATAGACCATTCACTTTAATTTTTTAAAATATTTTTTCAAAACTTTGTAGGTTTTTCTCAAAGATCTCAAAAAAATTAATAATTTATTTAGTCTTTTCATACCACTTTCAAATGTGGTCAAATTTTTCCAACTAAAACTAAAAAGACATCAAAGAGGGCCTAAGTCGAGGCATCGATCAATGACAGTGCCTCCCTAGTGCGAAAGCGCATTTCAGGAGGACACCTTCATCACAACATGAAGATCGGCCCGTTACTCTGCACGTGATTTTCCACTGTTTTAGTTAATAAATTAATTCCAGTAGAATTGAATTCTTAAAAGTAGGTAGAGACCTCCAAAATCCCATAAAAATTTGGGTAAACACCGGAGGACCTGCTGGACCGCATACAAATAGTGCATATATGGTAGCACTAGTCTAGACGCTGAGATAAACGGTAAAGTTTTATTTTTAGAATATTTTGCCATTCAAATAAATAGTTGAAATGATATCTGTTATTTAAAATTATCAATTAATTTAAAAAAAAATGAGAAATTTATAGAAAATGTAAATTACCTCTTTGGACCCAAGAAAAATGTTAAAGACCCTGCAACGGTAAATTATCACTAAACATGCTAAAACTAGGATAATATTTTCATTCATTCCATAATTAGGATAATTACATGCATGCATCATATTTTTCTATTTTTTGTTGTTCATTTGGTGATAAATTTCACGAATAGATGTAAACGATCCAGAAAGCAAGTTTAGAGACGCCGAGGAGGGCTACTATTCATCGGATCTAGTCGAGTTAGCATTCCTTAGTTCAAGTCTAAACCTAGTTTCATAAACTATGTTGGTTGTTAGAAAAATGCATGCTATATGAAATATATCCACTTATTTTTCATTGTATAAACATGCCTACCCTTTGTTGCCTTTGACCGGCCGTTATGACTGTCTTGATTGTCATCTCCTTTAATTAGCCTATGTCTAGCTTGATAACAACTTTCATCCTACTTAATGGGTAAAACTTGATTAGACTTGCTTATGTCCAAAATTTGCTCTTAGGCCGAAATTTGGTTGTGGTGATGATGAGATTGATTATAATATTACTCCAAGGGGGATAAAGCGTGCAAGAAAAAATGTTATGCGAAGCTGAACGAGAAAGAAAGAATGCTCCGCGGAGCTAAATGAGTATGAAAGAACGCTCTGCAGAGTTGAATGTGAGAAGCTAGGGCAGAGGGGCCCTTGTGCTGGGTAGAGCATGGGCTTGTCCAGGAGGAGTGTGGAGTAACACACGTAGCGGGATGTTGCCATCAAGGGATAGTTCTAACACAATGCATTGCCATCGTGCGATAGTACAAGTTTGGTGCACTAGTGGTGTGCGTTGCGCTCTGTGGAGGACCCTCTCTTGAGTGATCTTCTTGGGTCATCACTTCAGTGACTTTGACCACACATCATGGGGCCATCTGAATAGCTTGAGATTGGGAAACTCTCTAGGTCAAGACTAGACACTTTGGGGCTGTGAGATTAGCTTAGGTCGAAAACCCTCCAAGGTCAAATCGGTTATCTTGGAGCCGTGAGACTAGATTGGATTTGCAAAACTCCTAAGTCAAGGACGGGCACCTCATGGCATGTGTGGCACACAATGGGATGTTACTCCAGGATAAGATGGTGAGTGTTGAGAAGGGTGATTGGATATGTTGGTATGGTTGGAATGACTTAAGGTAAAATTGGAGTATGGTTGTGAGCGTGTGGTTGGCTCTTAGGAATGGTTGTTAGACGGATTTGACCCCATCGATTACTTAAGACTAATCAAAGCCTTATCACTGAAGCATTAGGAGGAGTGTTAACTAGCTAGTGTTTTTATGACACCGATTTTTTAGAGTGTGGCCATGATGTGGACCCTTACGCTTGTCACGAGGAGGAGGATCCAAGATTTGACAGTCATGACGAGGTTCAGAGTTTACTCTAGTCGCTTGCATGGATACATAGCCATTGGTGATTCTTTTGGATAATCTTTTGTTCCGCAAACATTCATTCACAACACTGATGACTCTTCTATAATGAGACATATGGTAGTTCGACCTTGCTAATACCGAGCCTACAAGCTAGAACTAAGTTTTGTAATATTTAGGATGAAGATCTTGTATGTATATAATGGTATCCGACTATGTATTACGATCACTAGTGAACCAATTTAGGGACTAGTGCATTTGAACATCGTCTGTTAGATAGGTTTGATTTTTAAATTCAAATTCATATAGCTTTTAGCAGTTTTCGTTGATTTTTTTAACGGTTTTTGAAGGTTTCAAAACCGGTGGCAACATTTATTAATTTTTGAATAAATCAGTTTTGAAAACCTTGCTCAAGTGCTCAGGGCAGATACAGAAGCAGCTGTCCACATATTCCACGGAGCAATCTGTCCATTTGGGTCCTCTTTCTTTCTTTCTTTTTTCCTTTTTCTTTTTTGGAGATGTATCCATCATCCACATGGGCATGTCGTATGCCGGCTGCATGAACACTGGTAGCTAATCTGGCGTGTCCATGTTTGTGGCCTACTAATTAAACGAGTACTAACTAATAAGCCAGTCAAGTCAATCGTGTTGAACATTACAGCAAGTAGGGAGAAGGTATTTAAAACTCAATACTGTACTAGCTCTATATAAGTCTTGTTTGGCGGCTGAGAATGAAGAAAATGTCAGGTAGGACGAAAGAAGAGTAATACTTAGAAGGCAACACAGCCAAGAACTCCATTGATTCTAGGACACTATTATGTTGTGTTCCCTATGTGAAGTTTTCTTTTTCTTTTTTTGAGGGAGTATAAGAAATTGTTAGCGAGAAAGATAGCATGAATGATGTTTGAAACTAGCTTGACATTAAACGACTAAGATTTATTTAACTCTCAGTCTTTTTTGGCCGTAGATCAAACACCTTCATAAGGCACATAAAAGATGCAACAGGAGCATCTAGATATGTACTAGTTCTATATGAAAAAAGTCTTGTTTGGCTGCTGAGAATGACGAAACCTCGCCAAGTAGGATTAAAAAAATGGTAATACTAGAAGGAAACACAAGCAAGAACTTCATTCATGATGAAGCGACACATCCAAAACAACTTTCTTTTTGTTCGAGAGGGAGCCAAATCTATCCATAGATCCTGCACTCCAGCCCTCTTATTCAAGCTAGACCTGGCAAAGGCTTTTGACTCGGTTTCCTAGCCCTACCTCCTTGACAACCTCCATGTGCGGGCCTTTGAGACTAGGTGGTGCAACTGGGTATCCCTGTCGCTCGCCTCTTCTTCCTCCAAGGTCCTCCTCAATGGCCACCCTACCAACAACATCTACCACCGCAAAGGCCTCTGTCAAGATGACTTGCTCTCCTCTTTCCTTTTCAAAGTCGCCATTGAACCGCTAGTATCTCTCCTTGTGAGAACCACTGAGGAGGAGGCTCTATCCCCGGTCCTAGGAGCTCATCACAACCTCCACATATCCCTCTTCGCGGAAGATGCGGCCATTTTCCTTAATCCAATCAAACAGGAGGTTTTCGCATTGGCAAAAATCGTTCACCAATTTGGTGTTATCTCCGGTGGCCGAAGAAACCTCTCAAAGAGTCAGGTCATTAACATCAGATGTGAAAACATTGACCTAGATGACATCCTTCAGGACTTGCTTGCTACAAGATCTTCCTTTCCCATAAAGTATTTGTGCCTCCCTCTATCCATCAAGCGTCTCCGGCACGTTCACTTTCAACCGCTCATCGACAAAATCGCCAACAAACTAGGCGGCTGGCGCGGCCCTTTAATGTCCAGGAGGAGACTTACCCTTCTTAAGGCCATCCTCTCGGTCCTCCCAGCCTACACCCTTTCAGTAATCAAACCCCCATGCTCCGTCTTTAAGAAGATTGACAGGCTCAAGCGAGCTTGGCTTTGGAACGGCTCCGAATCAGCTTCTCTCGAGAAATGTTGAGTCAACTGGAAGACAATCTGCTCCCCAACCAACCTTGGAGGCCTTGGTGTCATTGACCTCCACCATTTTGCTAGGGCCCTTCGTCTTCGATGGCTCTGGCTAAATAAGTCCTCCATAACAGTCTCCTAGGAGACCACCCTATACCCTCACCATTCCCCAAACATTGACGACCACCATAGACCCTCACCATTCCCCCAAACATTGACCTGCTCCGCGTGGGTACCTCCATTTCCCTGAAGGATGGCTCCTCAATCTCCTTCTAGGATGATATCTGGCTGTCTGAGCTAGCTCCAAGAACCCTAGCCCCGCAACTCTACATAGCCTCATCCAGGCGTATCAGATCAATCAGAGAAGCCCCACTGGTAACAATTAGTTGTCGGACCTCAGGCGTCATTCTCCCCCAATATGGTGCCGGAGCTAATCTCCCTGATAAGGCGTTTGGCGCGTACCACTCTTTCGGTGGGACAAAACGACCAGTGGAGATGGAGATTCTCAAGCGACTGATCCTTCTCAGTTAGATCCGTCTATCATGTGCAATTCGTTGGTGGTTGCCCCTTGCTGACGCTCCATTGCACTTAGAGGAACTAGGCTCCATCAAAGTGTAGGTTCTTCTTGTGGCTCCTTCTACTTTAGCACGTTTCAACAGCCGGCGCCCTTCAACATAGGCATCTCCCAAATGCCTACTTCCGCCAGCTTTGTCTGCACAGCCTGGATACCACAGAGCACATCTTCCTACAATGCGAATACAGTGTTTTTTTAGCGTCTGGCCCACCTGACAGATTTCCCCCTAATCGCCCAATCATCCTAGAGGCAACTCTCTAGCCTCCCATCTTAGTGGGATGCTGACATTCTTCAGGGCAAGCCTCCACGAGGCACTCTGTCAATCATCTCCGTGATCATCTGGCATCTGTGGCTGAAGCGAAATAACAGGGTTTTCTGCTCAGCTGAGCGTCCCCGCCTCATTTCCTCCAGCACCTTATCGACGAGCCGCGGCTTTGGGTGACCACAGGGGCTAATTTTTTAATTAATTAACTAACTAGCTTTTACTCCCCTCGGAGAGGGTCCCCATCCCCAACCCTGTAGTGTCCCTTGTTTTGATCAATAGATAACAGTTCTACTGTCCTTTGATTAAAAAAATAACTCCATTGATTCTAGGAGACTATTATATTTTATTCCCTATATAAAGTTGATTTTTTGGAGAGAATTCCCGATATGCCACTAAAAAAGTTTATAATTCCCTATCTTCCACTAGAAATTCTCTTTTCCCTTACATGCCACTAGCACAATTTTTCTCTTACCTTAGTGCCACTGCCGTTAAGTCCGTTAGTTTTAGCGGTTTAAAAAGTTTATTAATTTCTAAAATGTCCCTTCGGTTTAAAACTTCATATCTCCATTTTAACTCCAAATGGAGTAATTCAAATTTTTACATTTATGTAAAATCATACTCTACTTACTATTCAAATATTTGTAACATTTGGTATCTTGAGCTTTTGTTCTCCTTTTTCATTAGGCATGGTTGGTTTGATTAATTTTTAAATAAAATTTACATCGAGAAAGTTTTAATTTTTACTTTCGAATATGGCAATACATAATTTTATGAATCTGTAGAAATTTTTCTCATGTTTTTATTAATTTTATATTATTTTATGAATTTTTCTATTTTGTAACGTATTAAAAAGGCAAGGGCATGATGGTCATTTTGTAACTCCCGCTATATTCTTTACCGCTTGAGTGGCACTGAGGGAAGAAAAAACTTAAACCGGTGGTATGTAAGGGAAGAGAGAATTTCCAGCGACAGATAGGAAATTTCAAACCCTTCCAGTGGCATACAAGGAATTCTTTCAATTTTTGGAGGGAGTATAAGAAACTGTTAGTGAGAAAGATGGAAAAATTGGTGTAATAATATATATATAAATAGAAATTGTGAAAGTATGTCACATTGTTTGATTATGCGCGATTTATTCGTCGGTTCCGCATCCTTGGACGGCGACAGGTCGCTTTAGCCACCCTGCCTAGTTTCCGTCGTGCCAGGTGGCTAAAGCCACTGGTTTCGGCCACTTGGGGTGGCCGAAGCCACCGGGTGACGCCACGTGGCCAGCAGCGCCTGGGCGGTTCGCCTCGGATGCCGTTTTTTCGCATTTGTATGTTTTCGCCCGTTTTTGCGCATCTAGTGGCCTTGGATTCTTGCCTGGTGCTCATTGAGGCGATTAAAAGAGAAAAATGTTGCTGGTGCGCTGTCACTTCCTGCCAGCTACGGGTGTCACTGGTGTGGTCATTTCATGTCTGAGAATCGCATTGAGACTGTTGTCCTGGCATAGATAATGCATGTTTTGGTAATAATTGATTAATTAGGGATTAATTAATCACATGATTATGATAATGTAATGGACACACGCTCGACTATACAATGACGAGCAGTCCACAGTTCACCGACAAGGTGTTTGTAGCACCCCAGCCCAACTGGCTCGGAGTATTACTAACTTTACAAAAAAATTACAAATTTCGGCAGCATCTCCTTTGTTTATATGAACATCCATGACAGGCAATTTAACAAACAAAAGCACAATTATTATCATCCATCGACAACAAGAATATAATCGACAATAACATAAATCCCAATCATAAGACCACCAATCCCGAGTTTCAGATCGCTTGATCGGACGCCGTCCGGTTCCCGTCGAACGCCGTCCGACAGAGGATTTGGCCGAAATTTGTGCTTCGTCGGACGCCGTCCGGTGGCTTACCGGACGCGTCCGACAGGGCGCTGCCGTGCGCGAACAGGGCGCCCGCCAGGTGTTTGGAGGCGGGTTTAGCCGTCGTCGGACGCTGTACGGTCCCGATCGGACGCCGTCCGACAGTGACTACTATCGCACCCCTTTTGACCAGACGCCGTCCGGTGCCCGTCGGACGCTGCTGGGTGGCCGATTTTGAACTTGATCGGACGCCGTCCGATGGGCTTCGGACGCCGTCCGACAGGGGCGATGCGGTTTGGGACTTAGCCATTTTCGAGCTCGCTCAACGGGAAACTCGCGCTGTCGGATCCCGTCCGAAGGGTGTCCGACGCCGTCCGACAGAGGGTATGTTTTCTAGACTTAGCCAAATTTGGTAATTGATGACAAAAACAGGTGGACTCGCTAAACAGCTGTCGCTCCCTAAACAGCTGTCGCTCCCCCCGAACTCTCCCGAACCAAGACAGGTGGACTCGCTCTAGATGGTTCGCTAAAGGCTAACACCTGGCACTCTCGGAAACCCCATCACCTGTTCTCAGTGGGACCCTGCAACCAGAGATATGAAGGCGAACCAAAGACGCACACAAGGAAAATAGAAGAACTATAAAACAAAGGTCCTTATCCTTGGCGTTCCAGCTGTACGGCCTAGTTGCCATCAATTACCAAAATCAATTAGCCCATGGGAGGCTTGATCTTACACCTGCCACGGGTGTCACTAGTGTGGTCATTTCATGTCTGAGAATCACATTGAGACTGTTGTCCTGGCGTAGATAATGCGTGTTTTGGTAATAATGATTAATTAGGGATTAATTAATCACATGATTATGATAATGTAACGGACACACGCTCGGCTATAAAATGGCGAGCGGTCCTCAGTTCGCAGGCAAGGTGTTCAGAGAAGCTTCTGTAGGCTTTCTCACTCTACTGAATGTGGTGGTTTGTTATTTTTAATTTATGTTAGCTAGTTTGATTGTTTTGTTGGAGATATTTAACTTGTTTGCTTACTATTTCATGCTATCAAATGCGTAGGGTTTGGATCCTATTGGCTGAAGACCTCATTTCCATTTCACACCCCGAATACTTCATAAGGAGAAGGGGACCGCAATAGAATGTTACAAGCTGCCTTTGTTAACAATTTGTCTTGCTATGTGTCCATGTACCTTTGCATGCACATTTACAAACATGGAATGTTAGAAGAATCTTAAAAGCAAAATCTATGGCCATTGCATTTACCACTACGAAAATCATGCCCATTGTATTTATTACATACTTGCCACTTACCAGTTACCACTGCGAATCTCTAGACAATAATAACTTAACCATGGGCCACTGACGTGACCCGTCACTGCAATGCACATGTTGGCCATTAACACGTCGGTGCACCACAAGCCCATGTGGGATGTGACCAATCTGCCTGCGTTGTTCATAATTGATGAAAGCCTATAATACATTACCTATTGTGTGGTCCAGTGGTCCCTTGATGAACTAACCAATGACTACAATGGTCTGCAGTGACACATTAAATCATCTAGCAGTGTGCATTGCGTTTGGATTATCTGATTAGAGCATCTTGGACAATTTCACATATTTAAACACACCCAGTCTCACTCCGAACAACACAACCAACACGTGAGAGGGCCACAAACACCACAAACATGAGTGTTCTAACCACTTCAGTTCACAAATGCAGTTCCCATCGCCACCAAGAGAGTCTCTCAGCAAAGCTGTCCCAGAA
Organism: Raddia distichophylla; assembly: GCA_005191435.1. Classification (NCBI taxonomy): domain Eukaryota; kingdom Viridiplantae; phylum Streptophyta; class Magnoliopsida; order Poales; family Poaceae; genus Raddia; species Raddia distichophylla. The sequence goes on from SPJY01022318.1 coordinate 231,976, forward strand.
GGTGTTAAGACGCTCATGTGTCTATTTAGAAGTCTTTGCAATCTAATGAAGTCCGAAGACATCCTACGCTTACGGGAGAAGGTATTGGATGTGCGCAAACTATGCATACGACCGAACAGACGAGATGGAGAGTAAGGCAAAGTATTCTGTAAGTTACTTTTTACATTTTTTCTGCTCTGACGAAAATATACACGCAAATGCTAACCTCAAACTGAATAGCCTCCATCATGCAAGTTTGTGTAATATTTGGACGTGGAGCAGACTCCTGAACAGGAGCGGCAGATGCAAAGGGAGGCAGCGTCGCGTAGGGGCAGGGCCGAGGAATGGTGGCAAGACATCCTGAGGGAAGAAAAGAACAAGCATTCCAGAGTAGAGTTTCAGGCGAAGCGGGAGGCTGACCGGCAGCGACCGTTCAATGAGCGTGAGTTAGACCATGCCAGAAAGAGCGAGAGGGCAGTAGGACCTAGCGCGTTTGCCAAGGGGAAATACCCCGGTGCACCAGTAGGATGATTATCGTGAAGCACAACTATATTTTTCAAATCTCCTAATGCATGTAGGTTTAGCTATGATACACTACTATGATAGGTTATTTAATGCATCATACGTGCCATTGCTTGTATCATGTAATCCTAATGTTTTTTATTTAATCACCCGTTCTTTAAAACCATAGACCATTTACTAGCTCCGACACAACGAACTAATCACCGGTTCTGATTTTAGGGCGAATATTTATTTAATTTGGTAAAACAGAAAATTATTTATGTAATTTCGGAATTTCAAAATATATTTTAATAAAAAATTCTGACTTCGTCGTGCCTTCACTGCATAGTTGTTGTTAGTTTACCGGTTGGGCATTAGTCCACGACGGACCATCAATTACACGGGAACACGTCTCACGCTGAAACAGAGAGCTTGCGCGGCCCTGAGACAGAATTACATTTTTCCATAAATTATGAAAATAAATATAATATTCTTAAATATATGAGCGCAGGTAACTCTCTACAATTTACATAAATGTAACATTTGACGGCGTGCTCACCGCTTAACCACTGCGGATCACACCCCTGGTCAGATTTTTATCCTGCTAGCCTATCGGCCGAGCTCAATTCGATTGAGCGCTGGACGCAGCAAAGAGCAACACACGGGGATTACCCAGGTTCGGACCCCCTCGCGGGTAATAGTCCTACTCCTGCTGAGCCTTAGCTCTCTTGTTGTGGTTGAATGGAATATGTTTACAGAGTGTTTCGAATGCGCGTATGCGAGTGCGATGTTACCCCCCCTCTCCCCTCTCTCTCTGCCCCTTTTATACAAGCTTTGAACTGGCAGAGAGAGCCGAGGGGGTAGGCAGTACAGTACCCTTGGTACAGTAACAAGACACGACAGGAGAGACGAAAACGTGCTACCACTGCGCCGCGCGGCGCCGCCCTGGCGTGCTTCGCAAGTGGCCACTGACCCGCACAGTCATACCAGTGAGGCTGCGGGTGGGGCCCAGTCTGCTCCTCCTGACGCAGGCGGCCGTCTCAAGCAAACCTTCTCTCTGCCGGTCAATTCTTCTGCGCCACAGTGACAGCCGCTCAGACTTGCAGGGGTCACTGTAGTGGTAATGGCTCGCCCACACGCTGGGGCCTGGTTCGCCCGCCTGACGTGTGGGGCCCTCGCTTGGCTCCCGAGGGGCTCGCCCACACGCTGGGGCCTGGTTCGCCCGCCTGACGTGTGGGGCCCTCGCTTGGCTCCCGAGGGGCTCGCCCACACGCTGGGGCCTGGTTCGCCCGCCTGACGTGTGGGGCCCTCGCTTGGCTCCCGAGGGGCTCGCCCACACGCTGGGGCCTGGTTCGCCCGCCTGACGTGTGGGGCCCTCGCTTGGCTCCCGAGGGGCTCGCCCACACGCTGGGGCCTGGTTCGCCCGCCTGACGTGTGGGGCCCTCGCTTGGCTCCCGAGGGGCTCGCCCACACGCTGGGGCCTGGTTCGCCCGCCTGACGTGTGGGGCCCTCGCTTGGCTCCCGAGGGTCTCGCCCACACGCTGGGGCCTGGTTCGCCCGCCTGACGTGTGGGGCCCTCGAGGTTTCCCCAAGGCTCTTTATACCCTGGTATTTATTACACCGACAACATTATTAACTAAAGTAATTATTATGTAATTTAAATAATTGATAATATCATTTGGGCGGGAAAATGCGAAAACCGTTGTTGTTGTACTCTACACGCGGCGCCGGCGCGCCCGGGAGAGAGCTGGTGGCCATGTGGCGGCACCCGGTGGCTTCTGCCACCCCAGGTGGCCGAAACCGATGGCTTGAGCCACTTGGCACGGCGGAAGCCAGGCGGGGTGGTGGAAGCGGCCTGTCGCCGTCCTAGGTGGCAGAACCGAGAAATAAATCGCGCATATTCAAATATTGTGACATACTTTTTGCAATTTCTATTTAAATATGTATTATTAAACCAATTTTTTCGAGAAAGATAGCATGTATGATTTTTAAAACTGGCTTGATATCAAATGACTAAGATTTATTTAACTCTTATTCGATTTTTTAGATCAGACACCTTTATAAGACAAATAAAAGATACAGCAAAGCATCTAGCTAGCTACGTGAGAAAATCGACTGGGAGTTAAATAAGTATGAATCAACTATGATTAGCAAAAGTGATGATTTTTGTATGGGCAAATTCGATATATGCCACTGTAAAATGACCGGATTTGAGATATGCCACTACTTAACCGGAAATCTGCTACGTGCCATTACAAAGTGTCGTTTCTCTAAAATATGCCATTATAACATTGTTAACACCTAATCTTCCCTTAATCTTTCTCCTTCCTCCCTAATCTTTCTTCCTCCTCTCTATTCTTTCCTCTCTCCCTCTCTTTCCTTGGTTCCTCCCCGTAGCCCCTTCACCTCGCCGCCGCCGCCACCCTCCCCCTCATCGGCTTCCCTGCCAGGAGGCGGCGGCGGCGCAGGAAGGAGGCGGAGGAGGCGCGGGGGGAGGCGGCGCAGGAAGGAGGCGGCGGTGCGGGGAGGAAGCCGCGTGGGGGAGGCCGCACGAGGGGAGGCGGCGGCACGGGGAGGTGTTTGTGCGGGGGTGGCGGAGTGAGGAGGAGGTGGCGGTGCAGGGAGGCGGCTGCGCGAGGAGGAGGAGAGGTGGCCGGCGGCGGGGTGGAGGAAAGGTGGCCGACGGTGGGGAAGCCAGGCGGCCACGCTGGGGAGAAGGTGAGGGAGAGAGGGAAGAAGGATTAAGGAGGAAGGAGAAAGATTTGGGAGGAAGGAGAAGAATTAAGGAAAGATTAGATGTTAACAACGTCATAATGGCATATTTTAGAGAAATGACACTTTATAATGGCATATTTTAGAGAAATAACACTTTATAATGGCATGTAACAGATTTTCTGTTAAGTAATGGCCTATTTCAGATCCGGCATTTTACAGTGGCATATATCGAATTTTCCCTTTTTGTATTGCTTTGCAAGATTCACTCATGATTAGTTAACCCCGTTGCACGAGCTGGTGGCCATTGCATTGCCGCAGGTGGAGCTCATCGGTGGCAGGTCGTCCTGGACGCAGAAGATGGTGGGCTTGACGGGGTCGGTGATGTCGACGGTGCCCTCGAGCATCTTGGCGACCTTGCCCATGGAGGGGCGCATGTCGGCGCGGTCCTGGAGGCACCACATGGCCGTCTTGAGCATGCGCTCGACGACGGCGTCGTCGCCGGCGTGGTCGGCGGCGAGGATGCGCTGGTCGACGATGTCCTGGATGCGGCGCTCGACGAACACCTTCTCGTACGCCCACTTGG